>WOXC01006258.1:0-471361 GCA_011680675.1 Gymnobelideus leadbeateri | reverse complement strand
GGTATGGGAGAAGGTATGGGAAAGAGCAGATTGGAGGAAGCGATATCTTGCTGGACTGCTATTCTGGGAGGTTGTGTAGGGGAATAACAGGGGGGGAAAATGATTGTAACTCAAAATCTGGCGGAAATGAATGATGTAAAACAGAAGTTAATAAAGCATTTGTTTAAAAAATTAAAATTAAAATAAAATAAAAAAAGATATCCATATAGATTTGAGTATCATTTGCATAAATATGATAAATGAACCCAAGTGAGCTGAAGAGATAACCAAGAATACCATAGAGCAGAAGCTCTTAAACTGTGCTCTATGGGTAGATTTAAGGGATCTAGGGATCTTTTTTAATATTTTGATACCTGTTTCATCATAATCTGCTTCCTTTATATTTATGTATTTTATGTATTTATTACAGTCTGCCAAAGGGATCCCTGATACAACAAAAGTAAGAAAGAAGAAAAGAGGGCCTTAAGAGAGAATAAAGCTAAAACCCAAGTAAGGTTAGATTTTACAAGAAAAATGAGGAGTAAACAATGTCAAAAGATGAAGAAAATATTAGTGAAGAATGAGAAAAGATCTCATAGTTATGAGGTCAATGGTGAACTTGGGCAGAACAGTTTCAATTGAATGCGGTAGTTAAAAACTAAATGACAAGGAATTGACAACTTAGTAGGGAGTGAGAAAATGTAAAAAAATTGGGGTGTAGACTTGAAGAGTTTAACTGAGAAAAGACATACAAAATGAGAGTTTCAAGGAATGGCAATATGAAAGGAAAGGGATTTGATTTTGTTTTTATAGGTTTCAAGAAATCGAGACATGTTTTAAATAGCAAGGAGGGATCCAGTACATAAAGACAGATTGTAAGGGAATGATCAATGAAAGATCTTCAAGTAGATGGAAGAGGATGGGATCAAGAGTACTGGTAGAAGGGTTGGCTATGAAAAGAAAAAGTGCCTTCTGATCTTTAGAGACTGTAACTAAACAGGCAAGAACACATAATAACAATGTGGAGGAAATTTGAAGAGTAGAAGAAAAGAGGTAATTAAAAGGGGATTATCTTGATTTCCTTAGTAATGCAGAAGGAAGGGCAGATATGGCTATTTTAGGGCCTGGAAGATAGGTTTATTGTAGAGAGTGTTATAGAGATTCAAACAAAAGAGAATAAAAGGATTGTCACTTAGATGTGAGGACCCACTTGAGATTAGATTAAATAAATCCAAAAGGGACAGTCAGCAAAATTGTGTGGTTTTCTTAAGCAGCATTCAGCAATATGCAAATAGGAATAGAGGAGGCAGATAGTAGAGTAACCCAGGGTTGGGATTTAACAAAAGGTGACCAGTGATAGGACAGGGGAACAAAGGATTTAGGGGTTATTTACAATTGAATTGTCTACTTTGGGGTCAATACTGTGAAAGGAGTGAAGTGAGACCCAGGTAATGGTGAAAGATTAGAAAAACAAGTATATGTGAAAGCCTGGTAGTTGTGTTAGGAATGACAAATAGGTTTAATACAGCTATGAAAGAAGCAAGTACTGTGATCAATGCAATTATCAATCATAATTCCAGAAGAGTGATGGTAACTCTTGCTTCCCACCTCTTCATAGAGAAATGATGGACTAATGGTGTGGAATGAGGCATACATGTTCAAATAAGACAGGTATGTAAATGTGTTTTGCCAAACTATACTTATTTGTTACAAGGGAGGATTTTTGTTGTTGTTGGGGAGCAGGATTAATGGAGAAGAGTAAATTGGAATAACAGTGATGTCTTAAAAAGGAACATAAGTATAAACAGAATGTCATCTAAACATTTTGAAAATATACTGAAGAGAACAGAAGGGTGTTCAGAAGGAATGGCAGTATTAGAATGACTGTCTTAAATTTAATAGATACAGGGGCGGCTAGGTGGCACAGTGAATAGAGCGCCAGCCCTGGAGTCAGAAGGACCTGAGTTCGGAGCCGGCCTCCGACACTTAATCCACACAAACAAAAACCTAGCCATGTAACCTTGGGCAAGTTACTTAACCCCAATTGCCCTAAAGGGGCGGCTAGGTGGCGCAGTGAGTAAGAGCGCCGGCCTCGGAGTTGGGATGACCCGAGATCAAATCCAGCCTCAGAAAATGAGCACCCACGCATAAATAATGACTAGCCGTGTAACCTTGAGCAAGTTACTTAACCCCAATTGCTTTAAAAAAAATTTAATAGATACTAAAATAATAAGCTACATATAAGTTTCATTATAGCATATCCTCTTCTTTTCCTGGTCTCCTTTGTAGAAGGAAATGTTCATATTTGTTCGTGTTTATCAAATTCATAATATTAAATATATTTAAAAAAACAATAGATTCAGGAGGAGTGAGGCAGTGAGATGAAAAGAGAAGAGACTATGATCTAAGAGTGATGGTGTAAATTTTGTAATTGATGGCAAGTCTGAGAGTGACAGTGGAAGTAAAGATGATATGTTCTCTTCCTAGTGGCCCAGAGCATTATATAGTGTGGGAGAAGGAATAGACAGTACTGGAGACGGTGATCAAGGAGGCTGGGTTTTTAGAGAAATCTAGGTTTAGAATAAAAAGATCACAGTAAGAAGAAGAGGTCTAGGATGAATGGAAGTTAATTAAAGTGATCCAAAGTGTAAAATGACAGATGGCAGAGGAAGATGGGGGCTAGAAACCATTATGGAGGAGATGGATGGGGATGAAGAGCAGGGTGTGGTAGCAAGGGAAGTGAGATGTAGATGGGCAGATGACAATGCTGAATCACAGGGATTAGGAGAAAAGGTGGAAGTTTACTACCCACAGGATGGGGTTAGTCAAGCCTAGAATTCAATAAGATGTGATCAATAATAGGACAAGGGAGCAAGGAATTCAGAAGTCTCTAGTTAAACTGACCAACTATAAGATCAACACAATGAAAGGACAAAAGTTAAACTAGTCAGTATGGTTCTATGGGGTAATTATCACCTGCCCGTATTGGAAAAGTGATCCCCTTCCCTAAGGTTCTGTAAATAAGGAGGGTCACATCAACTTATTTTCTCTCAAACATCAAGGAAGAAGAGGTTGATCCAGCAGGAACTCAGGTCAGGCATCTTAGTGACTACTTGATGACTGGCCTTCCATAAGTCAGAATGAACCCACACTTAAGTTTTATATCTTTTGTTTCATTCCAACATGTTAGGAGATCACATGCATCAAGAGAAAGGAAATATGGTATTGGGGAAATGAGAACCAGATTCTGAAGTAAAAAATCCTACGTTTTAATCCTGACTCTAATTATATCTGAGTGATCTTCAACAAGTCAATTTCCTTAAGATTCATTTTATCTATCTGTAATATGAGAGGGTTGGACTAAATTCTATGTAGACACCCTTCCACCTTTATATATATGATCTTATGATCTAAATATATTCCAAACATGGAGTATGTGGTTGTTTAGTGACTGAGTCTGATATCTGAGGCCCTTATTCTGGATTATATCCTTATTGGAAGATGCCTGGTGTCTGAAGCTCTAGTCTTTGGAAGGAGGTACTGGTGTTGTAGGAAGTTATAGAGAGGATGTCTCCAACATCTAGTGGCATCCCACCTATCTCAACTGATTTTAAATTACAACTCTGCACTTTCTAAGAAGCTAAGTGGTGAAGTGGATAGAAAACCAGTCCTGGAGTAAGGAAAATTCATCTTCCCAAATTCAAATCTCAGGCATTTACTGTATGACCCTGGGCAAGTCACTTAATCCTATTTGACACAACTGAAAAATCAGTGAACAAGAACAAAATGCACTTTCTATTTTAATCAAACTGATCAACACTCATTTTTTTTTTCTGAGCATGTGATTCATCTTCTAGTCTTTCATGTTTTTACCCATGTTTTTCCATAAACCTGAAATTCATTTTTGCCCTCTCTTCATCTATTGAATTCTCACCCACACTTTAAAACCCCAAAATTTATCCACACAAATGATCCTTCTCTGTTACCAGAAACTTCCCATTTTCCTATAATTCTTTCAAATTTTTAATGCACTCAACATATATTATCCCATGGATCATGTTATATTACCATACTAAACTGTCATTATCTCCAAGATGACAAGGGGAATGTCATAGAAAAACTTGTGCCTCTCCCAATAACTAACATGTGGCTCTGAATTGTTAGACAACTAAAAAATGTTTCTTCACATGAGTCATCATCATCATCATCATTTGTAACTTGGGAATAATCCTTACCCTAACTGACTGGCTTAAGTGAGCATAAAACAAGGTAATTTATATGAAAGTAAACTAGGATATTTTGTAGGAATATAAAAACTATGAATTATTACATATTATTACCAGGCAACTAGTATTTATTTAGCACATACTATGTGCCAGATATTGTGCTGAGCAAATATGGAAATAAGATGATCCATGCGCTCAAGGAGCTCACAGTCTAATGGGGGGGAAAACAGGCCAATGGCTACATACAAACAAGGTATATAGAGAATTAATCTGAGATAATCAAGAGAAGAATTCTTTAGAATTAGGGGGAGTTTAGGAAAAGCTTCTAGGTAAAGTGAGATTTTTGCTGAGATTTAAAACCAAGGAAACCATTAAGCAGATATGAGGAGGGAAAGAATACCAGGAATAGAGAAAAGCTAGTGAAAATGTCTGGAGACAGGAGATGAAGTGCCTTATTCAAGGAACAGCAAAGAGGCCAATGTCATTGGATCAAATAATGCATGAGGTAAGATGGAAGGAAACAAGGATTGTGGAAGGAGTCAGGTTATGGATAGCTTTTTAAGACAGAAGATTTTATATTTTATGCATTGCAGTTGAATAAATAGGTGGAAGAGTGACATAGTCACACTTGTGATTTTATTTTTTTTTTAAAGCAATTGCGGTTAAGTAACTGGCTCAAGTTTACACGGCCAGTCATTATTTGTGTGTGGGTGCTCATTTTCTGAGGCCGGATTCGATCTCGGATCATCACAACTCCGAGGCCGGTGCTCTTACTCACTGCGCCACCTAGCTGCCCCTACATTTGTGATTTTAGAAACATCAATTTGATTGGAATGGAGGGGGAGACTTGAGGCAGGGAGATTCACCAGGCAGCCTATTGCAATAATGCAAGAGCGAAGAGATGAGGGCCTGTGATAGAGTGATAGGAATAGCAAGATAGAAAGGGGGGCATATAGGAGAGATAATATGAAGGTAGAAACGTGTCTTGGCCATTAACTGGATGTGAGGAATAAGAAAGAGTGAGGAGTCAAGAATGACACCTATGATGTGAGTCTGAGTGATTGGGAGGATGGTGGCACCCTCCACAGCAATAGATAATAATTGTACTCAATAACCAGAGGCTATAGAAAGGAGGGAGGGATGGCATTAAATATCTGGAATGGGGATAGACTAAAAGGTGAGGAAAAATATAAATAGGGGAGAAGAGCTTGAAAGGAATTCTTTCAACAGGTGGGGATTTAATAGAGCAGTTTGTTGGCCTTATTCAGTGGCATTTCAGTTCTGGTCTCTTGAGCTGTCTGTTTTTGAAAATGCCACGGTGTCACATTCCAGGCTCAGCAGGGCACTAACCTTTTCCAAAAGGAACACGTTCTGATGTTCAACATTTGCCTTTCCAACAGACTGATCAGTCTGGCTCCCATCATACCAGGGTAAATTATGATTTTTGAAAACATTCTGAGGTCCCTCCCTATGGCTCAGACTTCTTATAAGACACATGCCTATCCCTTTTGTGACTGACTTTTCCACCCTGAGACTTCTGTGGATCAGGCTCTGGGGAGAAGTCTCATTTGAAACTTGCTTGTCTTTCAGGGATCCACGAAGAAATTCTCAGAATCATAAAGTATTAGAATAGGAAGAGACCTAAAAATGTTAAATGCTACAATTAGAAGGGGCTTGGGAACAAAAAATATCAAAGCTGGGAGGGACCTGGGAATATAGAATGGTAAAGCTGGGAGGAAACATATATTACAGAATATGAGAATATATGGTGTCTAATGACATATAATGACTTAATACATGTACTAGACATATGTCAGAGCTGGGAGGATCCTTAGAGAAAAGTCTATTTATTGAATCATGGTATATGGAGCTGGAAAGGGCATTGGAAGTAGCATTTTACAGTTGCAGAAACAGAGAAACAGAGAGATGAATCACATCATACAATGAAGGAGCCTAGACCTGTAACTAACAGCTTTTGATTGACAGTTCCTTTCTCCTCCAAACATCTCTGTAATATGTAGTTTACAGATATGAAGCAAAATCATACCAAAAAAAAACCACAAAAATAAAAGTAGTCCATAAGGAAACAAATACCATGTCTAAGTAAAAATGTGGCCTGGACAGATTACAGGGCAGAATGGAAAAAAATCAGACTGAATATAACCAGCATTAATGTGGGGTAAGGGGGAATAGAAAAAGAAAACAGGAGATTTAGTTGTCAAGTTATTCCAAATGCTCAATTTTAACCTCATCTGCTATCATTACTATGTTCCAATCATGTTCTATCCTGAGTGCTGCATTGATAGCCAAGAAATATGCTAAGGATCAGAGGAAGGCCTCACGCATATAAAATGGACATTTTATGAAAGGTTTATGGAAGGACATGGACAAGAAGCCCTTCATTACTTCCCCCTTCCACATTGCCAGTTTTCATATATCTTACTATACTTTACATCCCTCCCCATGTTCCTTCAATCCAGCATCACTGATCTTCTGGTTGTTCCTTGAACAAGACAATCCATCTCTCAACTCTGTTAATTTTCACCAGCTGTCCTCCATGTCTAGAATTCTCTCCCTCATCATTTCTGCCTTGGCTTCTTTCTTTCTTCCTTTCTTTCTTTTCTTTATAAAATGTTTAATTAACTTCTACTTTACATCATTCATTTCTGCAAGATTTTGAGTTATGTATTTTCGCCCTGTTTTCCCCCTATCCACCACAACAAAATAGCAATCCAACTGAGTGTCCCCTCTTTCAATCTGCTCTCTCCCATATCTTCACACATACCCCCTCTGACTTTCCAGTAGGGCACTGTGAATCTCTATACCCCAGTGCCTGCATATCTTATTTCCAAGTTACATGTAAAATAATATTAATAATAGTATATGTATATAAATAAATGTGTATACATATATATACATATATATATAATTTTTAAAACATTTTATTTTAAAACTTTGAATTCCTGGGGTGGCTAGGTGGTGTAGTGAATAGAGCACTGGCCCTGGAGTAAGGATGACCTGAATTCAAATCCAGCCTCAGACACTTAACACTTACTAGTCATGTGATCTTGGGCAAGTCACTTAACCCCAATTGCCCTTCAAAAAAAAAAAGATTAAAAAAAAAAACAATGAATCCAGATTTATTCCCTTCCTCCCTTGTCTCCCACCCTTAATGGAAAGATAAGCAATTTTATATGCATTGCATATGTGTAGCTATGCAAAATATTCCCATAGTGGATATATTGTAAAAGATTGGCTATATTTCCCTCCCTCCTATCCCACCTCCCACTTGATCTATTCTCCACTTTGATCTTGCCCCTTTTCAAAAGTGGGTGCTTCCAACTTTCCTCCCCCCCAAGACTTCCCTCCCTTCCATAATCCCCTCTCTCATCCCCTTCCCCCCTACTCTCCTATAGGGTGAGATATCCTATTTAGTGTGTATGTCATTCCCTCCCTAAGCCAAATTCAATGAGAATAACATTGACCCATTCGCTTTTGCCTTCCTGTTCTTCCCCTCCATTGTAACCATTTTCCCTTGCCTCTTCTATATGAGATAGTTTAATCCATTCTGTCTGTCCCCATCTTCTCTCATCATATTCACCTCTCACCTCTTAATTTCACCTTTTAATTATCATCCCTTCTTATTAAATTGGTCCTGTGCCCTCTAACTATGTATACCTGTACACATATATACACACATTCATATATGTATTCATATGCCCATATACCCTCCTTTATAGACATATATACACATTTCTATTCCCTTCAACTATTCTCATACTGAGAAAATTTTCTTCAATTACAATTATTGTTTTTCTATGTAGGAATGTAAATAATTCAACTTTGATAAATCCCTTATGATTTCTTTTCCCTGTTTACCTTCTCATGCTTCTCTTGCTTCTTGTATCTGAATGTCAAATTTTCTATTCAACTCTGGTTTTTTCCTCAAGAATGTTTGAAAATCCTCTATTCCACTGAATGACCATATTTCCCCCTGAAACATGATCAGTTTTGCTGGGTAGGTTATTCTTGGTTTTAATTCCAGCTTCTTTGACCTCTAGAATATCATATTCCAAGCCCTTCAATCCTTCATTGTGGAAGCTGCCAGATCCAATATATGTTACCCTGATTGTGTTTCCACAACATTCAAATTGTTTCTTCCCAGATGCTTATAATATTTTCTCCTTGATATGGGAATTCTGGAACCTGGCTATCATATTCCTGGGTCTTTTCTTTTGGGGATCTTTTTAGGAGGTGATTGGTGGATTCTTTCAACCTCTATTTGCCCTCTGGTTGTACAACATCAGGGCAATTTTCCTTGAGAATTTCTTGAAGGATGATTTCTAGGTTCTTTTTTTGATCATGGCTTTCAGGTAGTCTAATAATTTTTAAATTATCTCTCCTGGATCTACTTTGCATGTCAGTGGTTTTCCCAATGAGATATTTCACATTGCATTCTATTTTTCTTTTGTTTGGATATGTTTAATACCATCTTGATTTCTCATAAAGTCACTAGCTTTCATTTGCTCCAATCTAATTCTGAAGGAATGATATTATTCAGTGAGCTTTTGAGATTCTTTTTCCATCTGGCAAATTCAGCCTTTTAAGGCATTCTTCCCCTCATTGGCTTTTTGAGCCTCTTTTCCCATTTGAGTTAGTCTATTTTTAACATGTTATTTTCTTTTTGTTGTTGTTGTTGTTTGTAATTTATTTTTATTAATTTGTTTGTTTACTATTAGTTTACAAGATTCAGTTCCACAATTACTTGAATTTCAAATTTTCTCTGCCTCCCTCTCCTTCCCGTCCCCTGCCCCAACCATGATAGCATACAATCAAGTATAGGATGTGCAAATACTTTCACATTAGACATTAGTCAGGTTATAAAGAAGGATTGTATTCGCTGGAATGAATGATGGGAAAGAGGGGAAAAAACAAACAAGAAAAAGAAAAAGAGCAGGTAGTTTGCTTCAATCTGGATAAAAACTCAGTTCTTTCTACTTCTTTTTCTGGATGTAGACATCTCTCTCCATCATGAGAATTTTGGGATTGTCTTATAATCCTGCATTGTTGAGAAGAGTCCAGTCTATGAGAATTGGTCATCAAATATACGTTGTGTCGGTAATTTGTACAAATTTCCCCTGGTTCTACTCTTCACACTTAGCATCAGTTTGTATAAGCTTCTCCAGGTAAATATGAAGTCTGTTGACTCCTCGTTTCTTATAGCACAATAGTATTCCATTACATGCATATACCACAACTTGTTTAGCCATTCCCCAATTGATGGGCACCCCTTTAATTTCCAATTCTTTGCAACCATGAAGAGCTGCTATAAATATTTTTGTACATATGGGTCTTCCTCCCACTTCTATGGTTTCTTTGGGATATAACCATAGAAGTGGTATTACTGGGTCAAAGGATATGAAATTATTTATAGCCCTTTCTGCATAATTCCAGATTGCTCTCCAGAAAGATTGGATCAGTTCACAACTCCACCAGCAATGCATTAGTGTTCCTCTCCAGCATTTGTCATTTTCCTGTTAGCCCATCTTAGCCAATCTGACTGGAGAGATATGGTATCTCAGAGTTGTTTTAATTTACATTTCTCTAATCAATAGTGATTTAGAGCATCTTTTCATATGCTTATAGATATCTTTAATTTCTTCCTCTGAAAAATTCCTGTTCATAACCTTTGACCATTTATCAACCGGGGAATGACTTGTATTCTTATAGATTTGACTCAGTTCTCTGTATATTTTAGAAATGAATCCTTTATCAGAGACATAGATTGTAAAAATTCTTTCCCAATTTCCCACTTGCATCTTAATCTTGGTTACATTGGCTTTGTTTGTAGAGAAGCTTTTCAATTTCATGTAATCAAAATTATTCATTTTGCATTTTATAATGCTTTCTAATTCTTGTTTTGTCACAAAGTCTCCCATGCTCCACAAATATGACAGGCAAACTATTCCTTGCTTTCTGAGATTGCTCACAGTATCAGCCTTTTACCTAGATCACACACCCATTTTGACTTGATTTGCATATATGGTGTTAGATAATGGTCTATGCCCAGTTTCTGCTAAACTATATTAAAATTTTCCCAGCAGTTTTTTGTCAAATAGTGAATTCTTATGCCCCAAACTGGGTTTTGGGGGCTTATCAAATAGTACATTACTATAGTCATTGACTGCTGAGTCTCATGTGCCCAATCTATTCCATTGATCCACTACTCTATTCCTCAGCCAGTACCAAGTAGTTTTGATGTCTGCTGCTTTATAATACAGATTAAAATCTGGTATAGCTAGTCCACCTTCCCTAGCATTTCTTTTCATTAATTTCCTTGATATTCTGTACCTTTTTTTCTTCCAAATGACTTTTGTTAATATTTTCTCCAGATCTATATAGTAGTTTTTTTGGTAAATTGATTGGTATGGCACTAAATATATAATTTAATTTAGGTAAAATTGTCATTTTCTTATATTAGCTCGATCCATCCACAAGCAGTTGATGTTTTCGCAATTATTTAGATCTGACTTTATTTGTGTGAAAAGTGTTTTATAGTTATGTTCATACATGTCCTGGGTTTGTTTCGGCAGGTAGATTCCCAAATATTTTATAATGTCTACAGTAACTTTAAATGGAATTTCTCTTTCTATCTCTTGCTGTTGAATTTTATTAGAAATATACAGGAATGCTGAGGACTTATGTGGGTTTATTTTATATCCTGCAACTTTGCCAAATTTATTTATTGTCTCAAGTAGTTTTTTACTTGATTCTCTAGTATTCTCTAAGTATATCATCATATCATCTGCAGAGTAATAGCTTAGTCTATTCTTTGCCTAATTTGTTTCCTTTGATTTCTTTTTCTTCTCTAATTGCTGCTGCTAACATTTCTAGTATCAGATTGCATAAGAGGGGTGATAGTGGATACCATTGTTTCACCCCTGATATAATTGGAAATGCTTCCAGCTTATTCCCACTAAATATAATACTTGCTGATGGTTTTAAATAAATGCTACCTATTATTTTAAGAAAGGCTCCATTCATTCTGGTATTTTCTATGGTTTTTAAGTTAATTTATTAGTTTAATTTCAGTTAACAAGATTCAATTCCATAGTTCCTTGATTTTCAAATTTCCTTTACTTCCCTCCCCTCATCCCCCACAACAGCATATAGTCCAGTATAGGATCTACAAATGCATTCATATTAGACATTAGTCCAATTACAAAAGCGTATTGTACTAGGTGGGATGAAAAATGATAAAGACGAAATAAAACCAAACAATGAAAAGAAAAAAATCAATTAGTTTGCTTCAATCAGGATTCAAGCTCAGTTCTTTCTAGTTATATCTCTGGATGTCACATTTCTCTCTTTCATGAGTCTTTCGGGATTGACTTATATCACTGCAATGCTGAGAAGAGTCCAGTCGGTCATACTTGGTCATCACTTTCTATTGTTTTTAACAGGAATGTATGTTGTACTTTGTCAAAAGCTTTTTATGCATCTATTGAGATACCCATGAGGTTTTTGCTAGTTTTATTGTTGATATGATCAATTACACTGATGGTTTTCCTAATATTAAACCATCCTTGCATTCCTGGAATAAATACTACCTGATCTAAGTGTATTATTCTTGTGATAAGTTGCTGTAATGTTTTTGCTAATATTTCTTTTAAATTTTTTACATCTATATTCATGAGGGAAATTGGTCTATACTTTTCTTTCTCTGTTTTATCTCTTCTTGATTTAGGTAGCAGTACCATATTTGTGTCATAAAAAGAATTTGGTAGGGCAGCTTCTTCACTGATTTTCCCAAATAGTTTGTAGAGTACTGAAATCAATTTTTCTTTAAATGTTTGATAGAATTCACTATTAAATCCATCTGGCCCTGGAAATTTTTTCCTAGGGAGTTCACTGATGGCTTGTTCGATTTCTTTTTCTGACATGGGGTTAAGTAATTTATTTCCTCTTCAGTTAATCTGGGCAACTGATATTTTTGTAAATATTCATCCATTTCACTAAGATTGTCAAATTTATATGTGTACAATAGGGCAAAATAATTCCTAATTATTGTTTTGATTTACTCTTCATTGGAGGTAGATTCACCTTTTTCATTTTTGATACTCACAATATGGTTTACTTCATACTTTTTTTATCATATTGACTAAGGGTTTATCAATATTATTGTTTTTTTATCATAAAACCACCTCTTAGTTTTATTTATCAATTCAACAGTTTTCTTAATTTCAATTTTATTAATCTCACCTTTGGTTTTCAGTATTTCTAATTTAGTATTTAATTGGGTATTTTCAATTTGTTTTTTTACTAGCTTTTTAAAGTGCATGCCCAATTTATTGACCTCCCTTTTCTCTACTTTATTCATATATGCACTCAGGGATATTAAACTTCCCCTAAGAAATGCCTTTCCTGCATCCCTTAAGGTTTTTTTTTTCCTTCAGTCAGGTTGTTAACTCTCATTTCATAATTTTCTTGCATCATTCTCATTTCTCTTTCCAATTTTTCCTCCACTTCTCTTATTTGGTTTTCAAAATCCTTCTTAAAGTCCTCTATGGCCTGTAACCAGCTCATATTTTCCTTTGAAACTTTTGGTGCAGGAGTTTTGATTGTGTTGTCTTCCTCTTGTTCCATGCTTTTATGCTTTTTGTCCCCAAAATAGGAGTGTAAATTTGTGTTGCTCTTTTTGCTTTGCTTCCCTCTTTTCCTCATGTTGCCATTCAATTACTTGACTTTTGGGCTTTTTGCCACAATATGACTCTGCTACTATATAGGGGAGCTTAGTCCAAATTTCTGGAGTTTTCTCAGCTGTCAAAGGTATTTTGGGGTGACCTCTCTGAAGCCTCCACATGCTCTGGCAAGCTGGTCACCCACCCCAGCACCTCCGCCCTAGACCACAATCCAGATCCAAGAAGCTTAAAGCAAGAGTGATTACCCCTCAGACTGGTCACTTGGTCCCCCTACAATCTGTAGGCCAGGAGCTGAAGCAATTATGTGGCTGCTGCTACATGGCCACTGTGACTTAGCTGCTTATCACCCCAGGACCAAAGGCCAACCACACTCCCAACTACTGGATCCCAAATTCCACACTGCACTGACCTCTCAGTTTGTCTTTAGCATCTATGGGTTGATAATTCTGGAAACCACCACAGCTTCTGGTGATCTGACATCCCTAAGGCCAGCAGCTGGTCATGGCGGCCCTGAGGTTAAAACCTCCAGCTTGAGCGGAGCTGGCTTTGGCTCCTAGAGCACTGTGCTAGCTGCTTCCTGCCAGTCTGCCTAGCTGTCCTCAGTGGGAAGCTAGCTTCTCAGTGCCATTTTGTGGGTTCTATAGCTCCAAAGTTTGTTCAGGGTCACCTTTTACATGAATTGGAGGAGGGGGAAGCCAGAGCCCCGTGGAAGTCCTGTTTCTTCTCTGCCATCTTGACTCTACCACTTGCCTTGGCTTCTTTCAAGCCCCAGCTAACTTGCCACCTGTTATGGGGAGCCTTTTATGATCTCTCCTAATTCTGAGGCCTTCCTTCTGTTTGTTATTTCCAGTTTATGTTATGTATAACTTATTTGTACATATCTGTTTACATAGTCTCTCTCCTTTAGACTGTGATTTCCTGGAAAGCAGGGTCTGTCTTTTGCCTTTCTTTGCATCCCTCATACCTGGTACATAGCAGACACTTAATAAATGCTTACTAAATAGTCTTACTAAATATTAATAAATATCCACACTTGTGTCTTTAGGAATATCAATTTGATTGTAATGGGGAGAGATTTGAATGGATTATGATCTGCATCAAAGGAGAGAATACAGACACCTAAGGGGTTATAGATAGACTGAAGTAATGAAAACACTAAGACAGTCAAATATTTGACCAGTTCTCACTCCTTCCCTACTCCCCTGCCCCTTAGTCTCTCTCCCTATGTCTAACTTCTAGCACTCACCCACCAAAAAAAGTATTTTGAATTTATTTTGTACATATGTGTGTGTGAGTGTGTGTGTGTGTGTGTGTGTGTGTGTGTGGTCTTTTACACAAAAGAATGTCAGTTCCTTGAGGGTAGGTATTGTTTCTGTTCTTTTTTGTCTTGTCTTTCTATTCCTAGCACGTAACACATAGTAGGTGCTTAAAAATGTTTGTTGAATGACCTGTTGGTCATACTTGATTGAAGTTGTAGCTCCTGAATATTCAGACAAGTGGTGTGGAATGGGATGAACAATGTGAATAAAGTTAGATATTTGCTAGGGATTTAGGGGGAACTCTTTGGCAGAAATAGAATGTTTATATCACAAAATTAAAAGATCACAAAACCTAAGAAGTTAAAGGGACAGCAGAAGCCATATAGATTAACCTATATTTGAAAAAGGATCTTCTCTACAATATACCTAAACAAGGTCACCTTTGGCTTGGAGAGCCACAGTGAGAATGAACCCACTACTTCTTTTCCATTCCACTTTTGGACAGATTTAATTTTGGAGGAGTTTAGTTCATGAAGGGGTGGGAGAGAGACAGAGACAGACAGACAGAGACAAAAAAACAGGCAGACAGAGACAGAGAGAGAGAGAGAGAGAGATTGACACAGAAACAAAAAGAGATGGAGACAGACAAAGACAGACAGAGAGCTATAAACAGAGATACAGACAGAGAAGACGAAAGGAGGGTAAGCAGAGGAAAGTGCGGCGAGTCAATGATAACTCAAGGTTATAGTGTGTCAGTATCCAGTCCTTCTCCCCTCCCTGTCCTTTCTTGATTTCACATAGTTATATGGTTTTTAATATTCCCTCACCTTGTATTTTAAGCTTCAGCGGTCCTGTCTCTGTCCATCGCCTACTCTGTCATTAGGGGACTTATGTAAAAGGGGATGAGCTTCACCGTCATCAACGAGGAAATTGCAGGTTTAAATGTTCAGGTGTCACCCTCTGAGAATTCTGCTTCAGTGTTCTCTCTTTTCTCCTCTACCTCCTCCAGAGTAAGATGACCCCTTAGACCCACTCTCCCCACTTCCCAGGCTGAATTTCAAGGTCCTCTGTGCTGGCTGTAAGAAATGTCAAAAAGGTCTTGCAGGGGAGGCAGGGGGAGGTGGTTGACTGATGGAAGAACAAGAGGGACGGTGCAGTAGGACTTTGGTGGTTGCAGCAGTCCTGTAGAGGCCCCCAACGGGCCTGCCAAGCAATAAAACAAGGGCAATCAAGGGGAGTCAGGCAGAAGGAGGAGGAGGGTGGGATGATGGGCAGGGCATTGTCTGTCACCACCCCAGCCTGCTGAGTAGCTCTGCACAACTTGTAATTACCAACTGACGGCCTAGCTCTTTGCAAAATTTAAAGTAGCAAGTATGTTCTGATGTACTGAATCAGACCATTATTTCAGGCTACTTAAAGTCTGGAGGAAGGATATGCTTTCCACAAGAGTCAGAATAATAGGATTTAAAACTAAGTGGGACCTTAGACATCATCTACTATGCCACACTCTTCCATTTTATAGATTAGGAAAATGAGGCCCAGAAATGGTATAGCAATTGCCAAAGTCACAACTGTAAACGTGAGGTGGGAGAGAGGCAAGCCAAATGGCATTGACACATAATCTACAGTTTTATGGCCTTATTGGGCCAATTAATGTCACACCTTCACATAAATAATCAGTCCCTCCTAGGCTACCAACCAGTCAAAGATCCAAAACATTTTTGGTATTAAAAGAGGCTGAAATATTGACAAGACAAGGCTTTCTCCCAAGGTAGGAAACCCTTCCTAAACTAGCAACCTAACAAAATTTTTCTTTTCTTTCAATTATCAACCCAACATTTCCATACTTATCTTCCATGGCTCCTTGTTTTTTATACCTTTTACATTTCCATTAAATGTGACCATTGTCCTTCCTTACCTAATTTGACTGGCCTATTTCTAATCCCTTAGAAAAGAATTTACTTTCCCCCCTTTTATCTGCATATTGAAATACTATCTATATTTCAAGGCCTAGTAATACCAGCTCCTACCTGGAGCCTTTCCCAGGCCCTCTGTCAGAAAGTAACTCTCTATTTTTTCAGGTTTTTTTTTACAGTGTATGTTATTTTTTGTATATATTGATCACACTCTGCTTTTCTTTATTGTTGTTTGGGCATATCTTATCAACCTCCCCTACCCCAAAGATAATCAACATTTTAAATACAAAGATTTTGTGCTTTTTTCCTCCCATTTTTCCTATGCCATATATAATCCAACATATGGACTTTGCATGTAGGAGATTGTTAATAAAATTTTGTCAAATTGAATTAAAATGAGTTTAAATAAATTCAGTTTAATGTATTGAATTCTGTTGTATTAATTTCATGTGCATTGAATTTGACTCAACTGACTTGAATTTGTTAGAATTTAATCAATTGATCCAAAAGCCTTTCTTACGTACCTACTTGCTGATCAGTGTCCTAAGTGAGGAAGATACAAAGATGACAATGAAATCCTTATTACTCACAAAAAGCTTATATTCTTCGGGAAAATCATGTTCACAGAAATAAGTAAGTACACACATACATATGCAACACACATAGGTACACACACACACACACACATATATATATACACACACATACACATACATGTATACATACAAGTATATATAAGTTCCTCATGTGGGAGTTCCCTATACTATTAGAAAATCAAATCCACTTATCCTCCTTTGTGTTCTGGGCAATACCTTTATATTTAATATGTTTATTATATATAAATACATATTTTAATGAGTGAAAATACATCTATATTATATGTAAATATAATTTATTATATATATACAAATAAAGAGGGATAAGATATATTTACTTTATATGATTATATGTGTATACATACATACAGATAGATAAAGAGGATCTGTTTTTCCAATGGTTTAGGGAAATCTCATATGTGCAAGTATGTATGTATATAATGCACAAACATATATATATATATATATATGCACACATACACACATATGTATATACACACATCTCTGTAAATATTACTACTATCCCTAAAAGAATATAAACTCCTTGAGAGCAAGAAAAGTTTTACTTTGATATTTGTAACTTTAACACCTAGGACAATGACTTATACATAGTAGGTACTTACTAAATGATGTTTGCTTAAATTTAAGTCTGGTTTATCCAATCCAATGAACATGAAATTAATACAACAGAACTCACTGTGTTAAATTCAAATCAGTTTATTTAAAGTCATTTTATTTCAATCCATCAAAATTTGTATTAATTACATACTACATGTAAAGTCCACATGTTGCATTATGTAGGGCATAGATAAAATGGAGGGAACAAAGCACAAAATCTCTCTATTCAAGAAGCTGATTATCTTCAAGGGATAGAGGGATAATATAGAAAGACAAGGAGATTGAGAGAGAGAGAGAGAGAGAGAGAGAGAGAGAGAGAGAGAGAGAGAGACATGATTTCTGGCAGAGGGTCTAGGGAAGTTTCCATGAAGGAACTTGCGTTTGAAATGGGTCTTGAGGGATGGATAGTATTTCAATATGCAGAAATAGGGAGAGTCTATTCTAAAGAATAAGAAACAGACTGGACAACATTGGCAAGGGGTTTGTGTTTCTGTGTGTACACACAAGTATAGAGGGATAAGAAGTGGGTCTGTGATTCTAATGATATAGGAACTACCACTTGAAGAAATTTCCTTTCTCAGTACAGTTTAGTATATTCTCTATAACTTATAGTTTTAACAACTGCTTAGATCTCTTTGAGATAAAGTCATTTGTCCAGGCTCATAAATCTATTGAGTGTTAAAGGCTGGACTTGACCCCATCTCTTTGTCATTTAAAGATCAATTTCTCTCTGTCACACTATTCTTTAATAACAAAGGAAATATAAGGTAAATTTTAGGGGAAGCATTAGAACTTATGAGGATAAAGGCCTTATGTAAGCAGAGTACCTTGAGAAGAACCACTAGGGGTTCTGGGTAAGAGGGAGTATTTCCCAGGCATGGGGTCTAGAAATTGGAGGTGGAATGTCATGAATTTAGAACAGCAAACAAGCCAGTTTGAGTGGAATGCTAGAAAAGTGTGATAAACTTAGATTTGATTTTCATTCACTTACATTAAATAGAGTTGTACTGATTCAAACTTATTTGAATTGAATTGAACTGAATTGAATTGAAGTGAACTCATGGATATGATATGATCTAAACTGAACTGAAGTGAAGGGGCTGGAGAACAAGGGAGGTGAGATGAAGTCTACATTTTCCCAAGCTGTTGTAGATAGATTGTTTTGTTTGTGAGCCACTTTTCTAAATGTTAGCCGCATTAACGATTGTGTCAAATGGCCTCATCTGAAAGGCCTCTCTGTGGCACCTGGCCTATGGAGTCTTAATGTTAATTGGACAGACTGTCTCCAGTTTTGAAGCACAAACTGTGATTAATGAAACAACGATTAACAAAGTTGTCACAACAAAGTTATTTCTTCAACTTTCTTTGCCGTTTCATAGGAAATCAACAGGACTGGGTGGTGGCATTGCCCTGATTTTTACATATGGAGATTGTCAGGTCTGACATTCTTAAAAAAGGGAACATCTTCCACACTAGTCTTCTACTCCCTCAATCTCTCTCTCCCAATCTATTTATAGAGAAAATATGCAAATACAGAAAAGATAAAATGACTTTTTAAAGATCACAGAGATGGTCAATAGACCAGGAAGGGGCAGAATTAAGTTTTACTGACTCTCAGCTATGTGCTTTTCTACCATATCACTCTGTACATGAGATCTTGTGTTTTTGCTCAGTTATTATGGGGCTTGAAGACAGGCAAAGCATACAATTCTAATCCCTGTCTTCAGTGTCCTCTTGACTCTTGGCAGTGTGGTACAGCGGCTTTGGAATGAGACAATCTGGGTTCAGATCCTAATTTCGCCATTTCTTACCTATGTGACCTTGGGAAAATCACTGAAACTTTCTGAGTCTTAGTTTATTCATTTGTAAACTGAAAAACTGAACTCATTTGGGTGACCCTGAACTTTCTGCTCTGGGAACTACCAGCTAGAAGTAATTACAGAATTTGAGCTAGAAGGGACCTCATCCATCATATATGAAAGGCATTCCCAATGATAACATGTCCCACATGTGGTCATCCAGCCTTTACTTGAAGACCTCCAAAAAGGTGGAGGGCACAGCATCATCTCTCCACTTTGGGACCATTCTAATTGTTGTGAAGTTGGTTGTTCCTGAAACAGAACCTATATTTGCCCTCCTTACCCCCCATTTTTTGGACTTTCTACTCATTGCTCCTATTTTAGCCCTTTGGGGCCATACAGATAAAATCTAATCCCTTCTTCACATGACAACTCTTCAAATACTTGATGACAGCTATTATATTCCCCTGTGGATCTCCCCCCAATACACATTATAAAAACACTCAATTTCTTCAACTTCTACTCCTATGACATAGATTCAGAGTCCTTCACCATTTTTGGTTGCCTTGTTTTGGACACTGTCTAGCTCATCATCGTCCTTCTTAAGTCAGAGAGGCCAGATCTGGACACAGTATTTCAAATGACATCTGAAAAAGACAAAACAGTAACAGGGTGACTCAGAGGAAGGACAAACTGGAACAGGAAGAAGTCAGTGAAAATTATAAGGAATTGAAAATGTGTAATGCATGCATGTGTGTGTGTGTGTATTTAGCATGTAAATTGCCATCAACTTGAAAATTAAGCAATATTGATATGGCTAGGGGCTGGCTCCTAGGCAAAATATTCCTTGAGGCCATTAGCTCTTCTCCCGCAGTGCAAAGATCAGCTGTTGTAATCACATCCTTGAGATAATAATGGTGAATGTCAGATGTAACTGTATTGGATGCATTGTGACTGGGGATGCATTCAACTCAGCAAAGTAGATCTTGTGGCCATCAATGACACCTTCATTAACCTTAAGTACATGGTTTATATGTTTCAATATTATTCTGGCCAGGCCAAGAATGGAAAGCTTGTGACCAATTGAAAAGACATTATCATCTTCCAGAAGTAGTATCCCATCAATATTAAATGGGGAGTTGCTGGAATCGAGTATGTTTAGAGTTCACTGGTGTCTGTACCACCAGAGAAAAGATGGGGGCTCACCTAAATAATGGAGCTAAATGGGTCATTACCTCTGCCCTTTCTGCTGATGCCCCATGTGAAGCATGGTGTTACAGTCACTCAGTCCCTATTACCTTCTAGAGTATACTGTTGACCAGTCCGGGGACTTAAGGATGCCTTCAGTATACCTAGTCAATATAGAGTGATAGGGTAATTAGCTCCAAACTATACTCCATAGTGACCTCAATCAACAATAGAACAGTAGTGAAGAGGCAGGAAGAAGGTGCTGGTGCCATGTCCTTGTCCTCTATCATAGTAAACCCAGTCCTTGCCCACTACAGCCCTGCCTTCTTCTGCTTGCCACCTTCTATTTCACTTTATAGTACCTTCTTCTATTGTTAAACTCCTCTTAATTTTGTAACTTGCTCTCATATTCCTCCCATTTTCTGGTATTAATTGAAAGCTAATTTCTCCTAACGATGATGTTTGTCTTGGCTGCTTATCTTGATCTGGCTATTGCTTTTCTCATATCCCTTGCCACATATAGCCAGAAGCAGAATAACCACCATACTTATTAATCCTTGCCCCTTTCAGATCCTCTGTCTTCTACCATTATTTAGCCAACACCTCTTTTCTTTTATTATTCACTTCACTCTCTATAGATTTTTGTTGCTATCATCCTCCAGGATACTTTCTCTCCCTCCATATGTGGTCATTACCCAGAGTCTTTTTAGCTACCACCCCAACCCCTGCCCCTCTCAATCACCTTGGTTTTCCTATTTCTCAAGCCCCACATTATATCTGCCTCCATTCCAACTTGACCAGGCAAAGGAGTGGTCATTCCCCCAAATTCCTCATCACCAACTATCCCTCTATTAATTGTTGTCACATAGGTCAGAATTCCTAGTTGTGGTTCTACCTGAGTAACAGAGGCACAGAGCTTGGGTCTCTCTCTGGCCTGTCATTTGGCATGAATGCAATCATAAGCTGTATTTTGGCAACTCTGAGAAGGCCCTAATATTTTCATTAAGAACCATTAGGAAAAGAGTATTCAAATGACCTAACAATTACCATTTAGAGTCCTTCAAAGACAAATATATAGTGTCCCAAGCATAATGCCTACTAAATGGTTGCAAAGTAAGTGCTCAATAAATATTTGTTAATCTATTGGTAAATAGGTAGGGCTAGACCTTAAAAACCTGAGCACCAGAATTATATGTCTAAAGGTGTAGCCCTAATGCCTGATATCCACTGATTCCTGCCCTCCAATGTAGAGCAACCTCTGACTGGCCTTCTCTTGATCTCTTGATTTTGGAGAATGGAAAGGTGGAAGGGCTGTTTTGATTGGTCTCCAATCAAGTAGAAGGTCCAGTGAACATTTGCTTGACTGCTTGACAGTAATCCCTAGAAGTCAGCCTTTCAATTAAAACAATCAGTGTTTAGGACTGTCAGGAAATTGTATCTCATTCAACAGGTGTCACTATCATTCTGCCTCCAAAGAAAGGAACTCAATATTACATGACTCTAGAGATTTGAGACTATCCCACTTTAAGCAGAGCTTCTTTCAATATCTCTTGCTTTGTTCTTCCTAGACAGATTTCCTTACTGTTCCAAAACATACCTTTAACATTTTTCTCCATGTTTTTGCTTACACTTTTCCCCTCAGCCAATAGTGCAGCACCCTCCTCTTATCATCAAGTTCCCCCAGCTCCAAGTACTAGCTCAAGTCCTCCCTCCAAGGTGGAGCTATGCTTGATTGCTCTAGCCCAAGATAGATGGATATGTTATTAAAATTCCAATGAACCATCATAACTTTGTAAGTCCAACTCTCTCCTATATTGAAGACAAAATTGTAGCCCCCAAAAGTCAGTGATTTGTAAAAGATCACTTGGCTATTCAGTGAAATAGCTGGGAGTTAAATTATCTAGCACTTAACATTGCCAGGCACATAGTAAGCACTTAAAAATATTGATCAAATAAATGAATTTGGCATATTCTGTTTTATTTGTTTACTATCTCTTCATGTGTGGTGTCTCTCCAACAATAATCTCAACAAAGACAAGGATCTTGAAAACTAGCATAAAGCCAGGCAGAGTTTATGTACTCATTAAATATTTGGGGACCTATTTTCCTGCTTACTTTTCAACATAGCTTCTTAGATTCCTCTCCCTTTTCCTTACTAGATCCCACTGACCGGGCAAAAGAGAAGACAGCTCACTTCAGGATTCATTTGCAATGCCACTGTTGAATTTTTAAAGCTAGAATAGTCACTAGAGACAACCTAGTTTGAAATCCTCATTTGACAGTTAAAAATGCTAGAGTTCAAGAAGTGAAATGACTTGTTCAAAGTCAGATGGGTAATAAGTAGTAGAAAAATGATTTGATCTCATAATCCCAAATTCAAAGCCTTCCCACTGTGCCACTCCTGTCTTTTAGGGCCAACACAATATTCATAGTGCCAACAGCAACTGTAAGTATGCCAGCATAGTGTTCGATCACAAAATATAACAGACTCTCCATACAGAAGACAAAAGCAAACCATTTATTCAGACACCAAAACCAAATCTCAACACCAGGAAACCAAATCCATCACAGCAACATAGAAGTTAATACACCACAATGCAACAGAGAGCCACACCATCCTTTAGCCTTCCCACAAACCAATATTTACTCACAAGCCTAGCTATCTCCCTGCCTGAGCAACTGCTCTCTCCCACCACCTCTAACTGCTCTGACTCCCACTTTCCTGGTGACTCTGCTCCACCCTTCAGCAAACTCCTCCCACCATAAGCTCTATGTGATTACATTCAGCCTATTAGAGGGCAGGGAAGATCTACAAATTCCTATTACCATTATAGGCACCAAACTCTGAGCTGCACTGGCAATAGCTAGTGGATGAGACAACTGCAATTCTTTTAATGATTGTCTTTGACTTGATAAGTATTGAAGGAAGATGCTTGTTACCTAGGAAATTTCTACCAGGAGATAACACAAGATAATTTTTCAAGTGAGTAAAACTCTTTAGTGCTCTATCTGGTAATGAGGTAGTAAGCAGAGTAACAAACAAAGACTTCTCAAGTCCCAGAGACTTCCAATATAAAAGCATCACAATAATGAGAGAAGCCTTTGAGAAGGCTAACAAAAGAGTTTAGGAAGTCTGAGTGTATAGTGATGGGAGGTACCCAGTTCCAAAATTCATGGAATTATTATGAGGCATTAATAAAGGACTGGAGGCAGCAACATTGGCAAAGCTCTCAAACATAATAGTCCATATTCCCTATTTCCCATAGTCCATCTTCCCTATCTCCCACTCCCATCATTCCACAAACACTCCATAAACACTCCATAAACTGGTAATTAATTTTTTTTTCTTAACAATCCCCAATAAATGATATTCTCTGTTAAGATAGTGTAGCATCTCCTTTCTATAACCTAGTTCTTTTTACTTTCCTATTTCGTATTTCATCTTAGACATAGCAGGCACACAATAAGTGTTGTTTGAATTGAATAGAACATAATTGAATAATTGCCTCTAATTTGGCTTTATGTAAGGTATTTCTGGCATTTAGTAGATATTTTGCAAAGGCTTGTTGAGTAACTGTTGATTGACTTTGGTAGAGATGAGGAAGGGTTGTCCCTATTAGGGAGACTACCCTTTCCCTTTCTTGTGGGATCCTTGCTTCAGTTATTAAATCCAGTTAAAGCCACTGTATCTGTTAAGTTCTGATTCTTTTGTGCTCAACCCAATGCAGTAGAGGTAGAAGAGACAGTCTCTACTTAATGCCCTTTCCAATGTAGCTAGTGAATTCAGACTTGCTTATATATAATAACTTAACATAATATAATTTAGAGATTTAGGGATGTAAGGGACTTTAGAGATCATCTCATTTTACATCTGGAGGACAGAGAGGGATAGAGTGATGAAATGACATGTCTAAGGTCACTAAGCTAGTAAGTAGTAGAACTAGATTATAAGTTCCATGAGGCCAGAGGCTGTGGCTTGCTCAACTTTCTATTCCCCAAAGTGCCCCAAAACAGTGTACTGTACATTTATTTGGATATTCTAATAGTATGCTGGGTTTGTTTTTAAATCAATATGGCACCTTATATCAGCAAGCACCCTAGTATACCCAGGATGGCTGTTAGCACAGGTTCTTTGATCTGCTTTTCTAAAGGAAAGCAACACAAAAGGGGTTAACAATCTTACTCTAATCAAATGTAGATATTATGCACTTGTTCAGGGGGAAAAATCAATACACTGAACTTCATAAAATACAAAGAGATATTACAAGCAGAAAAAAATGCAGATAGAGAAAATAACACAATTCAAGAAACCAACAGACAGAGCTTCTAGCTGTCTGACCATTACACATATACAGTGTTAGATACCAGAGAAAGAAGCACCAACATCTGGGTTTTCAAAGCCATGAGGTTCAACAGCTGCCCAGAATCTCATGTGGCCAAATCACAAAATTCTTCCCACCAGTGAGCCCCAAACCAAAGCCTCACCTCAGTATAACCTTCTCCATGGTCAGAGAATATCACAACCTGTGTGACCCACTGTCTAATTACAAAGTAACAAAAGGTGGGCCTTCCTGAAAAACAAGACTCCCCTAAGCAAATTTCTCCTGTTGAGCTCCAAGTGAAGCCCATTAAATTTCAGGGAGGATCTTCAAATTACCATTACATTCAGACCCAAGATCTTTATGCCCATTACATAGGCAACATCTGAATTGGCATTAATATCTCTTAAGTACAACACAATCCCCACAAAAACACATTTTCAAGATAATTAATATAACAACACATTACCTGAGTGGTCACAGGGTCTTATACAAACACGAAGTATATAACATTATAATCCCCTCAACCCAAAACAAATGTCCAAATAAAGTCCTCTTGGGGGTGTGTCCTTTCCCCATTGCTTTCCTTGCAAACTTCCTCCTGGAACTCTCAGGTGCAGGCTCTAATGAATCTCCAGACTTAATCTCTAATGAACCTCCACACCCTGCTTCCAGGTCCTGAGGGGCATCTGGGCAACAAAGCCAACAGGGTGGGGTCCTTGGGGGTCCACAACGCTTCCCCTCACCCACAGCCAACTCCATCCTCACCCTGGGTCCCAAACTGTCCCAGGGCACTGAACTCCTGGGTCTTCCTCCTCCCACAGGAGGTAGCTGCCCCTGGCTTCTGTCCAAATTCTGATGCAGGCAGCTCCACATTCCTGCTCTCATCTCACTGAAGTCAGCCATCAGGCAGTTCTATGCTCCTGCTCCATGGCTCCACAGAATCATAGCTTCCATAACTTGGAAATGAACAATTATGCAAGCCCCCATATTTTCCTTTATTTTGTAGATCCTGCCACCTACACCGTTTTGTAACAGCAAACACCTGAGCTTACCCAGAATGGCTGCTACCACAGGTTCTTTGATCTGCTTGGAACCCGTGCTAGCAGCCGTTCTTGGTATGCCAGGGTGCTTCCTGTTACACACCTCCCTTCACCACCATGGATCACAGCTCAGTGATGTCTCCTCCTCCTCCTCCTCCTCCTCCTCCTCCTCCTCCTCTTCCTCCTCTTCCTCCTCCTCCTATTTCTCCTCCATCTTTCTCATATCTTTCCACAAGTCCTTCAAGTAAGATTTACCAAATAGACATGCATCTAGTGATATTTCTTTAATTTTTTTTTTCCTGAGAATCAGTGCAATATTCAAAATGGTAATCTGATCATGCATTTCCTTGTTAATAATTTTATATTTCTTCTTTCATTCAAGTCACCATCACCAATACACTAAAGTCAATCATTGACCACTAAGGGGCTTTCTGATACCATTTGCCTTATCTACAACATGATTTCTTTAGAAATCATGGTGTTCCATCATTCACATCAGCCCTGGTTTCACTAGGTGAAATGCCAATGGTCACAATTTCTAACAGGTATACTTCCTAGAACAGACTACCTTTTGTCCAGGGATGAACCTATCCAAAATTGGGGAGCACCAGCACCTATAAGTTAGCCTACAAGAGATAAATGATTCAGCCCTTAAAGCCCCTACTCTGTTCACAGTCAATATTTAATAGATGTTGGTTTAATCAAATTCAGTTGCAGTAGTCTGAGTTCTGGATTTGCTTGATTTGACTTGACCTTATTGATTATTACCTGTATGACCTTAGATGAGCTTTTTAACCATACTAAGCCTCAATTTTATCATTTACAAAATGAAATAATTGTACTAAATGATCTCTAAGCCTACTTCCAGTTCTAGATTTATGATTTTGTGCTCTCAGACTGGAAAAGAGTATAATAGAATATAGAATAGATTGAGAGGTAGCATTGATATATTAGAAAGAGCTCTAGATTAGATTGGACCAGAAATCACGAAATTCAGATAATAATCTCAGCTCTAAAACTATCAGGGTAACTTTGGGCAAATGCTATCCCTCCTGAGGACTTCAGTTTTCTTACTTATTCTGTGAAAGTATTGATATAGATTAGGAGTCAGGAAACTACAGGCCAAAGGACAAATCTAGTCCTTCCTGGTTTTATATATACAGGGAGCTAAGAATACATTTTACATTTCAAAATAAAGTTTTATTGTATTTTGAAATGTGAAAACAGTTCTTAGCTCAGCTGCACAAAAACAGGGGGTGGGTTCTTAACACTACAGCCTTGGTCTCTGGGGAGGGTGGCTGCTACAAAACATTTACACCCCTGCTATGCAAGTTCCCTCTAGAATGCAGCATAGCAGGTTGCTCCTCACTGGGCTTGGCTGTTGATGATCTGTCGTGGATTTCAGTTCGTAGACCCCTGGTATTCTCCAGACCTTTGTAAAGAAGTTTATGAGGTAGCAACCTTGTCCATTCCATCTCTAATATTCATTCATCCAATACAGGAGAAAATACAAAAAAGCAATGATGGAAGTTAAAATGGGCCCATGTGTTTCATGGTTTGATGTTAATCTGTGTAGGAAGAGTAGGCTGCTGGCATTCTCCCTACCTGGAGATTTATAAGAGTTATTGCCTTGATCCTCAAATGTAGCCAGGTAAGAAAAAGGCCTAGCTTTGGTCAGTGAGTACCCTTTCTCATGTATGCAAAAGTTCAAGCTCAGCAAGTAATCTATAGGTCCTTTCTTCCGAGAAGAAGAAACAGAACACCTGCATATGTGCTAAATCCCATGATGAGCATTGCACCTGGCTAAACACTCTGCACATGCTCATAAGGGCAGGGATCTTGGATGGATGGATAGATAGATAGATAGATAGATAGATAGATAGATAGATAGATAGATAGATAGATAGATAGATGGACAGACAGATAGGTTGGTAGGTAGAGACTTTTTCATTCTGTGCATTTAAATCCTTAGTGGCTAACATGAGCTTTGCATATATTAAGTGCTTACCAAATGTTTGTGGATTGATTAATGGATTCCTAAGGACCCTTACCCTTCTGATGTTCCATCATTCTGGTTTAGTATCTTGCATATGGGAAAGAGGCTACCCCTGGGTGGATGACTGTCCCTAGATTCCTCTCCATTATAAGTCTGTCCTGCTCTCAATGGCAACACTAGACCCCTTTCTTGCCAAGGATAAGTTCCATGATTGGAGAACCATTCACTGATGCCTGCTCCTGGCTGCTGTCACCCACTTTGGAGACGCTGTTCAGGAGAACTGCCGACAAGCCGTGACCATGCTGAGTATTGTAAGGGTTTAAACTCTGTGACTGACAAGGGCTCGACAGGGCGGGGAACAGCACTCAGCCTTCACAACTGACAGTGTGTTTTCACCCAGAGAAACAATGTCAGCTGTTGGCGGAGCAGATTTGATTAGCCCTGGAGACGGCTTGGAGACGGCTTGTACAAGCTAGACATGCTTCCTATTTCCCTTCCCTTTTCCACCCTTTCTTCTGCTACTCTCCATCTCTTAAGCACACAGACACCCCCAATATATGTGACCATGAGCATGGGATAGAATAAATGTGACTATAAAATAATAAAAATGTTAAGTTACATTTTCTTTAATACTTTAAGGGTTATAGAGAGCTTTCCTTTAAAGAATATCATGAATTAGATAATAGAGGCTTTACTAAATTCAGAGTTTAACTGATTATCTTATGGCCACAAACATAATATATGGCAGTGAGGACTTAAATCCAACTCCACTGACTCCTGCCCCATGCCATTAGGGTTATCAGGATGTTATTGTAATAAGCCATCAGCTCTAGTTTGCATAATAATGAATCAGTTCATTATTACCTTATTACATATTATTACTTTGAACCTAGCATTCTAGGACCATGAAGAGGGTAGTCTACTTTATAAGACAGATCTTTCTTTTTCTTTCTTTCTTTTTTTTTGGAGGGTGGAAGGCAGAGCCATTGGGGTTAAGTGACTTGCCCAAAGTCACACGGCTAGTAAGTGTCAAGTGTCTGAGGCCAGATTGTAACTCAGGTCCTCTTGACTCCAGGGCTGGTGCTCTATTCACTGCACCACCTAGCCACCCTGTAAGCCGAATCTTTCTTACCAATGAGGTGATATATTCTCTATGTCCCCTTAGATAGAAGGGTCAAGTTAGAAGAGTAAAACTAGAAGGGGCAAGATGCAATGAAAGAAGCAGTGTATGGGTATTTGTGAATGTAGATTCACTATTTTCCATGAACAGTTAATCATTTTAATACTATTGCCATCTTCCACGTGTAAACTGCTTTATATTTTCAAAGGATTTCCACTTTTATAATATCATTTCAGACTTAATGGCTCTGAGGTAGAGTAGACAGATATCATTATCCTCATTTGACAGATGAGATTAAATAGCAAATTAGCAACAATGCTATAACTAGAATCTGGGTCTTGATTCTGATCTAGTAAAATTTCCTTCCTTCCTTCCTTCCTTCCTTCCTTCCTTCCTTCCTTCCTTCCTTCCTTCCTTCCTTCCTTCCTCCCTCCTTACCTCCCTTCCTACCTGTCTGTCTTCCATCTTGCCTCCTCTCTGCCATTCTCCTTCCATCTCCAACAGCAACTTCTTCCTTTTTTTTGGTTTCTTACTGAGATCATTTCTAGTCCTTATGACTATGCAGCCACAAAATATTGGACTAATTGCTTATATCCCTTCTAGCTTTAAAATGCTATAAATTAGCTTTTCTTCCCACTTCTTCCCCTCTCCTGCTATCCTTTTCTCTTCTCTCTTCCTCCCTCCTTTCACCTCTCTATTACTGGTGCTTATATTTTTTGTTTATTTGTTTTTCAGCAAAATTATGATGGGCATATTTCTTCCTCTAAAACTCTCAAGCATAAAAGACAAGTGTTGAAGGAATTAGTCCATTCTTCCCACCTTGACAGTCCATACCACTGCAAAAATGAGATCCCTGTTTGGATGAGATTTCTGTTTGGTTGAGATCCCTATTTTGTTTATTTTTTCCCTCAAGGTCATTTTGAACCTGTTGCAGCTAATTGTGCCCAATATGCCTTCTCTGAATCTTCCTTCAGCCTCCTCCAGAAGAAGAGGACCACATCTCCTCAACTTAGCTGTCCCAGGCTTAAGCCCATGAGTCAGTTGCAAAGGAAGACAGGTTTTTTGGGCCTTGATGTCTGGACATAACAGTATATTCACTGGCAATCATCATTTCTTTTTCTCAGAAGCCCTCATGAGTGAACTCAGGGTCAAGGTCTATTTTGCAGGGTGGACAAAGGCACTGCCCCAAGGTTCACAGGGCAAGTAACATAGGAACATAGGCATACCTGCCACTCATCATCTTGCATCATAAGATGCTTCTCCCTTTCTACTCATCCTCAAACAGTGTCACTGTATGGAATTAGATGGAACAAAGATTCACATTTCCATGGCAACTGACTAACACTATCCTTTTAATCTCAAAGAAACTTTACAGGCAGGTATGAACCTGGGATTACTTTACCCCAGAAAGTTAAAAAAGTCAGTAGTTACAGTGGCCCTTTATTTCAATGCAAGAAGGTCTACCTACACAGGGTAGGGTGATTCTCAACAAGAGCCATCACTAAATTATAGTAAATCTGAAATTTAAGGATGCTTTTTTTTCTGCTGGGCAAAAGGGATGATAGGTAAGAAAGAATGTAGTACCTGACATATGGTGCTGAAAATGATCCAAATATTATCTACAGTCATGTGATATAACTCACATTACACAGGACTGTAGCTGACTGCTCTGTTATTTGAAGTAATCTATAGAATCATAAAATCATGGAATCTCAGAATTGGAAATTATTTCTTCATTTTCTTTTCTTTCTCCTGGCACCTAGCATAATACTTTTTACATAGTATTTTTAATAAAGGTAGTCTTTTTCTTGAATGAATGTATAAATGAATTAATGGCCTCAGAGGTCCAACTCCAAATGGTGGCAAGAACCCCCCTCTTTTCTTCACACTGCCACCTAGAATCCCCGACAGGTGGTTGCCTGTCCTCTTCTTGCATACTTTTTTAGACCCCAGTTTCCTAAACTACAGAATTAAGGAATCAAACTATATGACCTTTAAAGTCTCCTATAGCTCTAGTTTGACCTATTTGACCTATAACCCTATTATCCTCTGATATAGAACTCACTACCTTCTAAGGTATTTAGAGTTTTTAGGAAGCTATTATTTATTGTTGTTGTTATTGTTATTATTATTATTATTATTATTATTATTATTATTATTATTAATTACCCTTATCCTGAGCCTGGGCCTGTCTGCCCATAATAAGAAGAAGCATATCCAGTGGTGCTAGTTCTGTGCTCTTGAGTCACACAGAATAATTCTTCCTTCAGAAGCATCTGATTGAATAGTGGTTAGAGTGCTGGGCCTAGAGTTAAGAAGATCCGAATTCAAATCCAGCCTTAGATATTTACTGGATGTATGACCCTGAGCAAGTCACTTAGTCTCTGTTTGCTTCACTTTTCCCAACTCTAAGATGTGGATAATAATAGCACTGTTATAGAATTGTGGAGAGGATACAATAATAGAATATCTGCCAAAAAAAAGCACTTAGCACAGTGCCAAGCACATAGTAGGCATAATATAAGTGTTTCCTCCTTTTATAAGCAAGTGATTCAAATATAAACAAGTCACTGTACCTTCATCTGCTGATCCCTAACTGGTATAGAAAGATGAATTTATAGAGGAAGGGAGAATGTAGACATAATAGTTAGACCTCAGGGAAAAGCAGTTTCCACATCTGGGCTTTGTTCAGCTGATGTTTCCAAAGAAGAACGTTCACCAGCATCGTTACAATTGCAGTCATTATGGTTATGACATATAATTCTGAACTGCATTCAGTACAATGCAAACTGCACATATTTATTCCATTCAGGTAAACACTAAAATGGGGATGATTTTGTTCATTTGGGATTCCTAGGCTGGATTTCCAACAAGATGCTGTTGGAAATAAAGTGGATTTTATTTTTATTTTTATTTTTGTTTTTTGTTTTATCATACGAAGGAGCTCTAGGCTTTTGTCCTATACTGCTCCAATGGGCAATGACAGCCCTTGGCAAAGTTGTTGAGCAGGTGTACTGTGGAATTTTAGATATGGTATGGCCCTTGCAATGCTAGAAAATAGAACATCAGAATAAGAAGGTACATTAGAACCAAGACTTAGAAATGGAAGTATGTGAAAAGAAGAGTGGATTGTGATTTATCCTGTAAATGCTTTAAAAGAAGCATAACGTGACCAGAAGTTGGAATTGTTTTATGACTTGATATGCACTGTGTTAAAATTGATTACTCAATGTATTGGAGCCTGTTGTTAATTCCTTAGCGGAATTTCATCTTCCTGATGGGGTACTGAATGATGGACAATTGGCCAAGGTTCCAATTTTGATTTTATATGAAGAGCATTTTTGTTGGAGAATGAACATGGGGGAAGATTTCTTTTTTATTATTTCTTTTTTTATTTTTAGTTTACAATATTCAATTCCATAGTTCCTTGAGTTTCAAATTTCTCTTCCCTCCCTCCCCCCAACCACAACAACGGCATATAGTCCAGTATAGGATAAACAAATACTTTCACATTAGACATTAGTCATGTTACAAAGGTGTATTGTACTAGATGGGATGAAAAATGCTAAGGAGGAAATAAAAACAAACAATGAAAAGAAAAAGATCAAGTAGTTTGCTTCCATCAGGATCCAAACTCAGTTCTTTCTATTTCTTTCTCTGGAAGTAGGCATCTCTCTCCTTCATGAGTCTTTTGGGATTGACTTATATCAATGCATTGATGAGAAGAGTCCAGTCTGTCATAGTTGGTCATCACACATATGTAGTGTCTGTGATTGTATACAAATTTCTCCTGGTTCAACTCTTTTCACTCAGCATCACTTTGTATAAGCCTTTCCAGGTAAATATGAAAATCGTCTCTTCCTCGTTTCTTATACCACAATAGTATTCCGTTACATGCATATACCACAACTAGTTTAGCCATTCCCAAATTGATGGGCACCCTTTTAATTTCCAATTCTTTGCAACCACGAAAAGAGTTGTCCAATTCATTGATCTACCTTTTCTCTAATTTATTCATGTATGCATTAAGGGATATAAATTTCCCCTAATAACTGCCTTTAATGCATCTCAAAAATTTTGGTATGTTGGCTCATTATTATCATTCTCTTGAATGAAATTACTGATTGTTTCTATCATTTCTTGTTTGACCGACTCATTCTTTAGAATTAAATTGTTTAATTTCCAATTAGTTTTTAGTCTATCTTACCATGGCCCTTTATTGCATATAATTTTATTGCATCATGATCTGAGAATGATGCATTTAATGTTTCTGCCTTTCTGAACTGAATTGTGATGTTTTGATGCCCTAGCATGTGGTCTATTTTGGAGAATGTACCATGCATTGCTGAGAAGAAAATAAATTCCTTTTTATCCCCATTCAGTTTTCTCCAGAGGTCTATCATATCTAGTCTCTCTAAAATTCTATTCACCTCCTTAACCTCTTTCTTTTTTATTTTGAGGTTAGATTTATCAAGTTCAGAAAGGGGGAGATTAAGGTCCCCCACTAGTATAATTTTGCTATCTATTTCTTCCTCTAATTCCTTTAACTTCTCCTCTAGGAATTTGGATGCTATACCACTTGGTGCATATATATTGAATAATGAAATTGCATCATTCTTGATGGTGCCTTTTAGCAGGATATAGTTGCCTTCCGTATCTCTTTTACTTAGATCTGTTTTTACTTTTGCTTCATCTAAGATAAGGTTTGCCACCCCTGCTTTTTTTACTTTAGCTGAGGCATAATAAATTCTACTCCAGCCTTTTACCTTTAGCCTGTGGGTATCCCTTTGTTTCAAATGTGTTTCTTATAGATAGCATATTTTAGGATTATGGTTTTTAATCCATTCTGTTATCTGCCTCTCTTTTTTTTACTTAATTTAATATTTTAGTTTCAGTTAACAAGATTCAATTCCATAGTCCCTTGATTTTCAAATTTCCTTTACTTCCCTCCCCCCTTCCCCCATGACAGCATATAGTCCAGTATAGAATCTGCAAATACATTCATATTAGACATTATTCCAATTACAAAGGCATATTGTACTAGGTGGGATGAAAGATGGTAAAGAAGAAATAAAACCAAATAATGAAAAGAAAAAGATCATTTAGTTTGCTTCCATCAGGATTCAGGCTCAGTTCTTTCTAGTTATATCTCTGGATGGCACATTTCTCTCTTTCTTGAGTCTTTCGGGATTGACTTATATCACTGAATTTTTGAAAAGAGTCCAGTCTGTCATAATTGGTCATCACAGATATGGTATGTCTGTGATTGTATACAAATTTATTCTGATTCTACTCTTCTCGCTCAGCATCAGTTTGTATAAGTCTCTCCAGGTAATTATGAAATCTGTCACCTCCTTGTTTCTTATAGCACAATAATATTCCATTACATTCATATACCATAACTTGTTTAGCCGTTCCCCAATTGATGGGCACCCCTTTAGTTTGCAATTCTTTGCAACCACAAAAAGGGCTGCTATAAATATTTTTGTACATATGGGTCTTCCTCCCACTTCCATGATCTCTTTGGGATATAATCCTAGAAGTGGTATTCTTGGGTCAAAGGGTATGAAATTATTTATAATCCTTTGGGCATAATTCCAGATTTCTCTCCAGAATGGGTGGATAAGTTCACAACTTGTATTAGTGTTCCAATGTATTAGTGTTCCAATTTGTCCACATCCTCTCCAGCATTTGTCACTTTCTTGTTTTATCATCTTAGTCAATCTGACTGGAGAGATGTGGTATCTCAGAGTTGTTTTGATTTGCATTTCTCTAATCAGTAGTGATTTAGAGCATTTCTTCATATGTTTATAGATATCTTTAATTTCTTTCTCTGAAAACTGCCTGTCCATGTCCTTTGACCATTTATCAATTGGGGAATGACTTGTATTCATATAGATTTGCCTCAATTCTCTATAAATTTTAGAAATGAGTCCTTTATAAGACACACAAGTTGTAAAAATTCTTTCCCAATTTCCCACCTCCCTCTTGATCTTGGTTACATTGGCTTTGTTTGTACAGAAGCTTTTTAATTTAATGTAATCAAAATTATCTGTTTTGAATTTTATAATGCTCTCTAATTCTTGTTTGGTCCTAAAGTCTTCCCCTCTCCACAAATCTGACAGGTAAACTATTCCTTGCTTTCCCAAATTGCTTACAGTATCATTCTTTACAGCTAGATCATGCACCCATTTAGACTTGATTTTGGTATATGGTGTTAGATAATGATCTATGCCCAGTTTCTGCCATGCTGTATTCCAGTTTTCCCAGCAATTTTGGTCAAATAGTGCATTCTTATCCCAAAAACGGGGGTCTTTGGGTTTATCGAACAATATATTACTATATTCATTAACTGCTGGGTCTCCTGCACCTAATCTATTCCATTGATCCACTTCTCTACACCTCTGCCAGTACCAAGCATTTTTGATGACTGCTGCTGTATAATACAGATTAAGATCTGGCATAGCTAGTACACCTTCCCTAGTGTTTCTTTTCATTAATCCCCTTGATATTCTAGACCCTTTGTTTTTCCAAATAAATTTTGTTATTATTTTGCCTAACTCTAGAAAGTAGTTTTTTGGTAAATTGATTGGTATGGCACTAAATATATAGTTTAGTTTGGGTAAAATTGTCATTTTTATTATATTAGCTCGACCCAGCCATGAGCAATTGATATTTTTCCAACTATTTAGATCTGATTTTATTTGTGTGACAAGTGTTTTGTAGTTGTGATCATATAGATTCTGGGTTTGTTTTGGTAAGTAGATTCCAAAATATTTTATAATGTCTACAGTGACTTTAAATGGGATTTTTCTTTCTATCTCTTGCTGTTGAGTTTCATTAGAGATGTAAAGGAATGCTGAGGATTTATGTGGGTTTATTTTATATCCTGCAACTTTGCCAAATTTATTTATTGTCTCAAGTAGTTTTTTAATTGATTCCCTAGGATTCTCTAAGTATATCACCATATCATTTGCAAAGAGAGATACCTTGGTCACTTCTTTGCCTAATTTGATTCCTTTGATTTCTTTTTCTTCTCTAATTGCTACTGCTAGTGTTTCTAGTACCAGATTGAATAAGAGAGGTGATAGTGGACACTCTTGTTTCACTCCTAATCTTATTGGAAAGGCTTCTAGTTTATCCCCATTGCATATAATACTTGCTGATGGTTTTAAATAGATGCTATCAACTATTTTAAGGAAGGCTCCATTTATTCCTATACTTTCTAGTGTTTTTAATAGGAATGGATGTTGTACTTTGTCAAAAGCCTTTTCTGCATCTAATGAGATGATCATGTGGTTTCTGCTAGTTTTATTGTTGATATGCTCAATTATACTGATGGTTTTCCTAAGAGTAAACCATCCTTGCATTCCTGGAATGAATCCTACCTGATCAGAGTGTATTATTTTTGTGATAAGTTGTTGGAGTCTTTTGGCTAATATTTTATTTAGAGTTTTTGCGTCTAAATTCATGATGGAAATTGGTCTATAATTTTCTTTCTCTGTTTTATCTCTTCCTGATTTAGGAATCAGTGCCATATTTGTGTCATAGAAAGAGTTTGGTAGGACTCATCCTTCACTAATTTTCCCAAATAGTTTGTAGAGTATTGGATTCAATTGTTCTTTAAATGTTTGATAGAATTCACTAATAAACCCATCTGGCCCTGGAGATTTTTTCCTAGGGAGTTCATTGATGGCTTCTTTGATTTCTTTTTCTGAGATGGGGTTATTTAGGTAATTCACTTCCTCTTCAGTAAATCTGGGCAAGTTATGATTTTATAAATATTCATCCATTTCACTAAGATTGTCATATTTATGTGCATACAATTGGGAAAAAATAATTCCTCATTATTTTTTTGATTTCCTCTTCATTGGAGGTATATTCAACCTTTATATTTTTGATGCTCATAATTTGGTTTTCTTCTTTCTTTTTTTTTATCATATTGACTAAGGGCCTATCAATTTTGTTGATTTTTTCATAAAACCAGCTCTTAGTTTTATTTATTAATTCAATAGTTTCCTTAATTTCAATTTTATTAAACAAACCTTTGGTTTTCAATATTTCTAATTTAGTACTAAATTGAGGATTTTCAATTTGTTCTTTTTATAGGTTTTTCAATTGCATGTCCAATTCATTGACCTCCCTTCTCTCTGCTTTAATTAAGTATGCAATCAGGGATATAAAACTTCCCCTGAAAACTGCCTTTAGTGCATCCCACAAATTTTGGTATGTTGTCTCATTATTATCATTCTTTTGAATGAAATTATTGATTGTTTCTATAATTTCCTGTTTGACCCACCCATTCTTTATGATTAAATTGTTTAATTTCTAATTAGTTTTTAGTCTTTCCTTCCATGGCCCTTTATTGCATATAATTTTTATTCCATCATGATCTGAGAATGATGCATTTAATATTTCTGCCTTTCTGCACTGGATTGTGAGGTTTTTATGCCCTAATACATGGTCTATTGTTGAGTATGTACCATGCTCTGCTGAAAGGAAAGTGAATTCCTTTTTCTCCCCACTATGTTTTCTCCAGAGAGCCATCATATCTAGTCTCTCTAAGATTCTATTCACCTCCTTAACTTCTTTCTTGTTTATTTTGAGTTTAGATTTATCGAGTTCAGAGAGGGGGGTATTAAGGTCCCATACTAGTATAGTTTTGCTATCTATTTCTTCCTCTAATTCCTTTAACTTCTCCTCTAGGAATTTGGATGCTATACCACTTGGTACATATATATTAAGTAGTGATATTGCTTAGTTCTCGATGGTGCCTTTTAGTAGGATATAGTTTCCTTCCTTATCTCTTTTAATTAGATCTACTTTTGCTTTATCTGAGATAAGTATTGCTACCCCTGCTTTTTTTTTTTTTAACTTTAGCTGAAGCATAATAAATTTTACTCCAACCTTTTACCTTTACCCTGTGGGTATCCCTTTGTTTCAAATGTGTTTCTTGTAGACAGCATATTGTAGGATTATGGTTTTTAATCCATTCTGCTATCCGCCTCTGTTTTATGGGAGAGTTCATCCCATTCACATTCACAGTAATGATGACTATCTGTCTCTTCCCCTCAGTCCTATTCCCTCCCCTGATTATGTTTTTGTTTCTTCCTTCTCCCTTCCCCTCCTTGAAGTTTTCGCTTTTGGCCACCACCTCCCTGTGTTCCCACCCAGTGATCCCCCTTCTTAACCTACCCTCTCCCCTTAATACTTTGTCCCTCCCTTCTAATCCCTCCATTTAGTCTCCTCCTTTTCACCCCCCCTTACCCTTCCACTATCTATAGGTAGGACACAATAAGTTTTTATACTTATCACAGTAAATTACTCCCCATTTGATTCCAAGCCAATGAGAGTAAATTTCAAGCAGTGCTTCTCGGCCTCCCTCTTTTTCCTCTATTTAATGAATTTATGTGTATATTCACATTAGAATCTTAAACTTCACTGATTAATTTGATCCCTCTTTGAACCAGAACCAGTGAGAATAGTGTTTAAATGATGTTCCTCTCCCTCTTTCTTTTCCCTAATCTATAGTGTGTTTTAATGCCTCTTCAGATGGCATATTTTACCTTTTCCTATCTCATCCTTTCCTTTTTCCCATTACAGTCCTTTTGATCCCCTTAATAGTTTTTTTTTAGACTTCAGGTGAGTGCATTCATACCCACACCCTATATCTAAGTATAACCCTTTTGAAGGTCATGATAATCATAAAGATTTCGAATACTGACAGTTATCAGCTCCACATATAGGGATGTGAACATTTTGCTCTTGTTGCATCCCAAGAACTGAGCGTGTGTTTGTGGGTGTGGGTGTGTGTACTTATGCATGTGTGAGTCTGTGTTTCCCTTGTTTACCTTTTTATGTCTTTCTTGAGTCTTGTAATTGGAGATCAAATTTTCCATTGACCTCTGGCTTTTTCATCAGGAAAGACTGGAAGTCCCTTATTTCATTAAATGACCATCTCCTTGCCTGAAAGATTATGCTCAGTTTTGCCTTGTAGTTAATCCTTGGTTGTAGTCCTAGCTATCTTGCCCTACGAAATATTAGATTCCAGTCCCTCCGCTCTTTTAATGTAGAAGCTGCTAGGTCCTGTGTGATCCTAACTGTAGTTCCTCAATATTTGAATTATTTCTTTCTGGCTGCTTGTAGAAATTTTTCTTTAATCTTGTAATTCTGGAATTTGGCTACTATATTTCTTGGAGTTTTGAGTTTGGGATCTCTCTCAGGAGGATTCCGGTGAATTCTATTGATAGCTATTTCATCTTCTGATTCCAGGACCTCAGGACAGTTTTCTTTGACAATCTCTTGGAGGATGTTGTCTAGGCTGCTTTTTTCATCATGGCTTTCTGGTAGACCAATAATTCTTAGGTTGTCTCTCCTGGATCTGTTCTCTAGGTCAGTTATTTTTCCAGTGAGATATTTTACATTTTCTTCCAATTTTTCAATTGTCTTGTTTTGTTTGATTGAGTCTTGCTGCATCACAGAGTTCTGAGTTTCAGTTTGATTGTGTCTAATTTTTAGCGAATTATGGTCTTCAGTTAGTTTTTGAAGTTCCTTTTTTAGGGAGGTATTTTCTCCAATTACTTCACTGAGACATTTTTCCAAGTTGGTCACTGCCTCCCTGATTTGGTCTTTAAAATTTTTCATAAGCTCCTCCAGGAAAGCTATTTGGGCTTGAGACCAGATCATGTTTAATTCTGTGGTCTCAGTTTGGCAAGAGAGTCTATATTGTCCTTTTTATTTTGTTGTTCTTGCCCTGCATAGTATTGTTCTTGCTCTCCCCTTCTCCTTCTCAGCTTCTTTCTTTCCCATTGTGACTTCCTGCTTCTTAGTTTCTAAAGCTATGAGTTTAGGGCCTGATCCTTGACTGGGAATACTTTTGGGTGGCTAGTTCATGGCTAAGTCAGGGAAGCTAAGTCAGGAATGTAGATGTGTAGGTGGGGATGTGTATCTGGCCACTTCAGATTTCTGCCTCTATACCCCTGGGCTATAAGTAGGCTTTTGTTGGTGAGGTGAGGTGGGGCTTGTTGGGACCCCTCCCTATCTTCTCTTCAGACTCCTGGCTGTCTCAGTTACACCTCTTCTTGGAGACTTTCAAGCCTGGGGCTATTTCCATTAACTTGGGATTTCAATCTGGGTGGGAGACTTATCTTTGGGTTTTCTGCTTCATGGAGGGATGGGAGGATCAGAGCAGCTAGAATTTACTTTGCCTTTCCAGCCCTGGTATGATCCAGGCAGGCAGCCTCCAACCTTCCAGGCTGGGGCCTGAGTGCAGCCAGAGAAGCTGCTCTCTCCCTTGGGGGCCCGACTCTTCTACCTGGCTCCAATGACCACTCCTGTCCTTTTGTAAGATGAAGGGGAGATGACTGTGATTCGTCCTTGGTAAGTCTGCAGGCTGGGGCTTTTTCTCTCTCTGGTGTAGTCTGCTTGTCTGCTCTTAGGTCTGAGCTGTGCAGACCCCATTTTCCTCTGAATCATGATACTCAGTTGTGATGGATAGGTGATTCTTCATTTTATTCCCAGGTCCTTTGCTCTGCAGAATATTATATTCCATGCCCTTCAGTCCCTCAGTGTAGAAGCTGCCAGGTCCTGTGATATCCTGATTATGCTTCCACAATAATGAAATTGGCTCTTCCTGGCTCCTTCTAATATTCTCTCCTTGATCTGGGAATTCTGGAATGTGGCTACAATATTCCTAGGAGTTTTCTTTTTAGGATCTTTTTCAGGAGGTGATCTGTGAATTCTTTCAACCTCTATTTTGCCCTCTAGTTCTAAAACCTCAGGGCAATTTTCCTGGAGAATTTCTTGAAGGATTGTTTCTAGATTCTTTCTTTGATCATGGTTTTCATGGTAGTCCAATAATTTTTAGATTGTCTCGGCTTTTTAAGGCATTCTTCTCCTCATTGCCTTTTTGATCCTCTTTTGCCATTTGAGTTAGTCTATTTTTTAAGGTGTTATTTTCCTCAGTCAGGATGTTGACTCTCATTTCATACTTTTCTTGCATCTTTCTCATTTCTTTTCCAAATTTTTCTCCCACTTTTCTTATCTGCTTCTTAAGGTCCTCTATGGCCTGTAGCCAGCTCGTATTTTCATTTGGGGCTTTTGGTGCAGGAGTTCAGACCTCACAGTCCTCCTTCTGTTCCATGCTTCTATCATCTTTGTCCCCAAAATAGGAGTCTTATGTTGAATTTTTTCTGTTTCTTTAGTTTCCTTTGCCTATGCATGTTGCCACTCAATTACTTGACTTTTGGGCTTGTTGCCACAGTAGGACTTTGCCACCAGCCAGGGGAACTTCCGTCCCAAACATTGGGGTTTTCTCAATTTCTGGAGGTTTCAGTTGGGTGGCCTCTGTGAAGCCTCCACACAATCTGGCAAGCTTGTCACACACCCCAGTACCTCCTCCCCAGACCACAATCCAGATCCAAGAAGGGTAAAGCAAGAGTGCTCCCCCCAGACGGAATCGTGGCATCCCCCTACAGTTCACAGGCCAAGAGCAGAAGCTGCAATGTGGCAACATGGCATAAGTTGTGCTAGCTCCTCAGAGACTTATCTCCCCAGAGGAAGAAGCTGGCGCATTCTCCCAAGCAGTTCCAAAGTTCATAGGGTACTAACCTCTCACTTTGTCCTAGGCATCTATGTGTTGATAATTCTGGAAAGCCCACAGCTGCTGGTGTTCTGGGGTCCCTCTAGCTGGCTGCTGGTCTGTCTGCCCTCGGGCTAAAACTTTGACTCACGGGGGCCTGGGCTGCTTCCCTGATTTGGTCTTTAAAATATTTCTTAAGCTATTCCAAGAAGGCTATTTCGGCTTGAGACCAGTTCATATTTCCTTCTGTGGTCTTAGGTGTGGGTAAAGAGTTCAAGTTGTCCTCTGTATTTGGTTGTTCTTGTCCTACATAATAAGCTGGGAATGATTTTCTTGCCTTCACATTCTCCTTCTCGGCTTCCTTCCTTCCCATTGTAATTTCATATTTCTTAATTTCTCAGGCTGTGACCTAAGGGCCTGGTAGTTGATTTTGAATGCTGTAGCCTCTGGGTGTCTAGTTTGAGGCTAAGGCAGTAATCTCAGTAAGATATGCTGATGTGCACAGAGTAGTCTGTGGAGAAGTGGTACTCTGCCCCCTTCAGGTTTCTGCCTTTATACCCCTGGGCTACAGCTCAGGCAGGCTTTTCCTGATCAGGTGAGGTAAGGCTTGTTGGTATCCCTCCCTCTCTTTTCTTCAGATTCCTTCCTGCCTCAGTTATACCAGTTCTTGATGACTCACAAACCTGAGGCTATTTCCACTATCTTAGGATTTATCTCTGGGTGGGAGACTTATCTTTGGGTTTTCTACTTCATGAAGGAGGAATCAAAGGGAGAAGCTAGAGTTTACTTTGCCATTCTAGCACCTGCATATATAGGCAGGCAATTTCTAAACTTCTAGGATGGGGGCTGATATTCCCAGGAGAAGCTGCTGTCTCTGCTGGGGGCCTGAGCCCTCTATTAGCTCACTCTAATGATTCCTCCTGTCCCCTGATGAGAGGCAGGTGAGAGGGCTATGATTGGTATTTGGGATTGGTAAATCAGCAGACAGGGGCTTCTTCTCTTTCTGGTGTAGTCTGCTTGTCTGCTCTTTAGTCTGAGCTGTACATACCCCATGTTCCTTCTGTCTGGACCCACTGGGCACTTTCCTGGGCTGGATTCTGCCACACTCCATGTCCAAGTGGATCCTATCACTCCAGAATCCGTTCAGATTCACTTTTTTTCCAAATGCTTTATTAACTTCTAGTTTACATCATTCCTTTCCGCCAGATTTTGAGTTACAATTATTTCCCCATTTTTTCCCTACCCACCACCCCAGAATAGCAGTCCCACAAGATATCCCCTCATTCAATCAGCTATCTCCCATATCTTCTCCCATACCCCTTTCAACTTTTCCATTAGGGCAAGGTGAATCTCTGTGACCCAATGCCTGCACATCTTATCTCTCAATTACATGGAAAATAGTATTAATAATAGTATTTATATATATTTGAAACATTTAATTTTAAAACTCTGAACTTCAGATCCATTCCCTTCTTCCCTTATCACCCACTCCCTCTGGGAAGATAAGCAATTCAATATGTATTGTACATGTATAGCTATGCAAAACATTACCATAGTAGATATATTGTAAAACACTGGCTAAATTTCCCTCCCACCCATCCCATTCCCCCACCTGGTCCATTCCGTACATTGATCCTGTCCCTCTTCGAAAGTGTGTACTTACAACCTCACCTCCCCCCAGCATGCCCTCCATTCCATCATCCCCTTTCTCATCCCCCTTTCCCTACACTACTGCAGGGTGAGATATCCCATTTAGTATGTGTGTCATTCTCTCCCCGAGCCAAATTCAATGAGAATATGGTTTTGCCTCTTTGCCTTCCTATTCTTCCCCTCCCCTGCAACCACTTCCCCTTGTCTCTTTTTTTTTTTTTTTTAAAGCAATTGGGGTTAAGTAACTTGCTCAAGGTTACACGGCTAGTCATTTGATTTATGCGTGGGTGCTCATTTTCTGAGGCCGGATCTGATCTCGGGTCATCCAAACTCCGAGGCCGGCGCTCTTACTCACTGCGCCATCTAGCCGCCCCTTTAGGGCAATTGGGGTTAAGTAACTTGCCCAAGGTTACTCGGCTAGGTTTTTGTTTGTGCGGATTAAGTGTCGGAGGCCGGCTCCGAACTCAGGTCCTTCTGATTCCAGGGCCGGCGCTCTATTCACTGCGCCACCTAGCTGCCCCCCCCTTGCCTCTTCTACATGAGATAATTTACCCCCCCTTCTCTCCCCATCTCCTATCACCACATACCTCTCTCACCTCTTAACTTCACCCCTTAAAGATCATCCCTTCCCACCAAATTCGACATGTGCCCTCTATCAATGTATACCTGAAAACATATATAGACACATTCACATATGTATTCATATGCCCATATAACCTTCTACAACTATTTTCATACTGAGAAAGGTTTCATCAGTTACACTTCTTGTTTTTCCATGTAGGAATGTAAATAGTTCAACTTTGATACGTTGTTTTTTTTATTTCTTTTCCCTGATTACCTTCTCATGCATCTCTTGCTTCTTGTGTCTGAATGTCAATATTTCTATTCAACTCTGTTTTTTTTTCCTCAATAATGCTTGAAAGTCCTCTATTCCACTGAATGACCATATTTTCCCCTGAAACAAGATACTCAGTTTTGCTGGGTAGGTGATTCTTGGTTTTAATCCCAGGTCGTCTGCCCTGTGGAATGTCATATTCCATGCCCTTTGATCCCTCAATGTGGAAGCTGCCAGATCCTGTGTTATCCTGATTATGTTTCCACAATATTGAAATTGTTTCTTCCTGGCTGCTTGTAGTATTTTCTCCTTGATCTGGGGATTCTGGAACCTGGCTATAATATTCCTAAGAGTTTTCTTTTTGGGATCTTTTTCAGGAGGTTATCTGTGGATTCTTTCAACCTCTATTTCCCCCACTGGGTCTAAGACATCAGGGCAATTTTCCTTTAGAATTTCTTGACGGATGATTTCTAGGTTCTTTCTTTGATCATGGCTTTCAGGTAGTCCAAAAATGTTTTTAATTATCTTTCCTGGATCTATTTTCCAGATCAGTGGTTTTTCCCATGAGATATTTCACATTGCCTTCCATTCTTTCAATTGCTTGGATCTGTTAATAGCATCTTGATTTCTCATAAAGTCAATAGTTTCCATTTGCTCCAGTCTAATTCTGAAGGAATGAATCTCCTCAGTGAGCTTTTGAGATCCTTTTTCCATTGGGCAAATTCCGTTTTTTAAGGCATTCTTCTCCTCATTGCCCTTTTGAGCCTCCTTTGCCATTTGAGTTAGTCTATTTTTTAAGGTGTTGTTTTCCTCAGTCAGGCTGTTAATTCTCATTTCATACTTTTCCTGCATCCTTCTCATTTATCTTCCCAATTTTCCTTCATTTCTCTTATTTTGTTTTTAAAATCCTTCTTAAGGTCCTCTATGGCCTGTAACCCACTCATATTTTCATTTGGGGCTTTTGGTGCAGGAGTTCTGACCTCCTAGTCCTCCTCCTGTTCCATACTTCTATCCTCTTTGTCCCCAAAATAGAAGTCTAATGTTGAATTTTTCTGTTTATTTTGTTTCCTTTGCCCAGGCATGTTGGCATTTAATTACTTGACTTTTGGGCTTCTTGGTAGGAGTCTTTCATCACACAGGGGAGCTTCCATCCCAAACATTGGGGTCTTCTCAACTGCCATAACTATTAGTTGGGTGCCCTCTCTGAAGCCCCCACACACTCTGGCAAGCTGGTCACACACCCCATGACTTCCACCCCAGACCACAATCCAGATCCAAGAAGCTTAAAGCTACCCCCAAGACTGATTGCCAGATCCCCCTAGAGTTAGCAGGCCAGGAGCTAAAGCTGCAACTGAAGCTGCAAAATGGCGGCTGTTCCACAGCTCCTCAGTGGCTTCTTGCCCCCAGGGGAAGAAGCTGACTTGCTCCCAAATAATGGTCCCAAAATCCATAGAGCACTAACCTCTCACTTTGTCCTAGGCATCTATGTGTTGGTAATTCTGGAGTCACAGCTACTGCCATTTTGGTGTCCCTCCAGCCAGGTGCTGATCTGGCCACCCTTGGGCTAAAACCTCTGACTCATGTGGTCCTTGGCTGTGCTGGCCACTCCCTACTGGGCTGCTGGGCTGTCCTCAGCAGGAGGTTAACTTCTCTGTGTCGTTCTGTGGGTTCTGGAGCTCCAGAGGTTGTTCAGGGTCCCCTTTTACATAATTTTGAAGTGGTGTGTGCCAGAGCTCTGTGGAAGTGCTGTTTCTACTCTGCCATCTTGGCTATGCCCCCTCCCCCCCCCCCGATTCACTTCTTAAGGTTTAGTGACAGGATTCACGGAGGAGCTTAGAGAAGTTACTGCTTCCTTTCTGCCATCTTGGCACCACCCCTCATGAGGGCAGATTTCTTTGGGAAAGTGATGGGAAAATGCTGAGATGCTCTGCTGAAGATGGCTGGAAAAAATACCAAAAGACCTCATTGGATGATGTTCCCCTACCAGACAGTTGTGTGATGAGACTTCTGAATGTTAAAGGGACAATTGTTCATTGTTTTTTTTTTCCCCTTCAGGTCTCTATATCTGTGTTTACTGTCGGAGGATACTGAAACTTTAATATGCCAATGTATTGATAGTCCTCTCCCCCTTCCTAGTTAATGGGGAGATGAATAAGGGGAAGATGTGGAAAAGAGGGGCAGTTAGGTGGCACAGTGAATAGAGCATTGGCCCTGGAGTCAGGAGGACCTGATTTCAAATTCTGCCTCAGATACTTGACATACTTACTATGTGTGTGACCTTGGGCAAATCACTTAACCCCAATTGCCTTGCTTTCCCCCCTTCAAAAAAATGTGGAAACAATTTTGAATAAAAGAAAGGAGGAATTTATGGGAAACAAAGGAATTCTGTTTCTGAATGATTAAAACTCCTCCCAGCTCTGAGTGATAGCAGAATGTAAGTCAGAGGTGACTAGTTCTAATTAGACAACAGAACCAGGCTTCTGGTCAGGTAAAAAGCAAGAAGTTTGTAGGCATGCTTAATGAACTCATGCTTAACTGCATCTATGCAGTGGAAAGCAAGGGGCGGGCATTCAAATTGGGAACAGCATACAAAGACTGATATTTGTCTGAGCAAACGTTCTCTACATTCAGGAGGGACCCATTCACTAAGAAGGTAGAATGATTGGATAAATAAAATGAGAACTTTCCTGGCTTAAAAAAATAAATGTGGGTGGCTAGGTGTCGCAGTGAGTAGAGCGTCTGCCCCGGAGTCAGAAGGACCTGAGTTCTGATCCGGCCTCAGACATTTAACGCACACCCCAATTGCCCTCCAAAAGGCAAAATAAATAAATAAATAAATAAATGCAAGTAACTTGGAGACTAGATTTTCAGAAAGGGAAGAGACAAGGGAATATAGAATCTCAGATTCTGCAATAGGCTTGCAAAACATACTGCCCACAGGCCCCTTGCAGATAGCCAAAGGGTTTCTGGCAGCTGCAAAAAATCCAGTGTTGCCACTGGGCTTTCTCTCCTATTCATCACATTACCAATGGCAACCAACCATCATCACTTTGTCTCTGATCTACCCTATCTATGACCTGAAGTTTACAAGTTGTGCAGAACTGCTCTAGAACATTAAATGTCAGAACTGGAAAGAATCATAGAATTCATCTCGTGTAACCATTTGATTTTACAGGAAAAGTGTCTCTGAGAAGTTATTTGCTAATAGTAAAAAAGATATTTAATGATAAAGCAAAGACCTTAGCCCTAGTCTTCTAACTCTAATGTGTGCATGTATGATATGTATATTACAGTCAGTTCCCAGAGTTCCAAGGGAATCCTCAAACCCCTCCAGGGCCTTTTCATTTAACAAAATAATAGAATTAAACAAATCATACAAATCAATGTTCTTTATACTATTATCATGTTGTCCAATTATCTCCTTGCTTATATCTAGGGCCAAAAGCATGACACTCTTTCCATATGGCATCCACTTCCTTCTCACTTCCACCTGAGAGATTCTCTCCTACAACAAAGAAAGCTCATGCAGTATGCTCTACAGGAAACTTTTCTTGATCCCCTCAAATGCTGGATTTTTCCCTCTCTAACTACCTTGTATTTATTTTACATCCATTCAGTATATATTTATGTATGTTCATGCTGATTCCCCTACATAAAGTAAATTCCTCGAGGGCAGAAATAAATTTGCCTTTGTATCCCCAGCACTTAGCACAGTACCTGAATAAATACTTATTGAATATTGATAATTTCTGAATTTTTCATTTTATAATTCTCATACCGTTGCACCATCATTTTTTCAACAGTAAATTTTGTGATTCAAATTTATACAAGGTCACTCAGCAGATATAAATTTAATGCAACCTGGAAAGTTAATTGTTAGGGAAAGAGAGAAAGAAAGTCAGAAGGGAAGGAAGAAATAAATGAAGAGTGAGGGAGAGAGGGGGGCAGAAAGGGAGAAAGAAAGGACCAAAGGAAGGAATGAAGAAATGAAGGAAAAGAAAAATCTATCAGAAACATCAATTTGTCCTTTCCCCAGTACTCTATTAGTCATAAGAAGTACATGCCAGAGGTCACCTCTTTTCAATATCTTTATGTTCCTACTTGCATCAGAGTCTTCAACATACCATTGGCCATGCTTGCTGAAAAAGAATGCACCACACCCAGAGCACTGCTTTATAAGAAAGCTACCTGTCAAAGTTCCTGCCACAGGCTCAGCTTGTTCACAGACTTGCATTTTGGCAAAAATGTCCTTTTCTGAGATAGATGACACTCTTGCCAGCAATTGCTATGATGGAGTGTTCATTCAAACATCTCGGGCTCATTACAGGTACAGAGCATAAAAATTCTGCAGGTAATTTCTACTCACCATCCAATCTGTTGCCTGACCACCCTAACTGGAGCTCTCTCCTATGTTCTCAAGATAGACATGACATTATACACACCTCTTTACCCTCACTAACACAGCAGGTGCAGTTAGATAGAGACATCTAGCAATGCATTAATAAGAACCATAATGAAGAAACAAAATAGCCTGTCTGTCACTATAAGTAGCGCCAGCCAGTCCTAGGAAATTAAAATGGCATCTCATCCTACAAATAGTCTGATTTTCCTCCTACCCCTTGCTTTTCCTCTTCCACCTCACATCTCTCCCCGACCACTTTTCACTGCCAGAGCCATTTTGGAATGCACAGTTTATCAGGAGTTGGGGTGTAGTTGGATGAGGAGGTGGGCAACTGGTCAAGGATTTCAATTAAATTCAACAAACATTTATTGTCTACTATAGTCAATGCACAGCTCCTGAGGCTACACACACACACACACACACACACACACACACACACACACACACACACACCACTGCCCTTAACTGTCTTACTTATATTCTCCTGTGTGAATAAATCCTGAATGCAGAAGACAAGTGCCTTTGATGTAATTTGAGGAAAGAGAGATTCTCAATCCAGGTACCAAATCTTGCCTAACCAGAAGAAAGTCACATTTTTACACAGAAACTCTAAGATGATCAGATCTCAATGAGACCTTAAAACATTGAATGTTAGAACATAAAATGTTAGAGCCAGATGGTACTTTGAAACATAGAATGTTTGAGGTCCAATGTATAAAGAACATTTAATTTAAAGTCAGAAAACAAACATTTATTATGTGCTTACTATGTTCTGGGCTTTGATTTTAAGTTTTAGCTCTGGTTCTTTATATTGATCAGACACCCTCTATATGACTCAGTTTCCTCAACTATAAAATAAAGGAGTCAAGCTAGCTTGTCTCTAAAGTTCTCTAAACCACTAGACTCAATGATTTATGACATAAAAACGACCATAGAGATCATCCAATTCAAACCACTCGTTTTACAAACAAGTAGAGTAAGACCTGAAGAAAAGAAATGACATGACCAACGTCATATAAATAATTAGTGGTAGGACCATGATAAAATTAATGCAATAATTTATAAATTGGGAGTATTCCAATTCAGGGTAACTTTTTATTGTAGACTGCAATTATAACCATATTAGATCATAAACAGAAATCTACAGATTATTGATCCACACTGGTTTACTAGAGAAAATTAAAATTGTTTCAGAATATATCCTTGAATTTTGAGGTTGCATAAGATAGAATATAAATGAATATAACTAATGATTGTGCATTCTCATACCCACCCATGGTCAGTCATAATCAGAAAATCAGATTGAGAGGAACAGAGGGGCCAAGGTTGTATTGCTAGTTCATTTTTTTTAAATAAATGACTTTTAGATGCTTTTGGATTACCATATTTATGCATGTATCTCATAATTACTGTGTTTATAATATACACATGTAATGAGTATAGAGAGATGTGAGAATCTTCAAATAATGGAGAGATTGCAAACTGGCTCCCAGCAAAAATAAAATTAAATTGAGTTAAAATAAAGTATAGCTAAAGGCTATTCCTTAGTTTCATACATATGATGCATGTATGTGTACATGTATATCATATGTGTGCATCAGCTTAGGAGAAAGAACCTACAAAAAATACATCTAATTACCACCCTAAGAACAGGGCTTTTAAAAAATTTGCACTTTGTGTAATAGAGTAGAATATATAATACTTTATTTTTCCAATCAATTCAATCAAGTCATTATTTTTCTATAAATCCAACAGTTCCTGAAATCTAACTCTAACAATGAGACCTAGCTGCCACCTTTCTCAATACATTATAGAATATTTAAACTTATCTTATGTATTTGGGTATTTTTTCTTAGTTATTGCTACATTTTATTTTACATATGTATACATATATATATATATATATATATATATATAAATTTTCTTTGCATCTATCTGTTTATCTTATCAACACCTATTATCTCTTCCTTTCACAGCCTCCCCTAAACCAGCTCTTCTTAAACTGTGGGTCAAGACCCCCACATTGGGTCATGCAATTGAATGTGGAGGCTGTGAAAAATTTGGCAACAGTAAAAGGTTTCTGAATGCACAACCAAAAATTAATTCAAAATCAAACACATAATGAATCCAAGGTGTTTCTGGCAGCACTTGCCCATTTTGTTTTGGGCTACTTCACTGCAGCCTGGGTTCTGAGCACAGCACTGATAATTATAAAATCAAAATATCAGTCAACTCTGAAAAATGTTAAAGATGCTCTATGTCCTGCAGTACTAAATATTCCTCCATGATGTAATTCTTTATTCAAAAATAAACAAGCACATCCATCTCATTAGTCTGCAAATTTGCTTTCATCTTTAATAAATGGCAAATTACATGTATACCAAAATATTGTTTAAAAATAAATTTCTTTGTGGTTTATTATCAGTAAATGTTTGATTTGTATATCTATTTCATAGTCTTATATAACCAGGGTTGCATAGACATTCCTTGGGCAAAAAGAAGTCATGAGTGGAAAAAGTTTAAGAAACCCTCCCTTGAAAAACTAAATAAACAAAGGAAAGGAAGGAAGGAAGGGAGGGAGGGAGGGAGGGAGGGAGGAAGGAAGGAAGGTAGGAAGGAAGAAAAGGAAAGAAAGAAAGAGAGAAAGAAAGAAAGAAGACAAAAGACAACTAATGCATTTGTAATTAATATTCATGGTCAAATGAAACAAATTCCCACAGTGGCCATGTCTAAAAATATATTTTTCATTCTGAATTTTAAGTCCATCATCTCTCTGGCAAAAGGTGGGTAGCATGTTTTATCTTCAGTTTTCTGAATTCAAGATTTATCAATGTGTCGATCAGAGTTTTAAAGTCTTCAAAGCCATTTTGTTTTATAGTGTTGTCACTTTACAGTTTATGCTCCTGGTTCAGCTCACTTCATTCTGTATGATTTCATTAAGATCTTCCCAATTTGCTTTGAAACTATCCATTTTAGAGGGACAGAACCAAGATGGCAGAGAAAAAGCAAGGACTCACTTGAAGTCTTCCCCAAAACCCTGCAAATACCTGTAAAATGACTCTAAACAAATTCCAAAGCAGCAGAACCCACAAAACATCTGAGTGAAAACCTGAAAGTTGTCTTAGGAAAGGTCTGTTGCATAAGGCTGGGAGAGGAACACAGTACAGTGTTGGTGCTGGCACAGACCGAGCCCCAGCAAACCTGGAACAGGACTCAGGGGACTGAATCACTGACAGTTGTAGTGGCTTCCAGACATCTCAACCCATGAATGTCAAAGACAATTTAGAAGGTCAGTAGGAAAGGTCTGTCAGATTTGGGTGAGAGAGGATTGTAGTCCACTCCCAGCAGTGGGAGCAGCTGCTTCTGCAGTTCTCAGCCCATAGACAGTGGTAGGTATAGAGTAACTGTATCAGGAGAGATTACAGGGATCTCTTTACTGGTGCTGAGGCAGGATTCTCTTGTTTTGCCTGTGCTTGCATTCAGGCTGCAGTTCTGGGTGGTGATCCTGGGGCAAAGAGGAGCACCGGCCATAGCAGAGCTGGAGGCAGTGGTGGAGAACGAATCCTCACAGGTTCAGAATAGATGAGAGTGTCTGTGGTCACTCGCAGACCAAAGCACAGGCCAGGAGAGGAGTAACCTATCCTTTGATCATACTACCTTAGAAGAACTGAAAATTTACAGGGACCTACAAGTTTCTCTGAAAACAGCTATGCAAAACCCCTGAAGCTTGGGACAGTACACCCTCCACACTGGCAGCAGAAACCTACCTTAACAAATAATTGACTGGGAAAATGAGCCAACAGCAGAAAACAAGCATGCCATAGAATCTTACTTTGGTCACAAGGAAGACCAAAACATACAATGAGAAGAAATCAAGAAAGTCAAAGCTCCTACATATAAAGTCTCCAAGAAAAAATATTAATTGGTCACAGGCCATGGAAGAGTTCAAAAAGGATTTTGAAAATCAAATAAGAGAAGTAGAGGGAAAATTGGGAAGAGAAATGGGAGTGATGCAAGAAAATCATGAAAAATGACTCAATAGCTTACTAAAGGAGACCCAAAAATACTGAAGGAAATAACATCTTTAAAAATAGACTAACTCAAATGGCAAAAGAAGTCCAAAAAGCCAATGAGGAGAAGAATGTCTTAAAAGCATTTGGCCAAATGGAAAAGAAGGTCCAAAAGCTCACTGAAGAAATTCCTTAAAAATTAGAATGGAGCAAATGGAAGCTAATGACTATATGAAAAATCAGTAAATTATAAAACAAAACCAAAAGAATAAAAATGGAAGACGATCTGAAATATCTCACTAGAAAAACAACTTACCTAGAAAATAGATCCAGTAGAGATAAATTTTTTTAAAGTACTGGACTACCTGAAAGCCATGATCAAAAAAAAAAAAAAAAAAGAGCCTGAATGTCATTTTTCAAGAAATTATCAAAGCTAATTGCCCTGATGTTCTGGAACCAGAGGGCAAAATAGAAATTGAGAAAAAAATATATGTGTGTATGCATATGTATATGTGTGTATGTGTATATACACACATACTTATATAAACACTTATACATATATGTGTATGTATGTATATATAAACAGGGAGCACAAGGTGCATAGGATATATAGACAGGAGTGTACAATCACAATATGACTATTACAGAAGTGTTTTACATGTCTACATACATATAATTTATATGAGATTGCTTGCCTTCTCAATGAGGGTGAGTGGGGAGGGAGAAAGTGAGAGAATTTGGAACTCAAAATTTTAAAAGATATGTTAATTTTTAACATACTGGAAAATAAGATACTTTTGATTGTTTATTTATTGGTTAATTTTTTTGTCTTGAAAATTTGCATTAGTTCTAGATGTATCTTGGATATGCAAACTAACAGAAAAAGTTGCTATTATTATTTTCTCCCAATTACCTATTTCCCTTCTACCTTCAATTGCAATTTTTTAGTTTATGCAAAAAGAAAAAAAACAACTTTTTAAAATTTTATATAATCAAAATTGTTGTTTTCATCTTTTAGTGTCCTCTCCATTATTTGTTTGGTCATGAACACTTACCCTATCCATAGATCTGAAATTTTCTTCTCTGCTCCTATAACTTGTTTATGATAATCATTTTTTCTAAGTTGTATACAAGCATTTGGAATGTATCTTTGACAAAAATTGTTGAAAAATTTGGAATGGAGTTAATTCTATATTTTGGCTTATCCTTTTATCCTATACATGCCAAGGCTTTTCTTAGTCTGTATGTTTTCTGAGGATAAAATGATATCTAACTTGCTCTGAACAGCACTTGACATAATGCCGTGCATGAATAAATTTATTTTCCTTTATTTTTGCAGTTTTTGTAAATATTTATGAATTATTATTTCTTTTTTAACCATCTTACTTTCCAAAGACTTTTACTCTCCTCCTCAATAGAATCTCCCGACAAATAATTGCAATTAAACCCAGCAAATTAATTTGTTAACTCTTTCTGGAAACATATACTTCATTCCACACCTAATGTCCAGCTACTGTTCACTGATAGGCAGGATGCTTATTTCCTTTCAAATGGAATCTCAAGCTCCTACCTGTATGCCTCTGAATTGTGAGCACTTACCTTACCTTTCTGAATTCTGGACTAATTACACAATCAACTTCATGTAATACCACAGTTTGAATACAACAGTAGCCACTTTCCCCACATTCCTTCCTTCAAACTCTAGCTCTGAAATAAACGCCTATATGTGTTATCTTCTCCTATTAAAATGTAATGTATGCTCCTTTGGGCCATGGACTTTATTGATTGCTTGTATTTGTGCCCAATGGTTAGCATGTTGTCTACCACCTAATATTTTCATTCTTTCATTAAATTCATTCATTGACTTGAACACTTCATTAGATTCTCTGAAGTCAAAATTGGTCACTCTATTCTCAAAGTTCTTAAGTATTTCAATTTTGTGGTAATCATATAAATTTTATTAATTTTGCATATAATTCTCTGCAACCAAACACGTCTTCCCAAGTTTCCCTGAAGTATTCATTTATCATTTTTAAAAGTGCAGCAATATCATATAGCACTGATACACTTTTGTTCAGCTGTTCTTTCAATCATTGTATACTCTGTATATGTACTTTCCTTCTAGTTCTTTTCTATTACAAAGATTTCAGCTATAATTTTTTTCTTTTCTTCTGTCTTAGACTTCGTTGGATTATCTGTGTAGTAGTTTTATCCATGAGTCAAAGTGAATATACTTTAGTCACTTTTTAAAAACAATACTGAATTGAATTTAACATATCTAATAGAACTCCAAATTGTTTCCAGAACACTTATACTAATTTAAAGCTTCATCAACAGTGTATTTTCTGGTGTTGCTGACTTTCCCATGGGCTCTCCAGTATGTATCATTTCTAAATGAATGTGAGGTGAAACTTCAGAATTATTTGTATTAGCATTTCTCTTGATATCATTTGGAAAAATCCATATTGTTGATAATGTTAGTTTAATCTTTTAAAAGCCGCCTATTAATATCCATTTTCCCACAGAATTTATTTATCTATTTTTTGTTTTTAACATTCATTTAGACAAGATACTGAGTTACAAATTTTTTCCCATTACTTCCCTACCCCACCCCAAGATGGCAAGCATACTGATTACCCCTTCCCCCACAATCTGCTCCTTCTTATATCACCCCTATCTCCCCCTTAACTATTTATCCCTTACTTTCTTGTTGAGCAAGATGGATTTATATACCCCATTGACTATATATCTTATTTCCCAATTGCATGTAAAAACAATTTTTAACATTACTTTTTAAAACTTTGAGTTCCAGATTTTCTCCCTTTTTCCCTCTTAACCCAGCCTGACTGAGAAAATAAGCAACTCAATATAGGTTATACATGTGTAGTTATGCAAAACATTTCCATAGTAGTCATATTGTGAAAGACTAACTATATTTCACTCCATCCTATCCCGCCCCCTATTTTCTTCTTTTACCCTGCCCCTTTTAAAAACTGTTTGCTTCTAACTACCCCTCCCCAATTTGCCTCTTATCATATTGACCTCCTGTCATCTCCTCCTCTTATCCCCTTCTCCCTTACTTTCCTGTAGGTTAAGATACCCAGTTGAATCTGTATGTTATTCCCTCCTTAAGCCAAGTCCTATGAGAGTAAGGTTGACTCATTCCCTTTCACCTCCCTGCTCTTCCCCTCCATTGTAATAGCTTTCTCGTCCCTCTTTTACATGAGATAATTTACCATATTCTGTCTCTCCCTTTATATTTCTTCCAATATATTCCTCTCTTACCTCTAGATTTTTAGATATCATCCCTTCATATTCAACTAAAACCTGTGTTATGGGAATGGGAATCTGAAGATCTTCCCTGCCCCTTGCCTTTTTGATAGGCTTAAGTGACTCTGAGAACCTTCCCTGATTTGAAAATATACTCTGCTCCCTAATATGCTGAATGTGGTCACATGGAGCCTGTGGTAGGAGGCTTGTTTTCAGGAATGCCCACACCTTGTTACTTTGTGATTGTGCAGTGGGCCAAGGGGGTTGTGACATTCTCTGATCCAGGAGAAGGCTATATAAAACCCCGATGTGAAGTTTTGCTTTGGGGTTCACTTTGAGAAGAGTTGTGTGATTTGACCAGATGAGACTCTGTGAAGTCATTGAGCCCCCTGGATTTGAAAACCCAGATGTTGGTGCTTCCCTCTCTGGTAACTGACTAGGTATGGTTGTAATGGTCAGACAGCTGGAAGCCCTGCCTGCTGATCTGTTTGTCTGTATTTTTGTCTGCTTATAACCTCTATATTCTTTCAAGTTCAGGGATGATGACCTTTTCCCCCTGAACTAGGTAAATAACATGTTTGATTAAAACAAGATTATTAACTCATTTTGAGTTGCTTTCCCTTAGAAAAGCAGATCTAGGAACCTGTGCTAGCAGCCATCCTGGGGATGCTAGGGTGCTTGCTGCTACACTCTGTGCCCTCTGTCTATGTATACATATACATACATTCACACATACATATACAAGTATACATACACACACACACACACACACACACACATATATATACAGATACATATACATACACATATGTGTGTATTCCCTTCAATTATCCTAATACTGAGAAAAGTCTCATGAGTTACAAATATCCTCTTTCCATGTAGGAATGTAAACAGTTCAACTTGAATAAGTTCTTTATGATTTCTCTTTCCTGTTTACCTTTTCATGTTTCTCTTGCTTCTTGTACTTGAAAGTAAAGTGTTCTGTTCACCTCTGGTGTTTTCATCAAGAATGCTTCAAGTCCTCTATTTCAGTGAATGCCCATATGTTCTCCTGAAGTATTATACTCAGTTTTGCTGGAAAGGTGATTCTTGGTTTAAATTCTAGCTCATTTGCCTTCTGGCAAAAATATTTTTTAAAATAGATATTGGATATAATTGGTAGACTTTATAGAGCTAGAAAAAATAGTAACAAAAGTCATTTGGAAGAACAAAATAGATATCTATTTTTAAAAAATATTTTAAAAGACTCTAAACAAATTTTAGAGCTGCAGATCCAACAAAATGACAGATTGAAACAAATCTCCCAGTGCAGGCAACCTGGCAGGCCTACAGGAAGAGTAGATTATTGTAGTCTTGAGTCTTGTAATTGGAGATCAAATTTTCCATTGAACACAGGCTTTTTCATCAGGAAAGTCTGAAAGTCCCTTATTTCATTAAATGACCATTGCCTTCCCTGAAAGATTATGCTCAGTTTTGCTGGATAGTTGATCCTTGGTTGCAGTCCTAGCTCTTTTGACTTGTAATATATCAAATTCCAATAGCTCTGATCTTTTAGGTTCTGCTAAGTTCTGTGTAATCCTGACGTAGTTCCACAATATTTGAATTAATTTGGCTGCTTGCAGTATTTTCTCTTTGACATTATAATTCTGGAATTTGGCTACTATGTTTCTTGGAGTTTTCAGTTTGGGATCTATTTCAGGAGGAGTCTGGTAAATTCTTCTGACAGCTATTTTACCCTCTGATTCTAGGATTTCAGGACAGTTTTATTTCACAATCTCTTGGAAGAGGTTGTCCAGGCTGCTTTTTTCATCATGGCTTTCCAGTATACCAATAATTCTTAGGTTATTTCTCCTGGATCTGTTCTCCAGGTCAGTTGTTTTTTTCCAGTGAAATATTTAACACTTTCTTCTAATTTTTCAATCTTCATGTTTTGTTTGATTGATTCTTGATGCATCATAGAGTCCGTAGCTTTGATTTGACTGATTCTAATTTTTGGTGAATTATTTTCCTTGATTAGTTTTTGAAGATCCTTTTTAGGGAGATATTTTCTCCAATTAGATTTTGAACCTCCTGTCCCAGTTCACAAATTTTACTTTTTAGAGATTTGTTTTCTTCAGTGAGATTTTTTTTCCAAATTTGGTCACTGTAGATTTAAATTTATATTCTATCTCTCTAATTTGGCTTTGAAAATCTTTTTTGAGCCCTTCCAAGAATGCTTTTGGGGCTTGAGACCATTTCATATTTCCTTCTGTGGTCTTGGGTATGAATATAGAGTCCATGTTTTCCTCTGAATTTTGTTGTTCTTGCTTGCTATAATAAGATTGGATCAATTTTCTTGCTTTTCCCTTCTCAACTTCCTTCTTTCCCATTGTGATTTTCCAGTTCCTGATTTCTTAGGCTGGTAGCTAAGGGCTTGGTTGTTGACTTTGTGTGCTGTAGCCTCTGAGTGTCTATACTCAGGCCAAGGCCAGGACTCTCAGTGCTTCCCCTGAGTTACCCTGAGGCTCACAGAGTAACCTGTGGTGTAGGAGTGGTCTGGCTGCTTCAGATTTCTACCTATGTGCTCCTGGGCCACAGCTCAGGCAGGCTCAGCAGCTGGCAGATGGGCAACCCTGGTGTCTGCAGATTCCCCTGGTGGTGCTAAAGCTCACCTGGGCTTGTGTTGTTAGCTCTTGCTGGCTCTACCATATTGGGCTTTGGGAGCCCCTGCTGGTCAGCTGAAGTGGGGCTTGTTGGGACCTCTCCTACCCTTCCCTTCTGACTCCTTACTGCCTCAGTTACACCCTTTCTCAGTGACTCCTAAGCCTGAGGTTATTTCTACTGTTTCAGGATTTTATTCTGGGTGGGACATTTATCTCTGGATTTTCTGAGGTAGGGAAGGGGAATTGGAGCAGCTAGTCTTTTTTCTGCCATCTTGGCTTCTGGAAAGTCAGGAAGGTCATTTTTAAATTTCCAGGCTGTGGGGTGATAGCCTGAGGAGAAGCTGCTGTCACTGTTGTAGGCCATGTGCTTTCTCTTACTCAGCTCAGACTAATCCTCAGTCTTGTGGTAAGACGGCTGTGAATCACCCTTGGGGTGGGTCAGTCTGCTGACTGGAGATCCTTCTCACACTGCTATAGTCTGCTCTCAAGTCTTTGCTTGAGTAGCCCCAGCATGCTCCACACTCCCCCTGCCCAGACCTACACGGGCACTCTCCTGGGCTGGGAATCTCCCAAGCTTCATCTTCCAATGGATTCTGTCACTCTAAAATCCATTCAGATTCACTTTTTAAAATTTAGTGATGGAATTCATGGAGAAGCTTAGAAAAGTTCCTGCTTCTGTTGCACCATCTTGGCCGACCTTGACTTTCTAAGAAGGTCTTTCCTCGGTCTCAGTTTGCCTGAAGCAACACCCATCCAGTGATTTAAGGCTAGGTAAGAAATGAGGCAAAGGATGGTTTAGTTGGACCACTCCAAAAAAAAAAAAAAAATCAAACAGGGAGCTGAAGACTCTCAGGGTTTCTGGGAAGAACAGAGACAATTGCTATTTATACTCAATCTGAGCCATCAAAACCCAATAATGACCATGTGAGGCACAGGCTGGTACCTATTATTGGTCAATCATTAAGAGCCAGAGTGATTTGGGCAAAAGAATTGGTCAAGTAGCTCCATTTGAATACCAATAGGCTTTATGAAAAGCCTGGTTTCCAGAGTTAAGTTTCAAGAAATCATAAATAAAGCTACACGGGACAAAAGACTTAATTGTCCCAGTGTTTAAAATGAATAAATAAGTAGGGAAAAGAAGAAAAAAAATTAAAAATCTTATCCCCAACATCTATCTTACAAGGCTTCAGTGATTAAAATTTATATTCCCTTAGGCAGAGCAGTCACATGTTAATGTATGGTTCCCAATGTGAACCAAAAGAGGGAAGGAAGGGGGGAGGGAGAGGAGGCTGGTAGAGGAAGGGTCTAGATTTGGCAATGGGGAGGAAGGAATATTCTGAATCTCCCACCAAGTCCAGTAACTTGGGGGAAGAGTTATAGGAGTGAAAGTACAACCAGTACTAGAAAGGGTGACTGGGGAAACAATATCATCAAGACCGCATCAGATCTCAGTGAGGGCGAGAAGGTAGAAGAAATTAGAATGGAAGAAGTTTAAGATGAAAGGAAGTTTGTTGTTTATGAAGAAGGCATTCCAGAGGGCACAGAATGGGAGGGCATATATAGAGTGGAAATTGTGGATGGGATGAGAGGGTTGGGGTGGGTGGGAGAAAGCAACTGGGTAGCTGGTATTGGGAAGTGGGGTTTATTCTTAAAAGACATCTAACTGGAAGGTGTAGTGTAAAATGAAATGGTAGGATGCTAAGTAATGAAGAATGAGTCTAGGGACAATATGAGGAGAGGTCTGATTAAGAAGCAACATGATTAGAAATTTCAAGGTCATTCCTTGAGGCTGGTATTTTGTAGCAGATGGTACTTCTGAGGAGGAGAATGTTTATCCTGAAGGGTTTGGGAACCTATCCAGATAAGTTTGTATGTCCCAGGCCCCACCTTATAGTAGCATAAAGTAGAGTCTGACACTTTTGAAGGGACAGGGCCTCCAGCAGGCAGGATATGAAATAACCCTGGCCACATGTATCCACTTTTTTTTCCACTGTTGCTATGTGTTTTTGTTAGAGAAAATGACCCAAGTTTTTGAGAGAAATGTATTACTGCTATTTTTTTAATCATGCTATTCCATTAAATGCCTTTGCTTTAAACTAATTGTGTTTTCTGAATGGCAATTAAAGATAAACATATAGGTAGGGGCTCAAATAATACAGGTTTAGCTAAATCATAACCCCAGAGAACTTTTATATTGAATAGCCTTCAATAGGAGACCCATCATTTGAATTGTGAATATGCCCAGGCACTATACCTGTCTACCTGATCTTACTTCAATTCTCCTGTAGGTTTATGATTTGCCTCTGCTTCTTTTCAGTATTTTTGAACCTAGGGTCACTCAAACAGTGTGTAAAACAGACCACATCACAGCCAGTTTGTACTCAGTGCCCAGAACGGATAAACCCTGGCTCCTGCTAACCTTCTGACTTCTTGGAATCTGGACATTGATTAAACTATAATATGAATATTGTCTACACTCTCCATGCAGGTCCAAGGCTACAGAACAAACTTAATTCTTGAGGGTTGGGAAGGTGGGGTTAGGTAGCATCTCACAGGATGTGAGCTGCTGGGAGCTAGCATGCTTTTCAAAAGTCAAACCTACTTCCTCCCCACGCCTAGTTATTTGTTGTTTTAATCTCTCTGCTCTCAGCAGCACCACAAGCAGAAGGGTTGATTGACAGCTTAACTATTTAAAATCAATATAAGAAGCACTTGGAGATTAAAGCAATTTGAACAAGGTGCTTACCAGGGTTTGGAGCTAAAACTGCACTTGAAGAAAACAAGTGAAAAGGAATAGGAAAATAAAAAATTGGGTCAGAAAGGAAGCTTTGGGAAACTGTGAGTGGAGGTGAGATTACAACAATAGGCTAGTATGAGTTTTTCATCAGGGAGAGATCAACTTTTTCTATTAAAAAGGAAACACTAATCTCAAAATTGCTTTAGCCTCTTACTGATTGTCCCAATGGCTTAGATAAGCTTGTCTTATGCACCTCCCCCACCATACATTTTTTTCCTTCTTCCATAAGCTATGCTAGAACCCATTCTCTTCACTTTCTGGAAAATGGGGAGACCTACCCCCCTATGGAATCATGTCCACCTTTGGAGGCAACTCTAAATCCCTCTCTTACTGATATTCAGCTACTGCTGTTAGAAGGGTGTGGAAATCAACTTGTAGAAAATCAACTTGTCCTGATAAGACTAGACAAGTGATAGGGTAATATATCCAATTTTCCTTTAGCCACTCTAATGAGGAAAGCAATCAACTCCTAATGGCAGAGTTTGGGGGGCCATAATGAATTCACCAGCCAGGCCAGGAATTCACAAGGCCTACTTTTCTGAGTAACCTTGTCTACCCTTCAAGTTGAAATGTATTTGGGTTCATTACAACCTTCAATATAGTGCAGTGAAAAGCATGCTGTTTCATGTTGGAACTCTTCCCAGTAAAAGGGCCTTGTCTCTGGAATATCTCTCCTGCAGACCCATCTCCTCCAATTGGTGAATTCTTCCTGGGGCCTCCTTATTATGGAAGGGCCCATATTAATCAGCCTTCATTTCCCTCTCAGCCCTGTTGTTGATTTTCCGGACTTTATCTGCCACCTTACCCCCACTACATTTACCTATATCTTTCCCACTGACCCCCTTCAACTCCCTTTTATGTGTTCCCTATTAGAATGTAAGCTCCTTAAGGGTAAGTACTATTTTTTTTCTTTTATTTGTAACTTCATCACTTAGCACAGTGGCTGGCACATAGTAGGTGCTTAATAAATATTGATTTCCTTTCCTAATTTCTTCCTTTCTTTTTTCCTTCCTTCCTACTTTCCTTTCTTCTTTCATTGACTCTTATGAGGAAAACAGTACAAGTATTTTAAGATCACAGGAATGAAAAATGGAAAGTGGATGGGGCCATAGAGATCATGAAAAAAAAATGTATGTAAAGTGATTTACAAACTGCTTTAAGAGTGTCTGCTAACATCTAGTTATCTAATGCAGAGATTCAACATGGGGCCTGTGAAGATTGTTAGATAAATAGATGGATGGATAGATAGATAGACAGACAGATAGATAGATGATAGATAGAGATATAGGTAGATTTATTATATATATATGTATTATATTATATTTAGAAGTATATATTATATATAGATACAGATATCAGCTTCACCAGAAGGGGGAAAAAACATCTCTTCTCACAGAAAAGGTTGAGAATATTGGTGTAGCACAACTCCTTTCACTTTACAGATGAGGAATGTGAATTCCATTGAGGAGAGGTGACTTATTCAAAGTCCTAAAGTAGTAAACAAAAGATGTAGGTCAAGAAGTCAAGGTCTCTGACTTCAATAACAGTTGCTCTTTCCACTCTATTGCAGGACTTCTATCCATCATTTTACAGACAAGGAAATCAAGGATTAGAAAATCTAAGTGTTTTCTTCAATATCTCATATACCCGTACTTAAGTAGCAGGAACTGAACCAAGCTCTTATGATGCTATGTCCCGGGTATTTTAGGGGAAAAAATTCAGCTAGTGTGACCAGTAATGTAAGATTGAATTATTCAAATGTCCTTGTTCTTTCATGTCTTTTGAACATAAAACTTGGAAATTTTCTCTCTCAACATGAGCAAGTTCTTCTCTTTCCTATCCCCTTGTCCTTTCTTAGTGATTATTGCTTCACCCTTTAATGAAATCTCAGATTTAGACCATATGGTGGCCAGTAAATAGACACTGCAAGGAGTCAGTCACAGCATGTTCCAGTTCTTTAAAGTTAAAACCCTGGCCAAGAGCACAAAGAGAGAGCAAAGAGAAATTCAATAGAACCTAGCAGAACTCATTTTCAAATGTGAATGGAGCCTGTGATTAGCAAGGGATTCAGTGGTAAGGTGTTTTGTCTTTTTTGTTTTGGGGTTATTTTTGGGTGTTTTTTGGGGGGGTTATTGTTGTTTCCTCCCTCAGGTAGCTTTTTCACATTTTAAATGTCAAACAAGACTTCATGCTTTTAGAAGGCATTGTCCAGAAAGTAAAGGCCTCCTGAAAATATGTCCCCATATCCATGATTCCATTAGTTATTCATCCCTATAAATCCAGCATAATTGTTTGTAGGAAGGAGGCTAGAGTTATATTACAAATAAGCTCCTTCATACTTTCTACTGCTAACCTCTCCATGGCCATTGTACTTCCTTATTCCAAAATAGATTCAGTGGATTCTCCCTCCCTTAGTTAAGTTCCTCCATAATATAGCCTGAAAACCTTTTTCTGTTTCTTTTAGCATTTCCTTAATACCAATAGAGGAATTCTTTTCAGTCTTGACTCATGAGCACAATATTTATGGCCTCCATTTTCATGAATCCAACTCATTTCTCAATCTCTTATAATCTGGCTTCCAACCCTGCCACTCAACTGATTCTAATTTTTCCAACATTTATAAATATCTTTCAATCAGTAAACCATAGGATCTTAAGTTCATAAACTTAAAGCTGGAATTGACTTTTAATTGTCTTACAATTCAATTCTCTAACTTTACGAATGAGAGAACTGAGGTCTAAATAGAAAGGTATGAAGGGAAGATGGAAGGGAGGAAGGAAGGAAGGAAAGAATGAAGGAAGGAAGGAAGGAAGGAAGGAAGAAAGGAAGGAAGGAAGGAAGGAAGGAAGGAAGGAAGGAAGGAAGGAAGGAAGGAAGGAAGGAAAGAAGGGAGGAAGGAAGGAAGGAAGGAAGGAAGGAAGGAAGGAAGGAAGGAAGGAAGGAAGGAAGGAGAGAAGCAGGGAGGGAGGAAAGAAGAGAAGGAAAATGGAAGAGGTGATGACTTAAGTGACTTGCCCTATGGTACACATGAAGAAATCAGCAGAGCTGAAATTTGGGACCAGGTAGTGTAATTTCTCAGAAAAAGATTATTCCAATAACTTTTGCTCAGTATTAATCCCACTTCACTTCTCTGCAGTTTTTGACACTGTCAAGCTCCCCCCTTTCCATTCTTGTCTTTTAGGTCATTGTTATTTACTGTATCTTCTGTATAAACATTCCTTCTTTTTTTTCCTTTATGGATCATCATTCTACTCATTGCAACTAAAAATAGGTTTCCCCTAAGATTTGGTACTAGGTCGTTTTTGCCTAATTGCTCTTTCTCCTCTCATCTTTTTTCCATGAGTTCATTTATTATATTGATATGTAAGGCTTCCAAATCAATATATCCAGTCCTACTCTTTCCCTTGAATTCCAGTCCTCTATCAGTAGATGCTTTCTGTTTATCACCAAATAAAGATTCTGTTGACATCCCAAACTCAATTTGTCCATAATGGAAAACCACTCTCTCCCCTAACCTTAACAAATTTATTCCATCTCTAAACTTCCCTCTTTCTGTGAGGGAATCACAATCCTTCTCAGACTCAGAACCATCCTCAATTCTTCCTTCTTCCTCATGCTAATACCTACTCTTTTGCCAAGTTTTCTTAATTATTCTTCCATGTCCTTTCACAAAAGTGATCCTTTCTCTCTACTCACACAGCTATTACATTACATTACGCCATCATCACTCCTCACCTATATTCTTATAATATCATCCTAAATGGTATTCTTATCTAAAGTCTTTCCACTAGCATCCTTCCTACAAACATCTGAGAAAGTGATTTTCCTAACACACACATCTGATTAGGTCACATAGGTCATCAGCACAACACACACACACACACACAGACATACACCTCGAAAAATTCTAGTGGCTATTACCCTTAGGATTAAATAAACTCCTCTGTGTGGTATTCAAATCTCTTCACAACCTACACCCAACTTACCTTTTCACTCCTCTTACATATTATGCTCCTTTAGAACCTATACAGTCCACATAAACTAAACTTACTCTCCTTATTCATTCCCTCTGAAATCCCCCTGCCTTTTCACTGATTGTCCCCCATGCCTGGAATTCACTCCGACCTTACCTCCACTAGTTACAATCCCTAATTTCCTTTAAGGCACAGTTCAAATGCAATTTCTATATAAGGCCTTTCCTGATCAGTTATTTCTGCTTCATCTCCTACTCCATCTGCCCCAAATCACCTTGCATAGACTTTAACATATTTTATACATATCTATACATGTACATTTTTTGCTTCCTCCCAGGAAAATATATTGCATTTTCTCTTTCTATTTTCAATGCTAGCACAGTGGTTGGAATATAGTGTGTACTTAATACTGTTTATTGACTGATTGATCAGTGACTTACTCCACTTGCTGCTGTCTCAATATCTGGCCTGCCATAATCTCTTCCGATTGGCTGGTCATTCTTCAGGATTCTGAATCTGCTGCTTTTAAAATGGAAGAGTATACCACTTCAAGTTCAAGGACTGCAGAAAAAGCCATCAGATCAAATCTAAAAGTAAAACCTCCTCATCACCTGATAAGCCAAAACTGGCACAACAAGGGGGATGTCTCAGTGTCTCTTGGGTCTGGAGGTATGCCCCTCTTATTTTAGAATCACTATCTTTTTCAAGGATCAGATTAGACACCAAAGCCTACTTGAGCCCTTTATTTCCCTCAGCTGTCAGTTCTCTTTCCTTCCTCAAATTATTTTACATTTACTTGTCCCCATGTGTATTGTTGTTGTCTTTATATTTCCTAGTACAATGCTTGACATATAGGACACATTTGTTGAATTAAATTGAATCAGCAGCTCACTCCTTTTTGGGGTCATGCATGCTATTGTAATGAGATATTTTTTGATCACTCATCCTGCAAAAGTTAATTAGGGAAACAATCTGGAATAATAATAATAATAATAATAATAATAATATGAACAGAAATTTAAGATTTGAAAGGCACTTTCCTTACAACAACCTCCTCATAAACACTTCATTGAATTTCAAAATGTATTTAAGGTTGAGTTCAGATGCTACCTACTCAAAGCCAACAAGGTCTTTCTTTATCCTGCTTGTTGTTAGCATGTAACATTCCAAATTATTTTATATTATATATATATATATATATTATAATCTAAACATATATTCACATGCACACATGTGTGTATGTGTATGCTTGTTATAGACACAATATAAAATAATAATAAAGGAATGACCATTCACATTATATACAATATCCAGATACATACACACATATGAATGATCTATGTACATGTTAGTTTCCCTTCAGTAAAATATAAGTTCCTTGAGGTCATGAATTGTGTCACTTCTATCATTTTATTTCTACTGCTAAACATAATGTCTGGAATATAGAAGATGTGTTTAAAAAAAAAGATTGTTGAATTAAATACACATTGCATATGCTGTCACATAATTTTTTTCATCAGATGTTTTTGTTTAATTATTTTACTTCGGTCTGGGTGTGTGGTATATAACTTCATGCAAAGACAAAAAGTATCCATAAAATGTGCATGTGTGTCTATGTGTCTCTATATGAAAGTATGTGTGTGTGTGTGTGTGTGCATACAAGTATTTTACTACCCCTAGGAGAAGTCAAAATCTGTAGTCTCCCAAATCCTTAACCCTTCAATGTTAAGGAGTTATTCACTGACAGGACAGTTCCCAGCCAGAAAACATTGGATGTAGTGTAAATGGTGCAAAATGAACAAAATAGGGGCATGTAGGGGAAAGAAGCAAAATCAAAATCAGAACCAAACAAAACAAAATTATATATATATATATATGTAAAATACGAACCCAGTCAACTTCTTGATTTAACCTCTTGCCATCCGTGAGCTCAGTGAAAGAAGGAAGACACTGAAAATATATATTCTCAATCTAAGAGTATAGGATATTTGGCCAGAAAATAGTACATGAAATTCAAGGCACAGACAATTCATAGAATCATGGGATTTAATGCTGAAAGAAATCTTGAAATAATTTAATTCAAAATGTAGTTTATAGGTGAGAAACCAATGGAAGTCTTTAAGTCATCTTTCATGTGTCCATAGAATGAATGACAATTTTTCCTAAGATCTTACTGTGTAAGACAATATACTAAGCACTGGAGTTAAGCATAGGAAAAACAACAACAACAACAACAACCCGAGACCTGCCTTTGCCCTTAAGGAGCTCACATTATGATAGAAGGAGGCAAGACATAGGTTTCAGCTGCAAGTCAGATTGAAAAGTTCCATACTTCTTAGGGTGCAGCAGCCAAGAATAATGAATCAACAAGAGTTGTGTTACATGACCCCTCTTCCAGTTTTGTTAACTTGTCATATAACAATTTTCCTTTGAATAAAACAGTACAGGGAAATATTTGATGAGTGTGGGTATGGAAAAGTGATACTCACTTTTACCTGACAGTTTAAAGTTTACAAAGGACTTGCCACCCAAAACCCCTGTGAGGGAGTATAATGATTATTGTTATCTTACCATTCACCTTTTATAGATAAGGAAACTGAGACCCAGAGAGATAAAGCAATTTGGCCATATTCGCACAATTCTGTTTAAGCTCAAGTCTCCTAAATATAGGCCAAATGGTCTTTCTGTGCTTTCCATGGTTCCTGGAATGGTTTCTCTTCCCCAGACCCTGATCATGACCATACTTCTCAGTGCCTCATTTGGTCTGGGTATTTATAGGATGACAAAGAAGAAGGCAAAGGAAGGAGAGGGTGAGCTGTGATTTTTAGTGGCAGAGAAAGGAAATGAACCCATGGTATCTAATGACACCTCCTGTGTTTTTTTTCTAGTACACTTTGATGCTTCTCAACAAAATTGATCACCAACAAGGTAACTGAATACTTTCCCCTACTGTTGTTTTTTTTTTTTTTTTCCAAGAAGCAAGAACAATCACTTACATTTTTAACTGCCTTTGGGGCACAGAAATATCTTTTTACTAATCAAATGCTTTATTAACTTCTAGTTTACATCTTTTATTTCCACAAGATTTTGAATTACAAATTTTCTCCCTGTTTTTCCCCAACCCACCACCCCAAAATACCGGTCCCAATGGATATCCCCTCCTCCAATCTGCTCTGTCTGATATCTTCTCCCATAAACCCTCCAAATTTCGAGTAGGGCGTGGTTAATCTCTATGCCCCAGTGCCTGTATATCTTTTTTCCCAGTTACATGTAAAAGTACATTAATAATAATTATATATATATATATATTAAACATTTGATTTTAAAACTTTGAATTGCAGATTCATTCCCTTCCTCCCTTGTCACCCACCCTTACTGGGAAGATAAGCAATTCAGTATAGATTGTACATGTGTAGCTATGCAAAACATATCCATAGAAGATATATTGAAAAAAAACCTGACTATATTTCCCTCCCTCCTATCCCATCTCCCACTTGTTCTAATCTCTACTTTGATCTTGTCCCTTTTCAAAAGTGGGTGCTTCCAACTTCCCTCCCCCGCTAGCCTGCCCTCCCTTCCATCATTCCCCCTCTCATCCCCTTCCCCCCTACTCTCCTGTAGGGTGAGATACCTTATTTAGTGTGTATGTCGTTCCCTCCCTAAGCCAAATTCAATGAGAATAAGGTTGAACCATTCCCTTTTGCCTTCCTGTTCTTCTCCTCCATTGGGACCATTTCCCCTAGCCTCTTCTATATGAGATAGTTTACCCATTTTGTCTCTCCACATTTGCTCTCATATTCCTCACTCACCTCTTAATTTCACCTTTTAAGTATCATCCCTTCCTATTGAATTGGTCCAGTGCCCTCTATCTATATATATTGTACACATACATACACACATTCACATATGTATTCATACGCCCATACATATATACACATTTCTATTCCCTTCAACTATTCTCATACTGAGAAAAGTTTCATAAGTCATAATTATCATTTTTCCATATAGGGGTGTAAATAGTTCAACTTTGATAAGTTTCTTATAATTTCTTTTCCCTGTTTACCTTCTCATGCTTCTCTTGCTTCTTGTATCTGAAAGTCTATTTCTACTCAACTCTGTTTTTTCATCAAGAATGCTTGAAGGGGGGCAGAGCCAAGATGGTGGAGCAGAAACAGCACTTCCAAGGTGCTCTCCCCCATACCACTTCCAGACAATGTAAAAGGTGGACTCTGAACAACTTCTGGAGCTCCACCACCCACAGAATGACACAGAGAAGCTAACCTCCCACTGAGGACAGCCCAGCAGCCCTGCAGGGAGTGGCCAGCGTACAGAGAAACTTTCTGAGACACAAGCCCGGGCCCATGTGAGCCACAGTTTTAGCCCTAGGGCGGCGGGACCAGCAGCTGGCTGGAGGGACCCCAGAACACCAACAGCTGTGGTGACTCCAGAATTATCAACACATATATGCCTAGGACAAAATGAGAGGTTAGTGCCCTATGGACTTGGGGACCAGTATTTGGGGAACACGTCAGCTTCTTCCCCTGGGGGCAAGAAGCAGCTGAGGAGCCACAGCACAAAAGGCATTTTCAAATGTATATAAATACTATTATTAATACTATTTTGCATGTAATTGGGAGATAAGATGTGCAGGTATTGGGGCACAGAGATTCACCTTGACCTAGTGGCAAAGCCAAAGGGGGTATGGGAGAAGATATGGGAGAGAGCAGATTGGATGAGGGGATATCTTGTGGGACTGCTATTCTGGGGTGGTGGGTAGGGGAAAATGGGGAAAAATTGTAACTCAGAATCTGGGTGAAATGAATGATGTAAACCAGAAGTTAATAAAACATTTGTTAAAATAGGAAAAAAAGAATGCTTGAAAATGGGGCAGCTAGGTTGCACAGTGGAAAGGGCACCAGCCCTGGAGTCAGGAGGACTTGAGTTCAAATTCAGCCTCAGACACTTAACACAAAAAATAGCTTTGTGACCTTCGAAAAATCACTTAACGCCAACTGCCTTCCAAAAAGAAAAAAAAATGCTTGAAAAGCCCTCTATTCTACCGAATAATTTTCCCCTGAAACATGATGCTCAGTTTTGCCGGGTAAGTGATTCTTGGTTTCAATCCCTGTTCCTTGGACCTCGGGAATATCATATTCTAAGCCCTTCAATCCTTCAGTGTAGAAATTACCAGATCCTGTGTTATCCTGATTGTGTTTCCATAGTATTCAAATTGTTTCTTCCTGGCTGCTGGTAATATTTTCTCCATGATCTGGGAATTCCAGAACGTGGAAATAATATTTCTAGGAATTTTCTTTTTGGGATCTTTTTGAGGTGGTGATCATTAGATTCTTTCAACCTCTACTTTTTCCTCTGGTTCTAAAACATCAAGGCAATTTTCCTTGAGAATTCCTTGAAGGATAATTTCTAGGTTCTTTTTTTTTGATCATGGCTTTCAGGTAGTCTAATAACTTTTAAATTCCCTCTCCTGGATGTATTTTCCAGGTCAGTGGTTTTCCCAATGTGGTATTTCACATTGCCTTCTACTTTTTCATTTCTTTGGATCTGTTTAATATTACCATGATTTCTCATAAAGTCACTAATCTAATTCTGAAGGAATGAATCTCCTTAGTGAGCTTTTGAGAATCATTTTCTGTTTGGCAGTTTTTTTTTTCTTTTTTATGGCATTCTTTTCCTCATTTGGCTTTTTGAGCCTCTTTTGCCATTTGAGTTAGTCTATTTTTTAAAGGTGTTATTTTCTTCATTCATGTTGTTCACTCTCATTTTATAATTTTCTTGCATCATTCTCATTTCTCTTCCCAGTTTTTCCTCCACTTCTCTTATTTGGTTTTCAAAATCCTTCTTAAGGTCCTCTATGGCCTGTAACCCACTCGTGTTTTCCTTTGAAGCTTTTTGTGCAGGAGTTCTGATTGTGTTGTCTTCCTCCTGTTCTATGTTTTGATCCTTTTTGTCCCCAAAATAGGGGTGTAAAGTTGGGTTCCTCTGTTTGCTTTGCTTCCTTCTTTTGCTCATGTTGCCACTCGATTACTTGACTTTTGAGCTTTTTGCCACAGTAGCACTCTGCTACCAGACAGGGGAGCTTTGTCCCAATCAATGTGCTTTTCTCAGCTACTGAAGGTATTAGTTGCGTTCCCTCTTTGAAGCCTCCACACTCTCTGGCAGGCTGGTCACACACTCCAAGACCTCCACTCTAGAGCACAATCCAAATCCAAGCAGGTTAAATCAAGAGCAATTACCCCTCAGACTGGATGCTTGGTCCCCCTAAAATCTGCAGTCCAGGAGCTGATGCTGGCACCCCGGGGCTAATCAGTCTCTGCACCTCAGTAGCTTCTTGCCCTGGGGACAAAGGCCAACTGCCCTCCCAAACTACTGGATCCGAAAGTCCACACTGCACTGACCTCTCACTTTTTCCTTAGCATCTATGTGTTGATAATTCTGGAAACTACTACTGCTGCTGGTGATGTGAAGTCCCTCTAGTCAGCAGCTGCTCAGGCCCACCCTGAGGCTAAAACCTCTGCCTTGTTCGGAGCTGGAGTAGGCTCCCAGAGTGCTGTGCTGGCTGCTTCCTGCCAGCCTGCCAGGCTGTCCTCAGTGTTAGCTTAGCTTCTCTGTGTCATTTTGTGGGTTCTGTAGCTCCAAACTTTGTTCAGAGTCACCTTTTACATTAATTGGAGGAGGTGGGAGCCAGATCCCTGTGGAAGTCCTGTTTCTACTCCCCAATCTTGACTCATCCCCCTTCGAGAAAAGCAAGGCACAGAGATCTTTAAAAGCAAACTGGGAAAAATTAATGATTGTGAAGTTGAAAGACACAGGTTCAAGTCGCAACTTAGATATGCACTGACTATTAACAACCTAGACCTTTCTCTCTGAAACTCAATTTCTTTGTAAAATGGTATTGTAACCCAATACCTTATAAATTGGTATTGTAACCCTAATACTACCTAGCCCCCTAGTATTGCCAAAAGAGAAGGAACTAAACTATGATACATTGTATGATGTGTTGGGCTATTAGTCCTATGATTTCCACTGGATCTGAGCTAATAGAAAAATCCAGTTGTGGGTTCAGTCCCAACAACCTACTGTTGTTGCTTTGGTTGGGTTACGGATTAAAAGGGGAGGATTTTAGTGCTTCTACCTATCTGCTTTGAGCTAAAAAGAGAAGACACAGAAACTCAGATAAGTCCATCTCCTTATCCATCTTCTATAATATAAATGCATTTCATATTTATTCATCTAGTAGTGGGGCCCCTGTTCTATAGTAGTAGTCAAGAAAATTCCCCAGGAAGGGAGGCTGACTTTGGGGGAAGAGAGGATGCAGATGAAAGGAGAGAGTTGAAGATGTATGATTGGACTATAATTCAAAACCTCATTTTAAATGAATCACAGTATAGGAGGCACAGTGGTTGAAAGTCTTGTCCTGGAGTCAGGAATACCTGAATTCAAATCCAGCCTCAAATATGTATTAGCTGTATAATCCAACACAATTCAATTACCATCTGTTTACTTAAGTTTCCTCATCTGTAAAATGGGGATAAAATATCATCTACCTCCTGGAGTTATTATGAGATCAAATGAGATAATAATTATAAAGCACTTAGCTCAATGCCTGGCACCTAGCAAGCACTGTGTTTTAGAATGAAAAGAATTTTAGTGTTTCTTTTTTAAGAATTTTAGTAAAAGAATCTAGTTCAGCTGTATCCTCTTACAGAATGAACTGATTCTCGGATGATGGGAGTGATGGCAAAAGTCATATCACAAATTAGGGCTAGATATAGAAAGAGCCCAGGTCTCTTTATTTTAATCCACTACTCTATCATCTAGAAAAGTGGTCTTCAAAGTAGGGGGACCTGAACCCCTGGAGGCATGGGATATATCACAAGAAGCAAGTAAGTAATGAACTAATTAAAGTGTGGAAAGATGGGTTGCTTCCTTCCATCCCTTGATATTATTGAAGGGCTTATCTCCAACACAATGATACTTCCCAATTCTGTCCCACCAAACTACAGTTGGACAAACCTGAACCTTTCCTTTTTGTCCCTTTATGATCTTCTTAGGGTTGTTTGAACCAAATCTCATTCCCATTTCCTGGCTCTAAACCCCATGGTTGACCTGGCTCTCCAGAGCAGTAAAGTTCCTTGCACCATACTCAACCCTCTTTCATTTTTGTCCTGGGTAAGTTGTACATGATAGACAGGTATCAATGGATTGCAATCTCCATCACAAATATCATTATATCTTATTTCCCCACATTCCCTATCTTCCTTTCTGAACTTTCCAGCTACTATATAGGGCATGATAATACTTCTAATCACTCAAGTTTGAAACTGAGTTGGCATAGTCAAGTCCTCACTTTCCTTCACTTCACACATTCAATCAGTTGCCAAATGTTTTTATTCTAAGTCCTTCTACAAACATAGCCACCATCTGTATTGATCATCACCTCTCACCTGGACTCTTGCAATAGCCATCTGGTTGTTCTACCTACCTCTCCTCTCTACCCTTTCTAAACTGTATTCCACAAAACTGTCTAGATTATTTTCCTGAAGTTTAGGTCTGAACATGTTAATTTCCTATTCAGAAAATTCCAGAGGCTCCTTCTTCCTTCTTACTTCCAGGACCAAATATTATATCATCCCATTTTTCATCCCTTTTAAATACCTATTGCTTGTATATGTTTTAAAATATAAGTAATTATTAGTGTGCATATATAATTTAAAAAGATAAATATATTTACATATATAAGGTATTTTTTATTTCTAGGGATGAATGATCCAAAAGTTTGCAGATCATAGCTCGAAACCATTCTATGTACCTTAAATATTGGGCTTTTTTACATTTATGCTAGTTGGTGCAAAGGCCTATTTTACTCTTATTATCTCCAAAGCCACATTGTGAGTTAAATGTTAGCTTTCTCTAGCCAACCAAGGGATGATAATGGCTGTGGTAATGGGGAAGCCCATGAAACTGCAAGATGAGTTTGGCATTTTCTTAACCCTGAGATAAAAGTAGGCCTGAAAAGTTCCCAGAGAGGGACTAGAAGTGGCTGAGCCAACTGCACAGAGAGGGAAATTGCTTTGTTTTTGCACATATGCTAATCCTTGACCTGCTCATCTTTCAAACCTCACCTACTTCCCAGACTGCTGAAGCTCACACTAGGCTTTTCTGTCAACAAATTTCATAGACTGTACTGACTGGCCCATGCCTTCTAGGATATTAATATATACTTTAAAATAAAAATAAAAAAATCTTGGGTCATTTGTTTGAAGTTTGACTTCCAAGTCTTGATTCTGTCACTCATTAGGTGGAGCAGTGAATAGGAAGATGGACCTGGAGTCAGAAAGATCAGAGTTAATATCTAGCCTTAGGGACTCATTTGTCATATGACACTGGAAAAGTCACTTAACCTCTATCTGTCTCAATTTCCTTATCTGTAAAATGGGAATAATAGTGTGGTACTAGCTATGTGACATGGTGATGCTACTTTACTACCCTAAGTCTTAATTTCTTTATCTGTAAAATGAAAATAATGAGCCTTAAACTGCCTAACATAGTTTTGTAAGGTTCAGATTAAATCATGTTTGTGAAAATGTTTTGTAACCATAAATCAAAAATATATTTGTTCTATTATTATTGCTATCATAACCATTATTAAATTTATTTATTATCATTATTGTCAGGGGGCATACTTTTTTTTTTCTTTTTGTCCATTAAAAAATTTATCTTTCATGGGGCCAGAATCTGGCACTCTAAAACCTGTGCCCTTTGTGCCTGAAAGGTGGATTTTAGTGTGCATAAAGTGGATTTTTGTTATTATTTCTTAGAGTTCAGTTTCCCAGGATCCATAGCCATGGCAATATCTTGTTCCAAGGTATGAGATAGGAGTTTCCACAGTCATGGTTGAAAACATTTCCACCACGCTTGCGCAGCATTATATAATAATATATAATATAAACACCCACTGCAGCTGCGCAGTGAGATACAGGGATGGGGTAATGTAAATTTGTGAAGTTATTGCTGGCAATAAATGCCTTCTTTGTCTGTTGCCCCTATAAAACAGGTGATTATTGGTCAGCGAATGGGGAATCTTAGGATTAAATGCACAAATGCTATGTGTGCCTCAACTGCCTCCCATTGAGGCTTGAGGGGATTTACAGGAATGCATAAATTGTGCCTGTCTTGACTGACCCCATCAAGACTTCTGGGTAGTTGGCCCCCTTCTTACCAGCCCCTGAAAGAAGGGTAAGTAGGAAATATTATAGGAGTTTGTCCTCCCAATATCAGCAATCTTCTTCTGAGAAATTAGACCAGAATAAAGTAAGATTATTAACCCCTTCTTAGTGCCTTTCCTGTCTGATCAGATCAAGAATGAACCTGTGCTAGCAGCCCTCCATGTGCTGTGTTTATTTGTCTTACAGTTCCTAAATCTCTTTTTTTAAGCCATATCACCTGTCTGAGCTTATGTTCTGCTCTCTTGAGCTCTACACAGTGTGTCAGCTTTCTCTTCTTTAGGCTAAACATCCCCAGATCCTTGATTTTTATTTCTTAATACTGTTTTGACTACCAGCATTTCTATGGCCTACAGGACCTAAATCCATCCCTGGTCACAAAAATCACATAGTTGGAAGGGATATTAAAGGCCAGCAATATCTGTATCTGAAAAGGTGTATCTATCTAAACGAAGTCTGACCAGTGGCCATCTAATGTTTTCTTAAAGATCTTAAGGGAAGAAAAAGCTGCTGATTTCCTCAGTTTGTAATCTCCAAACTTTTTTCTTCTTGCTAACCAATGAATAAAGGAACTATGATCATACCCTTCCTCTATATGTATATTTACTTATTTATAAAGTATATAAATATTCTATTTTGGTGATAATTATGGATACTATTAAAATCACAAATGTAAATTTTAAAATGATGAAGTAAAGATGAAACAATTTTTAATCCTAAAGTTAATTATAAGCCACTGGAGTATACTATGGTTAGACCAGGGCTTTAGGGGAATAAAAATCACTTGGAGTATTAATTGAAAAAGAAAAAAGACTAGAGGCAGAGAGATGAATTAGGAGTATATTTCAGAAATACAAATGAGAAGTTATAAGGACCTAAACCAGGCAAGCAACTGTTTGAGAAATGAGAAGACAACAGGTGTAAGACCTGTGGTAAAGGCAGAAATGGCAAGATGGGACAACTGATTGGATATGTGGGATGAATGAGACTGAAGAACCCGAGATGATTCTGAGGTGTGGACCTGGGGAACTGGAAGAATGTTGGGATTCTGAGCAATCACAGGTGAGAAAGTTTGAAAGAGGGATGAGTTTAGGGGCAAAGGTAATATAATGAGATCTGAAACACAGATCACAACCTCTCCATAACTACTCATCTTGTTCAAACACTCTGTTCTACCCAAAATGAAAAGGGAGAAGTTGGAGCTCATAGTCACTGCTCACAGCTCCAGAGAGAAGAGATGACATTCTGAGGTACACTGGCCTGTCATGAAGTGATCTGGTAGACAGAGGGTGAGTATGCTGAGGGATGGGGGGTACCCAGATATCAAATAGGGGGCCTAGACCTGGCTCAGAAAGAGAGAAGTTAGAAGACAGGTGGGAGAGGGCTGGAGCACAAGAGGATGAGAATCGGTTGCTTTATTTAGAGAAAAATATTGAGTGACTATCAATGAAAGGGTGTTATGCCACTCTGTAACTACCACCCATTCCTCCTAATTCTGTGCTCTTGGGCCAAGCAGAATATGTTTCCTTCTACATGACAACTCTTCAAATGTATCATTTTCCCTTTATTCTTTTCTTCTTCTGGCTACACATACCTTTTTTAGGTTCAATAAACAATTTTATCATCTTGATAACCTTCAAAATCCTAGTTACCATTTTGTACCTTTCACAATGTGCCTCAAAATGTGGTAGCCAGTACCAAACACAGTATTTCAGACATGATGTGACTAAGGCTGAGTAACCACCCATGAGCTAGACATTGCGTCTCTCTTAATGAAGTCAAAGATCACATTAAGATGGTTTAGCTAAATCTTTTCTTGACATACCTGCCCTATTTTCATACTTGTAATGCAAATTTTAAATCTAAGTGTAAGACTTCACCTTTAAATGGATGAAATTTTGTCTTGATCCATTGTCACAGCTCTCAAAACCAGTAGTTCTCAGAATTTTAAGTTTCAGGACTCTGTTACAATCCTAAAAATTGAGTGCCCTACCCCAATAGCTTTTGTTTATGTGGTTCATAGCTATTGACATTTACTTTTTTAGAAATCAAAATGTCTTAGTATTATAATGGAAATAGTCTTGTCCTCTTAGATTCCCCAAAAGTGTCTTGGGGATTCCAGGGAACCCTTGACCACACTTTGAGATTGACTGTTTTAAGTATTGATACAATTTTGAATCCTGACTCATCCATTTTGTTTCATATCACTCCTGGTTCTGCTTTATTTATAAATCTGTTAAGCTTGCCTTTGTCTTCACACAAATTGTGGCTATAAAAGTCAAGGGGATATCTAGTTCTGGACCTCAAGATCTTTCTTGACCAGCAGCTCTAAAGAATGACCCCAGGTCTGTCTGGCTCTTATGTCTATCACCTCTTTTCTGCCCTCATTGCCTATCTAGAGTCCCCTACCTTGCCCTGTTTCTTTTCCCCATTCCAGGTCTTCAAAGGTCAATGATTTAATCCATTGCAAACTCACACTTATTTTAATAAGGCCAGGGGTCAGCAGATGTAATAAATGCTGGTGTCCAAGCCAAAGCTAATGAAAAATATATGCTCTCTCCCCTCCTCATCTAGCTACCTGCAAATTATGTTTCCTAATGCAAACTGCCTCTTTTGCTCCTCCATGACTTCAGACGCTGAACTTTGAATCTTTGTCACATCAGCAGCACCAAGTAATTCCATACAGAAGTCTGACATTTCCAGTTGAAAAAAATAAATTGATTAAAATTCAACAGGCATGTAGTGTTCAGCATTTAAAGGTCGAAGAATCTAGGGAACTATCAACTGTAAAATAATTCAACATTTAAGAGGGGTGGGGATAACAGGGATGTGTTTCTTGTTCATGGTTCCACTTTTTTTCTTCCTCCTTGGAACATAATTGTGGCAAATTTAGTAATAGCCTCTGTAGTGGGCCATCTATCTGCTTGGGACTTTCTGGCCTATCAATGAATTCTAGAGGAGAAAAGCACTACAGAAGCCATATACTCCAAACTCTACATGAACAAGGAATCCTCTCTCCGCTTAATACCTGCCTGAAACATGAATTTCTTCTTTGTTGTCTCTGAAAGTGATTACAAGTCCACTGCTTGAATCATTCTCATGATGAGGAATTTACTACCTGCAGAGGCAACCTATTCTGATTTTTTTTTACCTCTTCAGTTGTTAGGAAAGCTTTCTTTGTACTGAGACCAAGTCCTTCTATGACTTCAATGTGGCAATAGCAGACACTCAAAATATTAAAAGACACATGTTTTACATTTCCAAATTCCTTGTCATAAAATTAAGGGATTCTTTCTCTCAACTGGGCACTTCTTCAAATAATAGCATATTAGAGCTAAGAATGTTAGAATATAAAGTTAAGACAGGTCCAAAAGCTATGCTCTTGTCCATATTCAACTTGGTCCCTTAACTCAGTGATCCAGAGACTTGGGGGTGGTGTGATGAGAGAGATAGTAGGAAGGGATTTGGACTCAGCTCCTTGCTGTCCAATGAGCTATGCTGATGTATTAATATTTCTCTCCTCCCTCAAGAGGGAGTTGGGCATGATATGTAATCCCTCTGTGACTCATACAGGACTCTGAAAGGGAAAACATTAGAAAAAACAAAGTTTCTGCAGATTTAACAGTGGGACCCCATATTTCTCTGCTATTCCACTGAGGACTGCTTCATATGGTTCTGCTGTTACACTGCACCTTATAATTGCTAGATGAATGTCCTCTCTGGAGAACCTGCACTTCTTAAGGGAAACAAAGGTCATTGAAAAATTATTCCTTTGGACATGGAAGGCTGCTAGACTGATTATCAAGCAGGGCTGCCAATTTCACAGTGGAATAATTAAATCAGTATTTATTATAATTCTCAATGATCCCTGACAGATGTGACAGGGTTGGATGGCAAATCCAGGTTTAGAACAATAATAGCAGCAAATGGGTAGGTGGGGGTCGATAGGAGAATGAAGATGATTACATGGGAATTTTTCATAGTCAACTTTCATTACTCTTAGAAACTTCAAGGTTGGGGGAGGTGTCGGCAGAGCGGTGTCAGGGCAGCTAGGTGGTGGGCCCTGCCCTTGACGGGGTGAAGTGGGGACTACGAGGGGCACGCGGTCCCCTACTGGCGGCCGTCTGCGTGCAGCCTTCCCCTCCTCCTCTATCAGGTCCATACCCTCCCGTCGACCATCTCCTCTTGGGCTGGACCCCCAGTGCTTCCTTCCTCCCCACCCCCACTCCTCCTGGGTGCCTCACTCTGCTGGAGATACACCCCTCATTCATCTTCGTGCACCATAGGACGCATGGGTTTCAAGATGTCCAACCCAGGGGCGGGGGGGGGGAGGGGGGAGCCAGTCATGCCAGGAGCTGGTTCACGGTCTCAGGTCCTCAAATAACTGCACAGCTAGAAGGTTGGCTTTCCCAAGTATTGTCCACAAAAAGACCTGCTAGAGCCATTATTGCGCCCCCCCCCCCCCATGCAGAATATATGTACTGTGGGTCTTCTGCTGCTCACGCTTACAAACAAGTGGATCTATCTGTAACCCGGATCTATCTATAACCAATTCATCCTTGGGCCTTCCCATTATGTGCCCCTATCTTGATATGCACTTTCCAGTGTGGATATACGCATATATAAACACCTCTGTATGACCATCAAAAGATTTATAGAGACCTATGGAAGATGTCAGCATCTGAGCACATGTCTATGCCGACAGATGAAGATGAACCCAGTATCGAAATGCATTTGGCTTATACTGCTAAAGCCATGGAAAGCCATAAGGATGAGTTTACCATTATTCCTATATTGGTTGGACCTCCGGGTGAGTCAGAACAACAGGAATTCTGAAAAACTCTTCAGTAAATATCTAGCAGATCTTAGTAATCTCTTTGTGGTTTCTTCTTCATTTCTGCCATTGGGGTTAAAGGTTCCCTTAGAGTGACTATGATGAATCCCAGGGTGAGATTTACAGATCCACTGAACATCTAGATACAATGAGCATGAGTATTATAGAACAGCCAGACCCTGTATCTTTTAGCAATTACTTGAAGAAATGCCATAACACAATATGTGGAAGACATTCCATTGGGGTGTTACTAAATACTATCACAGAGCTCCAAAATAATGGAATGAATATGAGTTTTTCATTTATGAATCATGCCCAGTCAATCCAGTGTAAAGACTGGCAAGACAGTTTAGTAGTATGCAGTTGAAGCACTTACAGTCCACTGAAGCTCTGATCAGAGATACCACCTGCACCTAATCATTCTCTAAATGGTGTCCCAGTCTAGCCCTTACAAAGATACAGTTCCTGGTCTTCGAGGATACCAAAACCTCAAAATTAACAGAACTTTCTTCTCTTCTTTTCTAGTAGTCCTTCCTTAATTCCAACCCATTATAAAATGCTTTCTTGTTTAGGACCATGGAAGGAAGGAAGGCTGGCATCAAAATATTTTATGATTTAAAAAAGTGATGATGGATGGAAAGTCATGGTGGCAGATGGTTTTTCAGATACAACCTGGAAAGCATTTATCAAATTCTAAATTTGCACTCTTTGAAGATCTGTGCACATATATTCAGCTTTCAGAATAATTCTGCAAAGTGTAAACAAACAAAAAAGGGTGGAAGCTTTTTAATAATTAAAATTGCATTTATAAGTGATCTGTATTAGAATATAATAAATACCCATTATAGTCAACTACTACTTATGTTGTACAACAGCTTCTATTTTAGTTGCTAATAAAGGTCTACACAGTTAAAAAAAAGCTCATAGTCAAGAGTAGTTTCAAATCTAGCTCCTTGAAGGTATATGGGATGTCCCAGAAGTCTTAATGCAGTTTTATAGCTTAACACTGAATTAAGATTTTGAGGACAACCTGTATATACAACTGCCTGGAATATTTTCAGTGAAATAGGATAATAACTGAGATAGCCTCACCAAACAACCTGCAATTTTGTGGCCTCGCCATGAAATGATAACATGACACTGAAGATTCTTGTTAACAAGAGAAATGACAAGGCTAGAGCATCATAGAAGAGTTGACAGAAAAGCAGATCAGATTGTGAACACAGATCAAATCTGTGTTATTGTGCTAAATATTTAAGAAAAGAAAGTAATGGAATCCAAGTTCAGTTGCCTCTCTGTGATGCCAAGTTTCAATCAATTGAAAAATGCCAATATTCCTTAATCAGGTAGGTGGTTCAAACTATCTTCTAGATCTAAATCTAGTATTCTATAATAGGCATTTTTAGTGTTATGAGGGCAAGAGGCAAACAGGAGAACCAAAGGGGATGAGAAACAGGGAAACCTTTCTGGTGAGAATATGAGGTTTTCCCCCTTTGGGAAATTTTTTTTTCAATTTCTCCTCAGTTTGCCCCCTTTTCCTGGACTTAGGACTCTGTAACTATACTCTAAATTTCTTCTTAGTGTTCTTGTTGTTGTTGAGTTGTTTCAGTCATGTCTGACTCTTCATGACCCCATTTTGCAGTTTTCTCAGCCAAGATACTGGAATGGTTTGCCTACTCCTTCTCCAGCTCATTTTACAGATGAGATACTCAGGCAAACAGGATCAAGTGACTTGCCCAGGGTCACACAAATAGTAAATGTCCGAGGCTGGATTTGAACTCATGAAGATGAGTCTGATTGCAAGTCCAGTGTTTTATTTATTGAACCACCTAGCTGCCTTCATACTCTAAAACTAGAGGTTTACAAATGGTAATGAAAATTAGTCAGGGGGGAATGATTAGATGTGGGCAGCTATGCTGCACAGTGAATAGAGTACCAGCCCTGGAGTCAGGAAAACCTGAGTTCAAATGAAGGTTGAGAGAGTAGCTATGGGAAGCATCACTTAACCCCTATTTGCCTCAGTCTCCTCATATGTAAAGTTAGGGATAATAATAGCATCTCCCTCCTAGAATTATTGGGAGGATCAAATGAGCTAATTATAAAGCACTTGGCACAGTACCTGGCACATAGTATACAGTATATAAATATTTGTTAATATCATTACTATTATTATTAGATAGTGGCTACAACAATAGGTATGAGAATGAGAATGGCCCTCATTATGGCTATGCTATTGACAGTATGACGGTTATGATGAAATGGAGAAGATTATAATTAAAAAGAAGAGTGATTTGGTAATAGAGTAGAGCTGTTACAGGAATATTTGGGTTTCTTCAGGAAAAGGGAGGGAGCAAGTGATGAAAATAAACCTGTACAAGGCTAAGTGGGAAGGATGCCTAGCGTGGATTCCATCTGCTTCCTGCCTGCACCTGTTATTTATTTACTTTTCAGCTTCATCAACTGAGCCTAATTGTTATTTTTTAAACCCCAAAACATAAGGATAGAGCGTGAGGGAGGCAGGGAAAAGAAGAGGGCCAAGGGAAAATCAACAATTGAATGCATAAATATGGAATATAGAAAAGGATAATAGGAAACTTTACAAGAACTGAGTCTTATCTTTACGTTCTACTATAACATCTTAGTGTTCATGATCTTAGGGCAAAAACAACTGCCATAAGTGAACCAGTGATGCACCTCAAAAAGGGTGTTGTCTAGAGAATATTATGGCAAACCATGTGGTGTGCTGTTTTAACTTCATGCTTATCAGAATACTTGGAGGTGCCTGGCATCATGTTGGAATAGAGAACTGGACATAGAACCATAAGAACTGGGTTTAGAACTGAATATGCTAATAAATTACGTAACATTTGGCAAGGCACTGACCTTTAAAATCTCAGATTCTCCAACTGTAAGCTACAGATAACTATTCTCGAATTGCTTAGGTGACTTATAGGATATTAAAATTATGAGGAATATAAAAGAATTGAATGTTATAAGTCTGATTTGGAAAGGAAGTGAGAAATCATATTCCCACCAAAAAGGTTTCCCTGTTTCTTACCCCTTCATTTTTGTCAAAATCTTTAAGATTTAGTGCGCGATTTGTGTGATTTGTTGGCATAGTCAGGAATAGTCAGTTAGATTAACGAATGAGCAAACATTTATATAGCAATCATTATATGAGTGACATTTTGCTAACCACTGGGAATAAAGAAATAAAAGTGAAATAGTCTCTGTCCTTAAAGGGCTTATGTTTTTATTTTGACATTTTTTAAATTTTTAACATTTAAAAAAAAATTAAAGTCCAAATTCTATCCCTCCCTCCCACTCTGCATCTACCCACTGAGAAGTCAAGTAATATGACTTCAATTGTACATGTAAAATCATGCAGAACATATTTTCATGTTAACTATATTATAAAAAGCAAGAAAATAAAGTGAGAAAATTATACTTCAATTACCATTCAGTACTCATCAATTCTCTCTCAGGATGTGAATAACATTTTTTTTTATCATGAATCCTTTGGAATTGTCTTGGACCATTGTATTGATTACAGTACCAAAGTCTTTCACAGCTGACAGTCATTACAATATTGTCATTATTATATGCCATGATCTCCTGTTTCTTCTTACTTCATTTTGCATCAATTCATATATGTTTCCCCATGTTTTTCTGAAACCATTCTGCTTATCATTTCTTTTTTTTTTTTAGGTGGGATTTTTTTTATTTAAACAAATGCTTTATTAACTTCTGTTTTACATCATTCATTTCCGCCAGATTTTGAGTTACAATCATCCCCCCCCCCCTGTTTTTCCCCTACCCACCCTCCCAGAATAGCAGTCCCGCAAGATATCACTTCCTCCAATCTGCTCTCTCCCATATCATCTCCCATATCCCCTTCGACTTTTCCATTAGAGGAAGGTGAATCTTTTTGACCCAATGCCTGCGCATCTTATCTCCCAATTACAAGCAAAAGAGTATTAATAATAGTATTTATATATATTTGAAACATTTAATATTAAGACCTTGAATTTCAGATCCATTTCCTTCCTCCCTTGTCACCCATTCCCTCTGGGGAGATAAGTAATTCAGTATATGTTGTACATGTCTAGCTATGCAAAACATTATCATAGTAGATATATTGTACAAGGCTGCTTATAATTTCCTCCCACTCATCCCACCCCCCCACCTGGTCCATTCCCTACTTGATCCTGTCCCTCATCTATAGTGGGTACTTCCAACCTCCCCTCCCCCCAAGGATGCCCTCCCATCCATCATCCGTGGCAAGCTGGAAACCCACCCACAACCTCCACCCCAGATCACAATCCAGATCCAGGGAGGTTAAAGCAAGAGCGATTACCCCCCAAGATTGATCGCTGGATCTCCCTCCAGTTTGCAGGCCAGGAGCTGGAGCTGCCTCTGAAAAACTACAAAATGGCGTGTCTCCTCAGTGGCTTCTAGCCCCCAGGGGAGGAAGCCGACGCATTCCCCAAATACTGGCCCCAAAGTCCATAGGGCACTAACCTCTCACTTTGTCCTAGGCATGTCTATGTTGATAATTCTGGAATCGCCACAGCTGCTGGGTCCCTCCAGCTGGCTGCTGGCCCTGCGACCCTGAGGCTAAAACCGCAACTCAGGCAGACCTGTGCTCGGCTCCCCACGCTCTGCGCACTGCGCTGCTGGCTCCCAGAGCGCCCTGCTGGTCCTTCCTGCAGGGCTGCTGGGCTGCCCTCAGTGGGAGGTTAGCTTCTTTGTGTTGTTCTGTGGGTGCTGGGGCTCCAGAAGTTTTCAGAGTCCCCTTTTACATAGTTTGGAGGTAATCTGGGGGCAGAGTGGCTTGGGCGCCCAGTTTCTACTCCGCCATCTTGGCTCCGCCTGCTTATCATTTCTTATAGCACAATAGTTATTCATTACAATCATATACCACAACTTGTTCAGTCATTCCCCAATTGATGGGCATCGCCTCAATTTTAAATTCTTTGTCACCACAAAGATAACTATTATAAATAAATGTGTATATGTGTACCTATCAATATCTATATTACTTATGGGTCCTTTTCCTTTAATTTTTTGAGATATAGGCCTTCTAATGGTATGCACAGTTTCATAGTCCTTTGAGCATAGTTCCAAATATTTGTTTTCCAGAATTTGGACGGGTTCACAGCACCACCAAAAGTTCATTAGTGAACTATTTTTCCTTCATTACCTCCATCATTTGTAATTCCTGATAGGTGATTGGTGGTACCTCAGAGTTGTTTTAATTTGCCTTTCTCTAATCAAGACTGATTTGGAGTATTTTTTTAAATGTGACTATAGCTAGCTTTGATTTATTCTTATGAAAACTGTCTGTTCTTAGCATTTGACCATCTATTAATTAGGACGTGGCCCTTATTTTTTATAAATTTGACTCAGTTCCCTAAAGATTTGAGAAATGAGTTTTTTTATCAGAAAAAAATGTTGAATTCCTTGACAAAAAAGGGAGGCAAATTATCTTAGTTTTAATAGGTGACGCACATTAGGATTGGGATTGAATGATATGTTTGAATAGAGTGAATCTTGAGAGAAGTTGCTGAGTGATGGTGGCAGAAAGTCTGGAATTGGTGGCACTGAGAAATAAGTATTCAGACTTCTGGTTCAACAATGTTAGGAGTAATGAGAAAAACAGCAATTAGTACTGGAAATAATAGCCATGGATCCAGCATCACCTATTGGAGGTAGGGAGAGGGTGTTAAGCAGAATGGAACTATATCTTTGTTACCATAAGAAAACGGAAGGAGCATGAGAGAAGAGGTCTAGAATGAGATGCATTGATTAATTATGGAGTGGAAAGTTCCAGAAGGTAGTGGAAAATGAGAGCAGGGCTTATGTCGATCTTGGAATATAAGAATCAACAAGTCCAATTTGAGACTGAGGAACCCAGGTTCACTAATGTCATATCCTTATGCTTCCCATTCTGCTTCCCCTACTATTTGGACTGCTCATTTTACATAAAAGAGAAAACAAAATTGTGGCTCAGTGAGGTTACATATCCCATAGCTATTTAGTGATAGAATCGACAGTTGGAGATTAAATGTCCCCATTTGGTAAAATTAGAATGGCACATGGACCATAAACCCAGCAAGGTATCATCATTGTCATCACTGATGGCATCATCATGGTTGCCATCATTGTATGAAATTAGTGAAAATTGCTCTGGATCTGGATGCTTAGTATCCACATGGCCATGGTCAATCACTTCCCCATATCTGAATCAGATTTTTTCAACTATAAGATGAAGATAATAATACCACTGCCTACATCACAGGGTTGCCCTAAAGAAATTATTTGCATGAGTTATTGTTATGGTTCAATGCCTTACCAAAGATCACACAGATACTCAGCAACAGAACTGCAATTTAAAGCCAGGTTCTGTGAATCATAACTTAGTGCTCTTTCCAATATACCACACCTCTCTAAGGAAGAGTGAAGCTCCTGCATATGGTGGAGCACAGTAACCACAACTTATGCCCTTTGAAGTAGAAGGAAAGGAAGAAGAGACAGCTGGTGTAGAAGTAGAGGACTCTATTTAGAGCCCCGGAATGCCTAGGAATGCCTAATCTTGCCTATCCTGCCCCCCTCACACCCCAGATCACCTTTCGGGATGTCTCTTTCAGCATCTGTAGCATCCAGGCAAGAATGGACCATGGGGAGGGGAGGGAAAAGGGGGAGACAAGAAAAAAAAGGAGATGCAGCCCAATAAACTGGTATTTAAAGGACAAGGAGGTATGTGCCAATATGACACTCATTTACCAAGGCAAGTAGAGGGCATATGGGAGAGGGCACATCATGGGGATGTGGTTGCAATTCAAGGTAAAAGTCAAGATGGATCCATAAAAACTAGCTTAAACTTCAGGTGTGCTGGCATCACTTTATTTAAAAAAATGATAGATCACCAGAAATGGAAAGGACTTCAGCAGTCACTTAATCCAACCTACTTATTTTATAGATGAGAAAACTGAGGCCTTGAGAGGGGAAGTGACAGCAAATACCACAGGATAGTAAATGTCAAAGGCAATGCTGCAGTGTTCTTTCCATTACACTGCAATATGGCAGTAATAACAAAATAATATTAGGGTGGGAGGGACTGATTGTTCTTATACCTCCCAGACACCAAGGTCAGTAATCACTCACAATTCCAGCCTTGCCACCAATTGGCACAAAAGATTTGACCTGTTCCATTTCTGATTCAGGCCACTTATCTCATACATACATTACTGAATTTAACCCTACTTCAGCTCAGATCTCTAGACCCGAAGAGATCCACAAGCCTCAGTCTACCCAGTAGCAGACACTCTAGGCATCTGCCATCACACCCTGCAAATTGTTACCCTCCTCCTCCTCCACAACAACAACAACAAAAACAGCTGCCTGGGATCCCTGTATCCTCCTATCACTATGTAGCAGCAAGCACCCTAGCATACTCAGGGGGGCTACTAGCATAGGTTCTTAAATCTGCTTTTTTTTTTAAAGGAAAGCAACTCAAAATGGGTTAACAATCTTACTTTAATCAACCAAACATCAGAAAATACAAACAGAAGTTACAAGCAGAAAGAAAGATCAGTTTACAGGGCCTCCCACTGTCTGACCATTACATCCATAGCTAGTCGGTTACCAGAAAGGGAGGCACCAACATCTGGGTTTTCAAAGCCGGGAGGCTCAACAGCTGCCCAGAGTAGCATCTGACCAAATCACACAACTCTTTCCAAATTGAGCCCCACAGCAAAACCTTACATCAGGGTATATATAGCCTTTTCCTGGGTTAGAGACCATGACCCACTGCCCAATCACAAAGTAACAAGGTGTGGGTGTTGCTGAAGAACAAGCCTTCCTCTACAGGCTCCAGGTGAGCACATTCAGCCTATTTGGGGGTAGAGTATATTCTCAAATCAAGGAAGATTCTCAGTCACTTAAGCCTATCAAAGGTCCAAGGGGCAGGGAAGATCTTCAGATTCTTATTCCCATAACACTAGCATTGGGAGAAGCTTAAATCTTCTTTGTTCCCCTATGCCACAAGCTAGGTAGCATAATATTACGCAAATTATTTCCCCTCTCTTGGTATCAATTTTTCTATCACTAAGATATTAGAAGTGTCAGTCTTTGGCCAAGGACTATGTAGAGACTGAAATAAATTAAAGTGTAATTGGGAAGTGCTGAACAAGATAACTAAAAATACAAGACAACATAGATGATGATAAATGGCTATTTTCTTAGTCAAAGTATGACCCACAGAAATCTCTTTGTATTTGAGTTTGTCACTACTAGACCATATAATATGTAACTAATACTACAATGATACATAAACATCTTTTATTACAGCTTCAAACTTGAAAAATAATTCTATACCTAGAAAAATCTAGATATAAAGAGTTCTAGACTAGTAGCTCAATGCCCTAATATAAATTCATCCTTTCTAATGGTCCTCTCACGACCTCTTGGCCTATATTTACTTATTGGTATTTTTCTTTTTCTCCATGACCAAATCTGTCCCTACTTTGCATTATCTTTCTTACAAACACCTGATTCTGCCCTTCATCAAGCCTAAACAAAGCACATATGAACAGCAAATCCTGTATCTACCTCTGCACCTGGAGCTGGCATCAATGCACCAGGGATGGGGCCAAATCTAGGGAGAGTCTGTGACAAAAAAATAAATAAATAAACTGTTCAAAACTGCAGGGGAGTGATGAAGCCATTTGGCTTTACCTGGGGTCTGCCTGCTGAGCTCTGGAGTTAATCTTCTATGTCCAGCATGAGAGATATTTGTGAGGCACACCAGCCGCTCAGTGCCTTGCATGTTTATAGCAATGTTTTCTTGACTATTCTGTTAACTTTCTGCCTGCTGCCCTCTAACAACTGGAGCCATTAGCACAAAACTTCCCATTTACCAGGGTCAAAGTCGACTGGTGAGTTGTCATGGCAACACTGACCTCTAATCACTAGGAACCAAGGCTAGAACCCTTCTCTCCCTAATGCCCTGACCCTTGTCTGCTTTGAAAATGAGTCCTCACCCTGCACACATACCTTCCTATCAAAGATTTGCTCTTCTGCATTTACCTTTGAATAGAGGATCTGGGATACCAGAGATCATAGGATTTACAACTAGAAGAGAGATTAGGGAACAAGTCCAAACTTCTCATTTTAGAGAAAATAGAAGCAAGGTCCAGGGAGGGTCTCCTGGCTTCTTTCTTGCTGCTCTGAAACATTGGAACATCTTGGCTAAAGTCCCCCTACATTAACCTTTGCTCATGTTTCCTAAATCTTCTAGTTGTATCTCCTCCAGGTGTCTTCCTTCCTCTATCTTCCCTATACTGTTCCTTCTTTGTAATCTTTTCTCTGTCTCTCTGTCTCTGTCTCTGTCTCTTTCTGTCTCTGTCTCTCTCTCTCTCTCTGTTTCACTCTATATCTCTCTTCCTCTCTCTGTCTCTGTCTGTCTGTCTGTCTCTCTCTTGTCTCTGTCTCTCTTCTCTGTCTCTATTTCTCTCTGTCTCTGTCTCTCTCTCTCTCTGTTTCACTCTATATCTCTCTTCCTCTCTCTGTCTCTGTCTCTCGTCTCTGTCTCTATTTCTCTCTGTCTCTGTCTCTCTGTCTGTCTCTGTCTCTCTGTGTCTCTCCCTCTCTCTCCCCCTCCTGCAAACACCACACACGCACACACACGCGCACACACACACACACACACACACACACACACACAGAGAGAAAGGGGGTTGTCTCAAAGGATGGGAAGGTGGCATTGTTCAATGTGCTGAAATGTTCTATATTTCATCTCTATCTTTGAGTTGGAGAAGTGTATCGATCCTACATACTCAAGCACAAGTTGTACTCTCTGCAATACGGTGTTCCATGTGATCAATATCAATAATCTCTAACTCTGTCATTTCTGAAGTGATATTCCAAAAATACAGGTCTGTTTCACTTCCCATCTTAATAAATAGTAGTGATTCCATATCAACTCCAAGATCAAACACAGACTGTTTTATTTGGCATTGAAACCATTTAAACTATCTTTTCAAGCTTATTATATATCGCTCCTCTTTGTACTTCTGATTTTGTCACATGAGGTTTTTTTTTCTATTTTATATGACAGTCCATCTCCCATCTCCATGCTTTTGTACAGACTGTCTTTCATGCCTAGAATGAACTTTTTCTCATCTCCACCCATTAAAATCTCTCATTTCCTACAAAGCTCAGTTTATTTATCACCTCCTCTATTGACCTCTCCTGACTCCCCACCCCAACCCCAGGTACCAGTGTCTTCCTCCTAAATATAACCGTGTTTTTATTTTTTATTATTAATGAGGATATCTCCACAGAAGTGTCATTGTGTGTCTCAAACACAGAGTAGACCTCTCTAGACTTTTCTTCCCTTCTCCTACAAAGTGGGAAAGCAAGAGGTTAGAGCCAGAAGCTTGGTGATTCTGTTCTCTTCAGAGATATAATGTACTAGAAAGAATTATGTCTCTCTTATTCTTTAAATATTGTTGGTCTAGGAATTATTTGAAATTCAAGAAAAACTTATGTCTTTTTTACTCTTTACTAATAGAGAAAGGAGAACACCAAACAATAGATTGATAGATAAATAGATAGATGGATAGATGTATATTTTTAAGGTTTGACTTCCCTCCAAATACCATTTCCACAATGAGCATACACTAACAGATACATTTATCTATCAATAGCAAAATGGAAATCAGAAAAAGCAAATATAAGAGAATATATTCAAGACAATACAGTGAAGAGGCACTATCATTGGAAATGAGGTAACTGCTTAACAAAGGGTGTCCCAGAACTCACCCACAGGAAACTTCCCCAAAATTAGTGATCTGGCTTAAGGGATGTAATGGTGACTGCCAGTTCTTATGGCAGCCTCTTCTCTGAACCTTCTCCCTTCAGTAACTCAAAGTGGAGTTGGTGTTGTCTATCTTCTCTCTTGAAGCTAAAAGCCAGTATCACCCAAAGCGACTGCAGTGTCTGAAGTTACACAGAGACTGAAGAGACACTCCTCTCTTCTCTCAAACTCCACTTCACCCCTCATGCAAATGTGAGTTGTTGATCCCGCCAATGAAGAGTTAAATATATATTGGGTACATGCTTGTAAGTATACAAGCTGTCTCCTCTATTACAATGTGAGGTACTTGAGAGCAGGAACTATTTCGTTTTTGTCTTTGTATCACCAGCACCTAAAAGTACCTGCTACAGTCTACTTGCAACAGAAAGGCTTGTTTGCTGTTTTCTCTCTCTTTCTATTTCTGTCTCTTTCTCTTCACTTTTCTCCCTTGATCAAACACACATAATTTCTAAGTAGCAGACTTGGAATCTAGGTCCCAAGACCCTATATGCAGTGCTTTTTCCACTTTATCATCCATCAAGCTCAATGTCAATTCCCACTTTTACTCTCAATTCTTCTCTGACCAAGTTCACCAAGTCCTCAGCATTATTTCCTTATGGGAAGAAAGAAGGTTTCAGACTAGGTCACCTCAAAAGACTTTTATAGATTTAGTTTTTATTTTAGTATGGTAGGTGGATGTTGATGGGTGGAAAAGGCAAGAGAACAACCCAGAAGAATGAAAGATTCAAGGAATATTCATAAAATGCAAGTTGGTCATTTTGGTCAAAATAGATAGTTTATGCAAATGAATAGTGGGAAAAAATGACAAGCAGGACGAGGACAACTTGGGGAGGGCCTTGAGACCCAGGCTTTGGAATTTGTATTTTACCCTATTGGCAATGAGGATGCATTTAATGTGTTTGAAGTGATGGGAGAGTGGTGATGAGGGTAAACTTGTTCAGCAAATGGAGTTCATTAATTCTCTCAGATGTTTACACTGTATAGGATTCAGAATGTAATAGACTGGAATAGCTCCAAAGAGACTCTTCAATACTATTGTGTGTGTAATCCCCTCTCCAAAATGCCTAGTCCTATCTGATTAAGTACTTAGGTGAGAGGCTGGACCAGAGCCAATGTTATCCTAAGGAGCATGAAAAATGCTGCTTTACAAAGGGGGATGGGAGATAAAAAGTTGCCTCTTTCCCTTGAACAAAACCCATCTCAGAAAACAAAGGATTTTTAAATAACATTCAGGTCACAACTTCAAAGCACAGTAAAACCAGCACATGGAGTAGCCTGGGGCTACAGTTCAACCCCTTAGAAGCACATCTGTGACCACATCCTCCCACCTAGGATGCTCATGTTACCAAAGACAGAAAATTTGGAAATTTAGTCTATCTGGTAGGAGGGATGTATGTTAGAAGTAGCAGTGAAAATAGTTCCCAGTGAAATATATAGTGGCAGTAGAAACCAACTTCAGAGAATCACCAATGGGGATAAAAATCTAATTCAGTCAGGTTAATCAGAGATGTTGGGTAGTAAAAAAGCCTCAATAGTTTCCTAGCCTGGTGCCCCTGTTTGGTAAATGAGGACTCTGAGGCTAGTGGAGGGTAAATGGCCTGCCCACATTCACAGAGGTCATAAGGGGCAGAGATGGGTTTTGAATTCACATCCTCAGACTCAAGATTCTGAATTTTCACCATGACACTGTGCTACCTCCAGAAATTAACCATTAATTCATTTGACAAGCATTTCTTAAGCATATGGAATTTCAAGGTCCGGGATTGGGAATGCTTTCTGGTCCAACTCATAGATAGCATGAAGGAAAGTAAAATGAAATCAAGCTGAAAAATTAGCTTAGAAACAAATAACAGAAGGCCTTAAATATCAGGCTGAGTGCCTTCACATTCTATGGACAATGATGAATCAAAGAATATTCCTGAGGAGGAAAGCAACATGATTTGAATTAAAAATATGAAAATTAACTATCAATTTATTGAATAATCAACATGATAATAAGAAATTTTGTTGTTTCATTAAAGAAAGCAATGCTGGAAAACCACCCAAGAACCATCAAACCTAATGACTACTACACCATTTCTAATGATTCATCTGAAAACAAATGTTACTGTCAAAACTAACCTGGAAAGCATTATTAAGGTTTATCAAGTCTTAGGCAAGACATGGAAGATGTTAAGTTCACAGATGTTGTCATTACAATTCCGCATTGAAATGAAGGGCTTCAGAAGACAAAGGCAGATGATTCCTTCTGTAAGAAGGCTTTTCCAGTCCTTAAATTTAGTGCCTTCCTGCTGAAATTATCTCCAAATTAACCTGTATATATCTTATTTGCACATGGTTGTTTCCATGTTGTTTCCCTTGATAGATTGTGATCTCCTTGAGGGCAGGAACTGCTTTTAATCTTTCTATCTCTAGTTCTTAGCACAATTTTTGACACATAGTAGCTTAATAAAATCTTGTTGACAGACTTGGAAAAAGTTAAGAAAGTTAAGTGGTACGATTATCTAAAAAAAAAATAAAATTAAGGGATGAGAAAGAAGGGTGCACTGCAAGAAGAGGAAAGGGAGAAGTAGGATGGGACAAGTTATTTGACATAAAAGAGGCCTGAAGTAAATTTTAACAGTGGAGCAGAAAACAGGCAAAGAGGAGAGGGAAGCACATGAACCTTAATTTCATTAGAATTGGCTCAAAGAGGAAATATTACACACACTCAGTTGGGTGTAGAAATCTATCTAACCATATATGAAAGTAGGAAGGGAAGAGACTAAGAGAAGTGGGGAAAGCTGGTAGAAAGGAGAGTAGTTTGAAGGAAGTAAAAGTCAGAAATAAAACATTTTTTTAACTATTGCAAATATTTTAATAAATGCAAGGCATTTAAAACGCCAGTTTGTGAGGATAAACTCCATTGGCGAGAGAGAAGACAGAACACAGGTAGCCACGGAGCTGAGGAATTTTCTTGATTTGGGGTGGGATCTGATAGTCTACTGTTTTCTGATCAGCCTTTCGCTGCTCTGTAATCTCGTATTTCTCTTTTACTGTGTCAAAAATCTCTCCTTCTTGGTGTCTAAGTTTAGTAAGCATCAGGAAGATGATTTGGAATTTTCACACCTGAAAGGTTAACTCGGGTAGAAGTGGCAATGACAAATTTCTGACGGGTCCTTCTCAGAGGAACATGGTTGATGGTCAGAGGTCCAATCACCAGTAGCAAGCCACTAGCCAGTTGCTTTAGGAAAACCACGAGCTTGGCCCTGTGGTGGCCAGTGAGCATGATCAGAACCGTACCGGGCTTGATGTTAGCTCTTAGTCTCCTCACATGCTGCCTGAAGGGCTTTTTGCCATGGCTTAGCAGCTTTCTAGGCACATCCTCAGTAGGGTAATACCTAGGCATTTTGTGAATCTTTACCACTCGAGTTCCTCCATTCTTATCACCACCAACAGGCTTTGAGATAGTAGCAGGCACTTTGTGTTTCTTCTTCCTTTCAATCCAGGTTTTAGGGGCAGTGTATTTCAGCTTGTACATGGCTCTCTGGGAATACATTGCAGACCTGGAGTATCTACTGATCCCTTGGGCCAGGACTGGGTTCCGACTGCAATGCTTTCCAGGATTTTTGGCCTTTTCAGCTACATCTTCCTTTTTTTTCTCTTTTTTTCCTTTTTGACCTTCTTTTCCGTGGGTGGCTTTTGGTCTGCCACCTTGAGAGATGGGAAAGAGAGAAATAAAAAATTTTTGAGAATGGACAGGTTAAAAGGAGAGAGAGAGAGAGAGAGAGAGAGAGAGAGAGAGAGAGAGAGAGAGAGAGAGAGAGAGTAGGATAAACAGAGGGGAAATAGGATGGAGGGAAATACATAGTTGGTAATCATTACTATGAAAAAAAAATTCAGTGAATTTCTCTGACAAAGACTTCATTTCTCAAAGATTTAGAAAAGTGATTTAAATTTATAGACATAAGAGCCATTCCTCAAATGATAAATGGCCAAAGGATACAAACAAGCAGTTTTCAAAGTAATCAAAGCTATATATAGTCATGCAAAAAATATTCTAAATCACTATTAAAGAGAGCAATGCAAATTAGAACAACTTTGAGCAGCTACGTCACACTTGTCTGATTGGCTATTATGACAAAAAAAAGGCAAAGGACAAATGTTGGAGGGGATGTGGGAAAATTAAAGCACTAATGTATTATTGGTGAATTTGTATACTGATTCAACCGTTCTGGAGAGTAATTTGGAGCTATACCCAAAGGACTATAAAACCATGCATACCCTTTGACCAAGCAGTACCACTAATAGGTCTGTATCCCATAGAGATTAAAAAAAAAGGAAAAGGACCTATGTATACAAACAATTTTATAGCAGCTCCTTTAGTTGTGGCAAAGAATTGGAAATTGAGGGGATATCCATCATTTGGGGAAAGAGCTAAACAAAATGTTGTAAATGAGCCTTATGGAATACTATTTTGTGCTTTAAGAAATGATGAGCAGTATGCTCTCAGAAGAAAAACAAATGGAAATACTTACATGAACTGATGCAAAGTGAAATGAGCAAAACCAGGAGAATACTGTACACAGTAACAGCAATATTGCAAAATAATCTACTATGAATAACTCAGCTATTTTAAGCAATACAATGATATAAGACAATTCTGTAACACATACGATGAAAAGTGCTGTCCATATTCAGAGAAAGGACTGGTAGAACCTGAATGCAGATTGAATATAATTTTTCTTCACTTTCTTTTTCTTTTTCTTTTTCTTTTGTCCAAACTTTCTTCCACAGAATGACTTACATGAGAATGTGTTTTGCATGACTACACATGTATAATCTATATCAATTCTTTGCTTTGCAATGTGGGGGAGGTGAGGGAGGAATTTGAAATAAAAATTTGAAAAAAAGAATGGTGAAATTGTTTTATATATAATTGGGAAAAATAAAATACTAAATAAGAAAAAATAGCATCTGACAATGGAATTAAGAATTTTGGTCCATGGTTTACCAAATAAGGACGAGAGGCTTCTAAACAGTGATGGTGTTCCCCTAATAAACCTAAAAAGAATGTTTTTGTCCAAAGTTTTTATAAAACTAATAAAAATGATGTTAAGTCAAAAATTAAAGGGGGGAGAATTGTTAGTAGATACCTAGCACCATTAATATCATAGAGAGTTATTACATTGTAGTAAGAAAATACAATTAAAAATTCCAAAAGATAAAATTACAAGAAAGGCATTAGGAATAACTCAATTGTGTAAAATGTCTATGCAAAAATACGTACATTCATTGTTCTATAATGATAATTGGGAATGTCTCTTGACTTCCAATGACAATATTGATAACAATCAAAGAAACTAGATATTCTAATGTAGAAGATAAGTACATCAGACTATTTATTTTTAGCCATTATTACCTATGTGCTAGATCTTTCTGGGACCAAGGAGAACAATCTAATCCTTTGTCTATGTGATAACCTTTCAAGTATTTGAAGAAAAACATCCTCATTTAGTTTGTTTGTTTGTTTGTTTGTTGTTTGTTTTCCTTATCCACACTAAACATTTCCAGTTGTTTCTGCTGAATCTCATATGGCATGACCCATAAGGTCATTTCACTATCCTGGATACCTTTCTGTGAACTGTCCCTATTTCATTAATATCTCTCCTAAACTATAGTTCCCAAAACAGAACACAATAATTCAGAATCAGTCTTAATAATATAGAGTATAATGGTATAATCATTTCTAATTCCTGACAGTTCTTTTAATTTGGTGCAAGATAGCATTAGCTATTTTGGTTCTTATATCACGTTGTTGACTCCTATTATAATATGAATTATGATTAAAATCTTCAGATATTTTTAAGACAAATACAATCTATGCCTTTTCCCAATCTTATACTTAAGTCAGTTTTTTTTACCATAATGATAGTATCTTTTATTTTTTTTTAATTTTAAACAAATGTTTTATTAACTTCTGTTTTACATCATTTCCACCAGATTTTGAGTTACAATCATTTTCCCCCCATTATTCCCCTACCCAACCTCCCAGAATAGCAGTCCCACAAGATATCACTTCCTCCAATCTGCTCTCTCCCATACCTTCTCCCATACCCCCATCGACTTTTCCATTAGAGGGAGATGAATCTTTGTGTCCCAATGCCTGCACATCTTATCTCCCAATTATAGGCAAAAGAGTATTAATAATAGTATTTATATATATTTGAAACATCTAATGTTATGACCTCGAATTTCAGATCCATTTCCTTCCTCCCTTGTCACCCATTCCTTCTTGGGAGATAGGTAATTCAATATATGTTGTACATGTCTAGCTATGCAAAACATTATCATGGTAGATATATTGTACAAGGATGCTTATAATTCCCTCCCACTCATCCCACCCCCCACCTGGTCCATTCCCTACATGATCCTGTCCCTCTTCTATAGTGGGTACTTCCAACCTCCCCTCATCCCAAGGATGCCCTCCCATCCATCATCCCTCCTCTCATCCCCCTTCCCCCTATCCTGCTGCAGGTTGAGATATCCCATTTAGTATGTATGTCATTTTCTCCCTGAACCAAATTCAATGTGAATGTGGTTTTGCCTTTTTAGCCTTCCTTATTCTCCCCTCCTTTGCAACCACTTCCCCTTGCTTCTTCTACATGGGATAGTTTACCCTACCCTGTCTCTCCCCATCTCCTCTTTCCACTTTCCTCTCTCACCTCATAATTTCATCCCTTGAGTATTCTCCCTTCCCAACAAATTCAACTTATGCCCTCTATCCATATATAACTGTAACCTTATACACACACATTCACATATGTATTCATATGACCACACCCCTTCTTCCATTATTTTCATAGTGAGAAAGATATCATCAGTCACAGTTATTGTTTTTCCATATAGGAATGTAAATAGTTCAACTTTGATAAGTTCCTTTTGATTTCTTTTCCCTGATTACCTCTCAGGCATCTCTTGCTTCTTGTGTCTGGATGTCAAATTTTCTATTCAATTCTGGTTTTTTCCTCAAGAATGCTTGAAAGTCCTCTATTCCACTGAATGACCATATTTTACCCTGAAACAAAATACTCAGTTTTGCTGGGTAGGTGACCATTGGTTTCATTCCCAGTTCTTTTGCCCTCTGGAATATCATATTCCATGCCCTTCGATCCCTCAGTGTAGAAGCTGCCAGGTCCTGGGCTATTCTGATTGTGTTTCCACAATATTGAAATTGTTTCTTCCTGGCAGCTTGTAGTATTTTCTCCTTGATCTGGGGATTCTGGAACCTGGCTATAATATTTCTGGGAGTTTTCTTTTTGGGATCTTTTTCTTTTTTTTTTTTTTGGGATCTTTTTCAAGAGGTGATCGGTGGATTCTTTCAACCTCTATTTTGCCCTCTGGATCTAAAACATCAGGGCAGTTTTCCTTGAGAATTTCTTGAAGGGTGATTTCTAGGTTCTTACCTTGATCATGGCTTTCAGGTAGTCCAATAATTTTTAAATTGTCTCTCCTGGATCTATTCTCCAGGTCAGTGGTTTTTCCCATGAGATATTTCACATTGCCTTCTAATCTTTCGTTTGTTTGGATCTGCTTAACAGCATCTTGATTTCTCATAAAGTCACTAGCTTCCATTTGCTCCAGTCTAACTCTGAAGGAATGAATCTCCTCAGTGAACTTTTGAGATTCTTTTTCCATCTGGCAAATTCGACTTTTTAAGGCATTCTTCTCCTCGTTGCCCTTTTGGGCCTCCTTTGCCATTTGAGCTAGTCTATTTTTTAAGGTGTTGTTTTCCTCAGTCAGGCTGTTAACCCTCATTTCATACTTTTCCTGCATCCTTCTCATTTCTCTTTCTAATTTTTCCTCCACTTCTCTTATTTGATTTTTAAAGTCGTTCTTAAGGTCCTCTATGGCCTGCAACCTGCTCATGTTTTCCCCTGGGGCTTTTGGAGCAGGACTTCTGACCTCACAGTCCTTTTCCCCCTCTATGCCCCCAAAATAGGAGTCTAGGGTTGCATTTTTCTGTTTCCTTTGCCTTGGCATGTTGCCAGTTAATTGCTTGACTTTTGGGCTTGTTGCCACACTATGGCTTTAAGGCCAGCTAGAGGAATTTTCGTCCCGAACGTGTGGTGGGCAACTTCCGTTTCTGGCAAGCTGTAAACCCACCCACAACTTCCACCCTAGATCACAATCCAGATCCAGGGAGGTTAAAGCAAGAGCGATTACCCCCCAAGACTGATCGCTGGATCTCCCCACGATTTGTAGGCTGGGAGCCGGAAATGCCTATGAAAACTACACAGTGGCGTGTCTCCTCAGCAGCTTCTAGCCCCCAGGGGAGGGAGCTGACGCATTCCCCAAATACAGGTCCCAAAGTCCATAGGACACTAACCTCTTACTTTGTCCTAGGCAAGTCTATGTTGATAATTCTGGCGTCTCCACAGTTCCTGGTGTTCTGGGGTTCCTCCAGCTGGCTGCTGGCCCTGCCGCCCTGGGGCTAAAACCTCGGCTCAAGTGGACCTGGGCTCGGCTCGGCTCCTGCGCTCTGCGCGCTGCCGGCTCCCAGACCACTGCGCTGGTCCTTCCTGCAGGGTGCTGGGCTGTCCTCAGCGGGAGGTTAGCTTCTCTGTGTCGTTCTGTGGGTGCTGGGGCTCCAGAAGTTTTTCAGAGTCCTTTTTTACATAGTTTGTGGAGAATCTGGGGGCAGAGAGGCTTGGACGAGCTGTTTCTACTCCGCCATCTTGGCTCCGCCCCCTGTTTTATTTATTTTTTAACAAATGATTTATTAATTTCTGGTTTACATCATTTACTTCCCCCAGATTTTGAGTTACAATTTTTTCCCCATATTTTCCCCTACTCAGCACCCCAGAATAGCAGTACCACAAAATATCCCCTCATCCAATCTGGTCTCTCCCATATCTTCTCACATACTCCATTAGGGTGAGGTGAGTCTCTGTGCCCCGATGTCTGAACAGCTTATCTCCCAATTACATGTAAAATAGTAATAATAATAGTATTTACATATATTTGAAATATTTAATTTTAAAACCTCGAATTTTAGATCCATTCCCTTCTGCCCTTGTCACTCATTCCCTCTGGGAAGATAAGCAATTCAGTATGTGTTGTACATGTATGGCTATGCAAAACATTACCATAATAGATATATTGTAAAAGACTGCTTATAATTCCCTCCCACCCATCCCACCCCCCACCTGGTCCATTCCCTATTTTGGTCCTGTCCCTCTTCTATAGTGGGTACTTCCAACCTCCCCTCCCCCCAGAATGCCCTCCCCTCCATCATACAACTTCTCATCCCCCTTCCCCTTACTCTCCATCAGGGTGAGATATCCCATTTAGTATGTATGTCATTCTCTCCCTGAGCCAGATTCAATGAGAATATGGTTTTGCCTTTTTGCCTTCCTATTCTTCCCCTGCCCTGCAGTCACTTCCCCTTGCTTCTTCTACATGAGATAGTTTACCCTACCCTCTCTCTCCCCATCTCTTCTTGCCACTTTCCTCTCTCACCTCTTAACTTCATGCCTTAAGTATCATCCCTTCCCATCAAATTCACCCTGTGCCCTCTATCCATGTATACCTGTAAATATATGCCCATATACCTTTCTTCAATTATTTTCATAATGAGAAAGGTTTCATCAGACACAGTTATTGTTTTTCCATGTAGGAATGTAAATAGTTCAACTTTGATAAGTTCCTTTTGATTTCTTTTCCTTGATTACCTTCTCAAGAATCTCTTGCTTCTTGTGTGCGAATGTCAAATTTTCTATTCAAATCTGGTTTTTTCCTCAAGAATGCTTGAAAGTCCTCTATTCCACTGAATGACCATATTTTCCCCTGAAAAAAGATACTCAGTTTTGCTGGGTAGGTGACCCTTGGCTTCAATCCCAGCTCTTTTTCCCTCTGGAATATTATATTCCATGCCATTCAATCCCTTAGTGTAGAAGCTGCCAGGTCCTGTGCTATTCTGATTGTGGTTCCACAATATTGAAATTGTTTCTTCTTGGCTGCTTGTAGTATTTTCTCCTTGATCTGGGAGTTCTGGAACCTGACTATAATATTCCTAGGAGTTTTCTTTTTGGGATCTTTTTCAGGAGGCTCTCAGTGGATTCTTTCAGCCTCTATTTCCTCCTCTGGGTCTAAAATATCAGGGCAATGTTCCTTGAGAATTTCTTGAAGGATGATTTCTAGGTTCTTTCTTTGATCATGGCTTTCAGGTAGTCCAATAATTTTTAAATTATCTCTCCTGGATCTATTTTCCAGGTCAATGATTTTTCCCATGAGATATTTCACATTGCCTTCTATTTTTTCATTTGTTTGATCTGTTTAACAGCATCTTTATTTCTCATAAAGTCACTAGCTTCCATTTGCTCCAGTCCAACTCTGAAGCAATGAATCTCCTCAGTGAGCTTTTGAGATTCTTTTTCCATCTGGCAAATTCACCTTTTTAAGGCATTCTTCTCCTCATTGCCTTTCTGAGCCTCTTTTGCCATTTGAGTCAGTCTATTTTTTAAGGTGTTATTTTCCTCAGTCAGGCTGTTGAGTCTCCTTTCATACTTTTCCTGCATCCTTCACATTTCTCTTGGAAGTGCATCTTGGAAGTGCTGTTTCTACTCTGCCATCTTGGCTCCACCCCCCTCAACATTTTATTTTAACCCTTTCAATTCCATATTCTTTCCTACATCCTTCCTCATGCACCCTCACTAAGAAGATAAGCAATTCAGTATAGATTGTACATTGGTAGTTATGCAAAACATTTCCATAGTTTATATACTGTGAAAGACTGACTATATTTCCCTCCATCCTATCCCACCCCGAATTTGATCTATTCTCTACTTTGATCCTGTCACTTTTCAAAAGTGGGTGCTTCCAACTTTCTTCCCCCCACCCCAGCGTGCTCTCCCTTCCATCATCCCCCCTCTCATCCTCTTTTCCACTACTCTCCTCTAGGTTGATGCACCATATTTAGTGTATCTGTCATTCCCTCCGTAAACCAAATTCATTGAGAATAAGTTTGACCCATTCCCTTTTACCTTCCTGTTCTTACCCTCCATTGTAACAGTTTTCCCTTGCCCCTTGTATATGAGATAATTTACTGAATTCTATCTCTCCCCATCACCTTTCATTATATTCCCCTCTCCCCCTTTAATTTCACCTTTTAATTATCATACCTTCCTATTCAACTGGTCCTTTACCCTCTGTCTATGTATACCTGTACACATATATATACATACTTACATATGTATTCATATGCCCATATACTCTCCTATATGGATATATATATATGTGTGTGTGTGTGTGTGTGTGTGTGTGTGTGTGTGTGTGTGTGTGTGTGTGTGTCTCACACACATTTCTATGTCCTTCAACTATTCTCATACTGAGAAAAGTTTCATAAGTTACAATTATTATTTCTCCATGTAGGAATGTATGTAGTTTAACTTTGATAAGTTCCTTATGATTTGTTTTCCCTATTTATCTTCTCATGCTCCTCTTGCTTCTTGTATCTGAATGTCAAATTTTCTATTCAACTCTGGTTTTTTAATCAAGAATGCTTGAAAATTGTCCATTCCATTGAATGACCATATTTCCCCCTGAAACATGATACTCAGTTTTGCTGGGTGGGTGATTCTTGTATTTAAATCCAGCTCATTTGACCTCCAGAATATCATATCCCAAGCCCTTCAATTCCTCAGTATAAAAGCTGACATATCCTGTGTTATCCTGATTAATAATTCTGGAAACCACAACAGCTTCTGGTGATGTGAAGTCCCTCCAGCCAGAAGCTGGTCAGGCTGCCCTGAGACTAAAACCTTGGGTCTTGCTCAGGACTGGGCTTGTCTCCAAGTACACTGTGCTGACTGCTTCCTACCAGCCTACTGCACTGTCTTCAGGGGAACGTTAGCTTCTCTGTGTAATTGTGTGGCTTCTGTAGCTCCAAGGTTTGTTTAGAGTCATTTTTCTCATGAATTGGAGGAGGTGGAGCAGGAAAGCTGCTTAAATCCTATTAATACACCGCCATCTTGACTCTGCCCTGGCATTCTTTAGATTTTTCAGTATAGAAACCCCATAAATGAAGTGAGATAAATCTGGAACAACCTATTCTAAATGATACCTTGCTGAATCTTTGTTATCCCTAAATAAAACAAAAATTTTATTTCCTACATTATATTTGTAATTTCATTTTCTTTAATTTCTAGGGAAGTTGTAACAATTGGTGTCCTTTAGTCTTGTATACTGCTCATTCTACAAAATCTTCCCATGATCATTGATAATTTCTTAGTAGTCATATCTGCCAGTTATTCCTGTCCTTGGCTTTCAACTCTTCAGATCCTGGTTTTCTCACTTATACCCCTTCTTGGAGACTGCCAAGCCTGAGGCTATTTCCATTAACTTGGGTTTTCAGTCTGGGTGGGAGACTTATCTTTGGGTTTTCTACTTCATGAGGGAGGGATGGGAGGATCAGAGCAGCTAGAATTTACTTTGCCATTCTAGCCCCTGTATTATACAGGCAGGCAGTTTCTAAACTTCCAGGCTGGGGACTGATCCTGGCAGGAGAAGTTGCTATTTCCTCTGGGGGCTGGACTCTCCTATCTGGCTCCAATGATTCTTTCCCGTCCCCTCCTGAGATAAAGGTGACATGACCACGATTCATCCTTGGTAAGTCTGCAGGCTGGGGCTTCTTCTCTCTCAGGTGTAGTCTGCTTGTCTGCTCTTAATTTGAGCTGTGCAGACCCCATGTGCTCTGAGTTCGTCCTGTCTGGACACACTGGGCAATTTTCTGGGCTGGATTCTGCCATGATCTGTCTCCAAGTGGATTTGGTCACTCCAGAATCTGTTCAAATTCACTTTTTAAGGTTTAGTGACTGAGGAGCTTAATGAGGTTACTGCTTCCTTTCCGCCATCTTGGCTCCTTGGCTTTCAACTCTTATTAACCATTTTCCTATCATTAGACCCCAAAACTCATTCTCCTAGGGAAAAAATAGACCTCCCCAAAAGTTGAACAACTCCACTTTCTTTGTGCCATAAGTTATTATTATTCACTCCATGCTTAAAAAGTATCTGGTCTTATATTTTCATTAATCCTCATTCTTCATTCCCTCTCGCCCCACCTCCCACACACAAGAGTTTTGTTTTGTTTTGTTTTTTCCTTAAAACTCTTTTTGTTGATTTTTTTTCCAGAGCATTTGGAGCTTTAAGTCTCTTTCTAATACTGTACTTTATCATGTTTTTTATTTCCTCTTCTTTTGACTTTACTTCCATCTTCTGCATTTGACATTTTAAAATCTAAGTTGGTTAATGAGTTCTCTGTACCTTCACATTGACATCTTTAGGAGACTCCTATATTTCCTTCACCTTTAAACTATTTCTCTTGGTATTTGTAGCATTTCATTCCTGAGATGTTACCATCCCTGTGAAAGTGATATCCTTTGTAGAATTTCATTATATCTTGTCCTCTTTTTCTCCCTATCAATTCTTTGAAATCACTTCTTAAATCTAGGATGCAAGTCAAGCTATACATAACTCTCCTTTCCTCCATCACCATAACAAGGAAGCACTGGCCCTCATTCCCCTCCAGTAATCAGGTCTTCTTCTTTTTTGCCTAGGGGTGGGGTGGGGAAGACAGAGAGAGAGACAGAGAGAGACAGAGACAGAGAGACACAGAGAGACAGAGACAGAGAGAAAAAGAGACAAAGAGAGAGAAACAGAGACAGAGAGACAGAGAGAGACAGAGACAGAGGAAAAAGACAGACAGAGAAAGAGACAGAGAGACAGAGCATGCTCAGAAGACAAAACTTATCTCTATTGATTCTATGTAGTATGACCGGATAACAAAAATTGCACTGCTTCTTCTTCTACTTACATTCACTTGAATCTTCTTCTCCTCTTATAGTCCTGTTGATCCTCACATGACTATAACTTCTTGAGTGTTTTATCCTTTTGTAGGTATTCCTCTATTTCTTTTATGCTTTCATTTTTCTTAGCAAATAACTCTGTATAACATGTTTTGCTTACTCTTTTATTCTTGTTTTGCTCTGATTTCACCTTTTTTATTTGCTATTTTATTGATTTGATTTTCTGAATTATTTTTATTAAGATTGGTTATGTTATTAATCTTTTGTTATTAATCTTTTCAAAGTTATTAATCTTTTTGAAGAAGTAGACTTTAGTTTTATTAATTATTACTTTATTTTCTTGTTTCCAATTTATTTCCCCTATAATTTTAATATCTCCACTTTTGTGGTTATTTAAATTTATTTATTTGCTGAATTTAGTATATCATAAATGCATATTCATTTTATTAATTTTCTATCTATTTTGTTGATGTATTATCATAAGGTTTTGATTTTCCCTCTAAGGACTGCTTTAGCGAGATATCAGAAATATTAATATGCTGTTTAATCATAAGCATTTTTCTTTTTAGTTAGCTATTAATTATTTCTATGATTTGTTCTTTTGACCCATTCATTATAAAAGGTTTCATTATTTTGTTGATTTTCTTTTTTTCCCTTTTAGACAATTACTAAAACAAATACATAAGAAAATTTTAAAAAACATTATAAACTTAAATATAACATAAGAAAAAACAAAATATGCTATATGCACAGCAGAATATAGGAGAGGATTCAAAATCTATAGCAGTAACGTATTTAAAGAAAACCTATATATTAAATGTTGTACATTAAAGTGAAAGCTGTCCATCTTTTCTTTGCTTTCATGTAGGTTTTCTTTTGTTCACTGAAGTACACTCTTTACTTTGTTATTTTTTTTCCACCTTCCTCCCCCTACCTAAGGCTACAATTGAGCATGGATATATTTATATATAGGTATTGATATACACATACATATACACATAAGTACATATATAAACATATACTTTCCCTAAGAGATTCTACTCCTCATCTTGTTTTTATGTTTCTGCTTATCTCTTTTGTCCTATCTCTTCTAACTCCTCTAACTCTACTTTTACCTGCTACCTTGTCCACCTATTACTTAACCTACCCCCACTCTAGCAATTTTTCCCTTATCCTCCCATCCCCCTAAATCTAAACACCCTTCAATACTCCCCTTTTAACCTATTCCCTCACCCTCCCCTCTAAAGATTCCTCCTTTATCCTCTCCTCCCTCCCTATCCCCTCAGAGTTTTATTTCTCTTTTAAATTTAGAAGACTTTTATACTCTTCTAGACGTATATGTATTTTCCCCTCTTAAACCCATTCCCAAAGAAAGTAGGTTCCAGAACGAACAGCCTCTCTCCCCTAATTCCTCTATTTTAGTTCTTTCTCTTGCAATTCATTTGTATAAAATAAATACTCTTTTAGCTGTTCTTGAACAGTTTTACTTTTTAAAGTCATATCATACTCAGGTCTACCCCAATCTTTATTATGAGCTACCTAATTACTAGTCAGAATCTTAGATTTTGGTTTTACATTTTCCATACATACAGGGTAAACATTCTGTCCTTATTGAGTCCCTTGTAAATTGGTCATTGGTATGTATCCTATCTTTCTCTTGGCTTTTGTATGTCAAATCTTCTATTGAGTTCAGGGTTTATTTTAACAGAGAATTGAAAATCTGACAGTTGATCAGATGTCCATTTTTTTCCATTAAAAATTATGTTTAGCTTTGCTGGGATGATCATTTTGGCTAGAAGTTCAGTTCTTTTGCTCTTAAATATATGGTATTTTGAGATTTCTTAGCATCTCCAGTGCTAGGTCTTATGTGATTCTAAATGTGAGACCGTCATATGTAAATTGTTTTTTTATTATTGCTCATAGTATTTTGTCCTTGATTTGGGGGTGTCATAATTTAATTGTAATATTCCTGAAAATTTTCCTTATAGGATCTCTTTCAGGTGGTGATCAGTGGATTTTTTTTTCTATTCCTACTTTCCCCTCTTGTTCTAATGCTAAAAAATTAAGTTTTCCTTAATTATTTCTTATATTACTGTATCAAGATTCTTTTTTTGATCAGAACTTTCAGGTAGCCCAATTATTCTTGTTTCCTCTACTTGATCTGTTCTCTAGATCTGTTGTTTTTCTTATGAGATGTTTTACATTCTCTTCTAATTTTTCATTCTTTATATATGTTTTTCTTTTTAATTTCTTTATCTCATAACTTTACTGGCTTCCCTTTGCCCAATTCCGGTTTTCAAAGAGTGGTTTTCTTCCTCAATGTTCCGGATCTCTTTTTCTAATTGTTTGACTTTCTTGCCATAATCTTCTTTTTCTTATATTATTCTTTTTTTTTCTTGTTATTTTTCCTCAATCTCTCTCATTTGATTTTTAAGGTCTTTTTAAAGTTCTTCAATGAATTATTTTTGTGCAGGTGACCATTTGACATTACTCTTTGGGGTAGAAGAGGGTTTCTTTGCTTCAGTATCCTTCTCCAAAGTCAAAGCCCATTCTTCTCTATCCCCATAGTAGCTCTCTGTGGTTTGGAGTCTTTCTCTTTTGTCTGTGCATTTTAAAAAATAATTTAGTCTTTATAATTACCTCTAGTCCTGGGGTATGGGGGATGGTGCCTCTGGCTTCTCAACCTCCTCAGTTCTCCCCTCTGACCCTGAACTCAAACCCTGAGTCTCAAACCAAGACTTCCTGTTTTCTGTGAGTAGCCAGAGTCAGCAGTGCCCCCACTGTACTGCTTCTGCACTGGGCAGTGTGCAGGATCCTTCTGGCCCCTGCTGCTTTCTGTAGCACAGTTGGGTTTTGCGTTGCTTGTCAGAACAGGCTCCCTATATTTTCCCCAGGTCAGATGCCCAACTTCCCTCACTGTTTGGGGGGGGAAGGAAGGGGTAAAAGTCCCTGCCCCATCTGACACCAGTGTCTATGGCTTGTTATTTAAATAGTTTAACATTTCTTGTTAAAGCTGACTCTTGCCTAAAGCATTTACTCTTCTAGGGGAGGGCCCTGTTCTCCCCCTCCTCTTATTTGTTTTCCAGGCTTTATATTTACCCAGAGGCTCTATTTTATCTCTTTAGTGGAGGAAATTTTCAGACCTACTCTGCCATCTTCCCAGATTTCTCTACAAGATTTCACTGTTAAGTCTCTATTTGTTTCTGTACCTTTTGTCTGTGGTCCCTGAAACAATTTCTATTCTTATTTTGTCATCTTATGTAAAGGATATAGTGACTATTTCTGCATTTTTGCCTTTGTTTTCAATATCTCTGTGACCTAGCACATGGTTAATTTTTGTGAAAGTTCCATGTGATTCTGAGAAATGTGTTCATGTGTTTATATATGTATATTTCTGTTGTCCCATTTAGGAGATGCCATAAATCTACTTTCTTCAGAAATCCATTTATTTTAATATTTTCCCTTTCGTTTGTCCTTCTATCACATTTTATATAATGGAGAGAGGAATATTGAAGTCTTCTGTCACTATTGTGTTACTGTCTATGTCTTCTTGAGGTTCAGTTTTTTTTTTTTAATGAATTTAGATGCCTTAGTATTTGGATCATACTGTTATTGGTTTGTTGTCTATGGTTCATTTGAGGATAAAATAGCTTCTTTGTTGCTTTAAAAGAATATTTGCTTTTGCTTTTTCTAATAAAATGATGGCAACTTCTAATTTTTTGAATTCACTTAATGCATAATATTTTTTTCCATCTCAGTTTTATTTGTGTGTCTTGGTTTTTTAAACATGTTTCTTATAAACAACAGAGTATAGAATTTTATTTTCTTATCCAATCTGTCACTTTTTTTCCATTTTATTGGATTGTTTAATCCATTCACACTTAAAGATATAACAGAATCATATTTTCTTCCATCTGTCTCCAAAGATGTGTTTTAAAGTTGATTTTTCCCTATTCTGCTATAAACACAATGTTATCTCACTGCAATTATTTTACTTTAATTTGTTAAAGTGACCCTATTCCCACTGACTTCCCTCCACCCTGTTCCCTCTCTTCTCATTTGTTACATTTTCCCTTTATTTTTTCATTTATTTTTTCCTTTCTCCTATTTTTATCTTCCTATCTGTGTATCTATCAATCTATATTTTCCCCTCTTTTTTCTTTATCAGCCACATAAATTATGCTTTCCACTTGGCCTCTTCAACTAACTCTGTTTGTTAGGGTTTTTTTACTATTCTATTTTTGCAATTCTTTCCAAAAATATATATATTTTTGGAATATATATTCTTCATTATCTATATTCTCTTTTCTGTTTACTATAGGTCCTCACTTTCTGGTTTAGGACCCCTATTATCATCTAGTCTCTCTCATTTCTTTGTGCTCTTTATACAATCAGCTTGTCCATTGTGTAAAGTCTAGGCTCTGCTCTCCAGGTGCAGTGATTGCAATGATTACTTAATCCATGGATTATTCTTTTCTGCTATGCCTCACTTAGAACAATGCCAATTGTTGCATGTGTCAGAGAGGATATTAACCCATGGTAGGCACACTCTCACTAATTTATACCCTCTCCTGTTGACCATTTTTTTCTACCTTTGCCTGGAAATCTCCTCCCTTTGTTCATGATCTCCCACTCCTACAGTAAATGACAGTTTCTTCCAGGGCTTCCACCTTACCCCACCTCCCAGAACAAGTTGACTTTTCAGGCACCAAATCTCCCAGGCTTCATTCAGTGCAAAGTCCTCATTTCCTATCACCTAAAGAAATATTCATCAGTGGAACTCCTCACCTTGTAAGTATGGTCCCCTTTCTTGCCCTTCATTTTCAATCTTCTTCCCTCCCCTTGCTCTCTCCCTGATATGGCTCTTTTCTTTCTCAGGCCTCAAAGGACACTTTCCCCTTATTGCTAGCCCTTTATTTGACCCTGGTACATCATTCATTATTCTCTATTCCCTAGATGTCCTCTCCTCATTGATGTATTCTTTCATGTTGTAATGAAAAGTATTCACCTGCAGGCATGGTTTCACCAGGTTCAGTCCTTAATGACCCTGTCTACTCTTCACTATTAGCTGTACCAGATTTCTCCCTTTACCTCTGTCTCCTTGTCAACCTTTAGAACAAAGTCTCTTACTAGACTTTCTGTTGTCACTTTGTTGTTATTGCTCTATGCATTTATTCACTCCAATCACAATTCTGCTGTTTGAGGTGTTCAAGAACAAATACTCTCTACAATCCTAAAAAAAAAAAAAGATTCTAAAATTATTTCTAAAAATGTTTCAAATTTTCCTTTAATATTGAATATTCATCTTTTGACCATATTAGGTAAGCTTGGATTTGCAGGAAAGGACACCCAAGGGCTATATACTAGGCTCTAATGTTCTTCAGAACACATTATTCCACTTCATTCTCCTTTTTATTAAGTGGGTGCAAAATAGTTGTGCATTATTCAAGTATCTTTTTTTGCATTTGTCTGTTTTTCTTTTGATGGCCTGCATGACTTGTTTCTAAATTGAACTGGTAAATTTACCAACTGTCTGGAGTTTTCAGCCTTTTATTTTTTCCTCTGAAAACTATCTATGAATTATTTCAACTGCGGATTTATTTTCTATATTCAGAAGTTCTGGGCAGTTCTCTTCTATTAAGCTTGTTTTTTTTGTTTTGTTTTGTTTTGTTTTGTTTTTTGGCCTTTTGTATTCTTCTGAGACAATACCTATGATCTTTTTTTTTAAAGCACTTGGGGTTAACTGGCTCAAGGTTACACGGCCAGTCATTATTTGTGTGTGGGTGCTCTTTTTCTGAGGCCGGATTTGATCTCGGGTCATCCCAACTCCAAGGCCAGTGCTCTTATTCACTGCGCCACCTAGCCACCCCTAATACCTATGATCTTTTAGATTTTTTATGTATCTTATCTTTAAGATCAATATGCTTTGCTTGCAGAGTGAGCATATATTCTATTAAAGGTTTTTGGTTTCTCTTTTTCTAAATTGTCTTTTACATTTATGTATTTTCATTCCCAATCTACTATTCTTTCTCTTGTTTCTTTAGTGAGTCTTGAGATTACAAATTCCAGTTTTTCTGGAGTGAGTCTGAGGTTTTAGCCTCAGGGCAGCCTAAGCAGCCAAGGCAAGAGGGATGTCAAGAGAGTGGACCACCAGCAGCTATGGTGGTTTCCAAAATTATCAACCCATAAATGCCAAAGACAAAGTGAGAGGTTAGTGGACTTTGGGAAGAGGGAGTCCAGGAGTGCAGTCTGGCTTCTGCCAGGGCGAGAAGCAGCTGAGGCACCCAGCCACAGCCTTATGGCTGCTTCAGAGCTCCTGACATGCAGATTGTAGGGGGACCAAGCAAACAGTCTCAGGAGTAATCACTCTTGCTTTAACCTACTTAGATCTGGATCCTTGTCCTAGGTGGAGGACCTGGGGTGCATGAACATTGTGCCAGAGTCAAAGGGGGCTTGTGAGAAGGCACCCAAGTAATAACTCTGGCAGCTGAGAAAACCCTAGTGATTTGGGACAATGCTCTCCTCCCTGAAAGCAAAGTTCTACTGTGGCAAAAAGCTCAAGAGTCAAGTGGTTGAGTGGCAACATGAGCAAGCGGGGAAAGCACAGCTGACTGAATTTGGATTCCTTTTTTGGGGACAACAAGGATCAAGGCATGGAGCAGGAGGAAGACAACAAAGTCAGAACTCCTGCACCAAAAGCGTCTGAGAAAAATATGAACTGGTTATCAGCCATAGAGGACCTTAAGAAGAATTTTGAAAATAATATAAGATTAATGGAGGAAAAATTGGGAAGAGAAATGAGAACGATGCAAGAATATCATGAAAAGAGAATCAACAACCTGACCAAAGAAAATAACACCTTAAAAAACAGATTAACTCAAATGGCAAAAAAGGCTCAAATAGCCAATGAGGAGAATAATGCCTTAAAAAGCCAAATTTGCCAAAGGGAAAAAGAATCTCAAAAGCTCACTGATGAGAATCATTCCTTCAGAATTAGATTGGAGCAAATGGAAGCTAGTGACTTTATGAGAAATCAAAATACTATTAAACAGATCCAAATAAATGAAAAAATAGAAGGCAATGTGAAATATCTCATGGGAAAAGCCACTGACCTGGAAAATAGATACAGGAGAGATAATTTAAAAATTATTGGACTACTTGAAAGCCATGACCAAAAAAAGAGCCTAGAAATCATATTTCATGAAATGCTCAAGGGAAATTGCCCTGATATTCTAGAACAAGAGGGCAATACAGAAATTGAAAGAATTCACTTATTGCCTCTTGAAAAAGGTGCCAAAAAGGAAACTCCTAGGAATATCATAGCCAAATTCCAGAGATCCCAGATCAAGGAGAAAATATTACAAGCTGCCAGGAAGAAATGATTTCAGTATTTTGGATAGCACAAGTATTTCAGGATAACACAAGATCTAGAATCTTCTATACTAAGGGATTGAAGGCCTTGCAAAATGATATTTCAGAGGCCAAAGGAGCTAGGATTAAAACCAAGAATCACCTACCCATCAAAACTGAGTATAATGCTTCAAGGGAAATTATGGTCATTCAGTGAAATAGAGGACTTTCAAGAATTCTTGATAAAAAAACAACTGAACAGAAAATTTGACTTTCAAATACAAGAAGCAAGAGAAGCATGAGAAGGTAAACAAGAAAAAGAAATCATAAGGAACTTATTAAAGTTGAACTATTTATATTCCTACATGGAAAAACTATAACTGTAACTCATGAGACTTTTCTCATTATGAGGATAGTTGAAGGGAATATATATATATATATATATATATATATATATATATATATATATATATATATATGGATGTATATATACATGTTTTGCATAACTACACATTTCAACCCATGTTGAATTGTTTATCTTCGCAGTGGGGATGGGTGAGGAGGGAAGAAGGGAAAGAATCTGAAAATCAAAGTTTTGAAAAAAAATGTTAAAGAACATTTTTATATGCAACTTTGAAATAAGATATACAGACACTGGGGTATAGAAATCTATCTTGCCCTATTAGAAAGTTAGGGGACATATGGGGAGAGGATATACAAGCAGATTGGAGGAAAGGGTATTCAGTAGGCTTGCTATCTTGGGGTGGGAGGCAGGGGAAAGAAAGGGAGAAAATTTTTGACTCAAAGTCTTGTGGAATTGAATGTTGAAAACAAAAAATAAAAGTTAAAAATATATAAAAAAAATTAAAATATTTTTCAAAATTTTAAAAAAGAAAAGAAAAAATAGAAGAAAATTTGCACTATCTCATTGGAAAAACAATTCACCTGGGAAATAGATGCAAGAGAGATAATTTAAGGATAATTGAAGTACCTGAAAGTTATATTTTTTTTAAAAAGAGCTTAGACATCACCTTTCAAGAAATCATCGAGGAAAACTGCTTTGATATTCTAAAATCAGAGAGTAAAATAGAAATTGAAAGTATCCATTGATGACCTCCTAAAAGATATCTGAAAATGAATTATCTCAGGAATATTATACCCAAATTCAAGAACTATTAGGTCAAGGAGAAAGTTCTACAAGCATCCAAAAAGAAATAATTCAAATTCTGTGAAGCCACATTCAGGATAACACAAGATTTAGCAGTTACTACATTAAAGGATCTGAGCAGTTGGAGCAGAATATTCTGGAGAGAAAAAGAACAAAGATTACAACAAAGAATAACCTAGCCAGAAAAACTGAATATAATCCTTCCGGGAGAAAATGTATATTCAATAAAACAGAGGGTTTTCAATCATTCCTGATGAAAAGACCAGAGCTGAATAGAAAATTTGACTCTCAAAATTTGACTAAAGAGAGAAGTACAAAAGGGTAAACAGGAAAGAAATCATAGGGGACTTATTACAGTTGAACTGTTAACATTCCTACATGGGAAAATAATACTTGTAACTCCTAAAACTTTCTTATTGTTAAGGCAGCTAGAAGTATAAATGGAGGGGACAAGTATGAGTTGAATACAATGGGACAATTATCTAAAAATAAAATTAAAGCATAATAAAGAAAAATATACTGGGAGAAGGGAAAAGGGAGAGGTAGAATGGGATAAATTACTTGATATAAAAAGGTGTTAAAGGATTTTTACAGCGAATGGTGGGGAGGGGATTGGGGTGGTAGTGTGGTGAGCCTTACTTTCATTGAAATTGGATCAAAAAGCAAAAAATATATATACTCAGTTGAGTATAAAAATCTATCTTACCATACAAGAAAATAGAAGGGGAAGGGGATAATAGAAGAGGAAAATGATAGAAAGGAAGGCAAACTAGGCAACGTAAAAGTCAGAAGCAGAAAATTTTGAAAATGATAGAACGAAAGGGAAGAAATAGAAGGATAAAAGGTTGAAAAGCGAATGGAGGAAATATATAGTGATCATAACTGGAAAAATTTAGAGCAAGCTTCTCTGATGAAGACATAATTTCTCAAATATATTGGGAACTGAGTCATATTTATCGGTTTTGATCAATAAATGATCAAACTGTTAAATGGTTAAAGGAGAAAAGCAGTTTTCAGATGAAGGAATCAAGGGTATCTATATTCATATAAAAATGCGCTAACTCACTGTTGATTAGAGAAACGCAAATTAAAACAACTCAGAGCTATGAACCCACACCTATAAGATTGACTAATATGACAGAAAAGAAAAATGGCAAATGTTGGAGAGGATATGGGAAAACTGAGATAAATGTAATGTTTGTGAAGTGGTATACTTATTCAACCATTCTGTGAGCATATATGTGTGCATGACCTTTGTTTTTATTATTATTATTATTACTTTTCAATTCCATGGAAAGAAATTTTTAACATCCTTTTTTAAATAAAATTTTGAGTTCCAAATTTTTTCCTTCCCTCCCTTCTTAAGACAGTAAGAAATTTGATAGAGGTTATATATGTGGAATAATGTAAGATATATTTCCATATTAGTCATGTTGTGAAAGAAGAATTTCATGTATACCCTTTGACCAAACAATACTACTAGTAGGTTTGTATTCCAAAGAGATTAAAAGAAAAAAGGAAAATGGCATACATGTACAAAAATATTTATGGCAGCTCTTTTAGTGTTTGCAAAGAATTGGAAATTGAGGTCATGCCCACCAATTGGGTAATGACTGAACAAGTTTTTGCATGTGTTGTGATGCAATATTATTGTGCTATAAGAAATGACAAATAGGATGTTTTCAGAAAAAACCTGCAAAGACTTACATGAACTGATATAAAGCAAAATGAGCAGAACAAGGAGAACATTATAGACAATAACAGCAATATTGTATGATGATCAACTGTGAATCAACTTAGCTAATCTCCACAATACAATGATCCAAGAAAATTTTGAAGGACTTATGATGAAAAATGCTATCCAGCTCCAGAAAAAGATTGATGGAGTCTGAATGCCTATAAAGACCTACTTTTCCCCCCTTTTTATTGTTATTGGGTTTTTTTTCTATGTTTCCTTTTATAACATAAATAACATGGAAATATGCTTTGCATGACTGAAGATGTATAATCTATATCAAATCGCTTGCCTTCTCAATGAGGTTTGGCAGGAAAGAGAGGGAGGGAGAGAATTTGGAACTCAATTTTTAGAATGATTGTTAAAAATCATTCTTAGATTTAACAAGGGGTAAATAAAATATTAAATTAATTTTTAAAAATATATAATCTCTACAGAAGTTAACCAGGAAGTGAGGGGAAACTTTTAAGAAGGAAATTTTATAGACCCAAATAAAAACAATGCCAGTGAGGAAGGAAAATGAATATTGTCTAAAGAGACTGATGTGGAAGCACAGGGTTCTCTTTAGAGTTCACAATAGGGAAAGAAAGAAAATACTAATTAACAATAGTGCTCATTACTAAAAATCAGGAGGATCTAGCCTGGCAATCAAACAAGGATAACAAAAAATGTATAGGATTTGTATTTTTATTATTTTGTTGTTGGTGTTGTTGCTATTATTATGAAAGGGCAGGATGGAAAAGGAGCAAGGTAAGGATAAAATCAATGATTGGAAGACTGGCCTGTGGACAAAGAGCAGCTGAATATTACAACCCATTACTTTGTTGTTTGTTTGGTTTAATCATGAGGAGAATGAATTTCAGCTTAGAAAGTAATAGAATAAAAACACCAAATAAGAAGTTGAAACAGAGTAAGTAGGCAAAAATTGAGAGAGCACCAACAATTCATTCTTGATTAGTTCAAGTTACTAAACCCATAAGGGCCTAAGCATCCAAGTGCTGAATGAATTGACTAATTTTATTGTAAAGTCAGCATGAGTGATGTTTAACAAATCTTGGAGAATGGGAGATCATTCAATCAAGAAAGATTTATCTTGCATTATTCTGTGTCAGACATTGTGCTGGGAAGAAAAATATCTAGAACAATACAACCTTAATCTCAAGGAACTTAAATTCCAATTGGAAATTTTTGACAGGATTAGAGAAAGGTGAATATGGCACCATTTTTATTTTTAACTGGAAGGGAATGGAGGCTAAAATTCATAGGTCAATGAGTTTGACTTCAATTCCTATTAACATTTTCAAATATATTATTAAGAAGCAGATTATTGGACATTTAGGAAAGGAACACAAAGAGCTAACTACCATGGCTTTATTAAGAACAAACCATCCCAAACTATAGTTTACCAGTATTCATATATTAATAATTAAGAGTAGTTTAATGTTTAGACCTAAAGAATAGTCATTTATCTTTCATTATAAATTTGAAAATAAGTAAATTGTTGAGTTTGGTCTAAATGAGGGAAGAGAAAATGATAGTTATTAAGTATTTAAAAGTTCTCCCTATGCAAAAGGGACCAGATATGTTTTGCTGGATTCTGGGGGACAGAATGAGGACCATTTGGTGGAAGTTGTAAAGAAGTATATGTAAACTTAAAGAAAAACTTCCTAACATTTAGATCTACTTAAAAGTTAAAATAAACTAACTTGAAGATAACAGATTTCACCTCACTATAGGTTTTCAAGCAAAGGATGGAAGACTATTTGTTGTGTTTGTTTTAGGAGGGATTTTTTTTTTTCAGACATGGTTTAGTCTTGATGTATACTGAGCAATCTTTCAACTTTGAAATTCTTTAATTACCTACTATGTTCCCAAAATTGTGTTAGGCAGTAAAGAAAATAGCTTAAAAGCAACAGTGGAAGCATGGTTGGGTACAAGAAACATCAGGACTGCTAAACATTTAATTTTGTTCCTGCTACTAACTAGCAGCATTATCTTGGATAAGTCACTTAATCAGATCTTGAAGGGGCTATAGAAATCATCTCCTGTAATCTTTTCAACTTATAAATGAAAAAAAAAACAGAAACAAAGGAGACATTTAAATACGGTCTTCTTAGTTAGTGGAAGAATTGGAGCTACAACCCAGGAATCTTGACTTGGGAATACAATGCTCTTTTTATGATATCATTATGCCTCTGAGTCTCAGTTTACTAACCTAAATATGGGAACAATAATCAGCTGTCCTGGTAATCTCACAAAGAAGTATAAGTGTTAATTAGTATAGCATTAAAAAAACACAGAGAATTTAAAAGAATAAATCAGTCAGCAAGCATTTAAATGCCATTTATGTGAGAGGCTCTGTGCAAAGTGTTTGGGATACAAAGAAAGCCATAGTCCTTGCCTTCAAGAAGCTCACACTCTAATGAAAAAGACAACATGTAACCCATTATGTGCAAAAATATAATGTACACAATATAAAGGCTAAATTGAAAATATTCAACAGAAAAAAGGCACTTGAAATAGGGGGGTTAGGAACATCTTCTTGTAAAATATGCAATTTTCATTAGAACTTGAATGAAGCCAGGGAAGCCAGGATGCAGCAATGAGAAGAAAGAGCATTCCAGACATTAGGAACAGCTAGTGAAAATATCTTAAACCTGAAAACGGAGTGTCTTATTCAAGGAACAAGAAGGACATCAGTGTCACTGAATTGAAGAGCACAAAGGAGTAGATGGAGTAATAAGGGGTAAGAAGGTGTGGGTGCAATTTATAAAGGGCTTTGACTATCAAACAAAGGATTTTATGTTTTATTCTAGAAGTAATGGAAAGAGACTAGAGTTTATCAAATGGGGGCAGGCAGTGTGTGATATGGTTAGTTCTGTACTTTCTAAAGATTAATTTGACAGCTTAATGGAAGATTGACTGGAGAAGGGAGAGACTTGAGGCAAGGAGATCTCTCTTGGACTACATAGGCCTAGCTTTACCATTAAGAAGTTTATGTTTGATGTGCCTTACCTAGAGGAGACCAAGTTTAAATATATGTCTTTGTGCATGTGTGTGTCTGTGTGTGTGTGTGTGTGTGTGTGTGTGTATATATATATATATATATATATATAATTTATTTTTTCCAATTATATGTAAAATAAATTAAATATTTGTTTCTTAAAATTTTGAGTCCCAAATTCTCTCCCTTCCTTTCTTTTCTACTCCCCCGCCTACTGCAATAGCGAGCAGTTTTATATAGGTATATATGTGCAGTTATGCAAAACAGTTTTCCATATTAGTTATGTTGTAAAAGAAAACAGAAACCAAACACACACACACACACACACACACACACACACACACACACGAAAAAATAAAGGAAGCTAAAAAATGGTATGCTTTGATACACATTCAGACTCCTTCACTTCTTTTTTCTGGAGGTGGATAGCATTTTTCAGCACAATATATTCAGATTTCTCTTGGACCTTTGTATTGCTAAGAATAACTGTCATTCATGGTTGATCATCAGACAATTTTGATTACTGTGTACAGAATTCTTTTGGTTGTGCTCACATTACTTTGCATCATCTCATATAAATCTTACGAAGTTTTTTTTTCTTTGTTTTTCTGAAGCCATTGACATCATCATTCCTTATAGCACAATAGTACTCTATCATGATAAAATGCAGCAAGGTGTTTGACAATCCTCTAAGTGATGTATAAATTACCTCAGTTCCCAATTCTTTATCACCACAAAATGAACAGCTATAATTATTTTTTTTAATTGGAACAGCTAGGTGGAGCAGTGAATATAGCACTAGCCCTGAAGTCAGAATTACCTGAGTTCAAAACTGACTTCAGACACTTGACACTTAACTAGCTGTGTGACCTTGGGCAAGTCACTTAATGCCCCCTCCAAAAAAAATTAAACAAAACAAACATTTTTGGATAAATAGGGCTTTTTCCTTTTTTTTCTCCTTGGCATATAGACCTATTAGTGGTATTATTGGCCCAAAGATTATACCATCTTTTTTTTTTTTAGGTTTTTGGGCATAGTTCCAAATTATTCTCCAAAATGACTGGATCAATTCACAACTCCATGAACAATACATTAGTCTACTATTTTCCCATATCTTATCTAGTATTTGTCATTTTCCTTTTCTGTCATGTTAGCCAATGAGTAGGAGATCCCAATTTGATTTTTGATAGTTTTTTTTTATATAGCTCTATTTTTTTTAATAAATTTGTCTCAATTCATCGTTTGAAAAACGAGGCCAATATCAGATAAACTCATTATATTTCCCCAACTTCCTGATTTCCTTCTAATTTTGACTGAATTGTGCAAAATATTTAATTCAATGAAGTCAAAATGATCAATATTACCCTCCACCCATTATTCTCTCTACCTCTTCTTTGGTCTTGAACTTTTCTATTATCCACAATTCTAATAAGTATTTTTCCCCCATGTTCCACTATATTACATACATCCACCTTTTGTATTTAAATGATGCAAATATTTGTTTTTCTTTTTTTCCCTTAATACTGTTTTATTTTTCCAATTACCGATAAAAATAAAAAGTGTTTTCAACATTCACTTTTATAACATTTTTAGTTTCAATTTTTTCTCCCTTTCTCCCCTTCCACATCCCCAAGAGAGCAAGCCATCTGATATAGGATATACTTATACCATCATGTTAAACATATTTCCATATTAATCCTGTTGTGAAAGGAAAATCAGAAGAAAAGGGAAAAGAACAAGAATGAAAAAAACATAAAGAGAAAATAGTTTGCTTCAATCTGCATTCAAACTCCATAGTTCTTTCTCTGGATGTAGATAACATTTTTCATAATAGTCTTTTGGAATCATCTTAGATCATTGTATTGCTGAGAAGAATTAAGTCTATCAAAGTTGATGATCACACAATTTTGCTGTTATTGTATACAAGGTTCTCCTGGTTCTACTCATTTAACTCAGCATTAGTTCCTATCATTCTTTCCAGGTTTTTTCTGAAATCTCCCTGCTCATCATTTCTTATAGCACAATAGTATTCCATTACATTCATATACCACAACTTGTTCAGCCATTCCTTAATTGATGGGCATCTCCCCAATTTCCATTTCTTTGCTACCACAAGAAAAGCGGGCACACTTATTTTTGCCTTATCTTGGGATATAGTGTAAGATGTTTGTCTCTGCCTATTTTCTGCCAGACTGCCTTCTAATTTTCCTCAGAGATTTTTGTCAAATAGTGTGTTTTTGCCCCATAAGCTGAGATCTTTGGGTTCATCAAACAATAGGTTGTTGTGGTCATTCACTTCTGTAAATAGCATGGAAAATCTATTTCATTGACGGAGCACTTAATTTCTTATCTAGTACTAGAATGTTCTGATTAATAACAGTTTGTAGTATTATTTGATATCTGATACTATTGACTTCCTTCCTACATTTTTTCATATATTCTCTTAATGTTCTTGACCTCTCATTGTTCTAGGTGAATTTTGTAATTATTTTTCCTAGCTCTATAAAATGATTCTTCAATATTTTGATTGGTATGGCACTGAATAAGCATTTAATTTAGGTAGTATTGTCTTTTCATTATATTATCTCAACCTACCTATAAGCAGTTACTATTTTTCCAATTGTTATTATTTGTGTGAAAACAGCTTTGTAATTTTGTTCATGTAGTTCCTGGGTTTGTCTTGGCAAGTAGATTTCTAAGCATTTTATACTGTCTGCAGTTATTTTTAATGGAATTTATCTTTTCCAACTGAGTTTTGTTGGTATAAAGAAATGCTGCTGATTTGTGTAAGTTTATTTTATATCCTTCAACATTGCCAAGGTTGTTAATTGTTTTTAACAAGCTGTTGTTTTTTTCTTGTTGTTGACTCCCTAGGACTCTCTAAGTATACCATAATATCATCTTCAAAAAGCAATAGCTTTGTTTTATAATTATCTATTCTAATTTCTTCAACTTATTTTGTTTCTTATTGCTGTAGTTAGCATGTTGGTATAATATTTAATAATAATGGTTGTAATGGACATTTTGGATTCACCTCTGATCTTATTGAAATATTTCTAATTTATCCCCATCATAAATAATATTTGCTCTTGGTTTAAGATAAATATTGCTTATATTTTTAAGAACAGCTTAATGGAGGCAAGATGGAAGAATAAAGGCATGGATTCACTTTATTTCTCCCATATTTCTCTCCAAGCAATGTTAAAATAATGATTAAAAACAAGTTCTGGAGCATTTGAACCAAAAAAAGGTGAAACATTTCTCCAGCCTAACATAACTAAAAAGTTTGGCAAGAAAAGTGTCTCACCATGGTGAGAGTGGAGCTTGGTCCAGTGCAAGCCATGCCAGTTTAGGCTGTACCCTGTACCTTCAGAGAAACTGAATCAGCAGTGGTGCATCTTCAGGAGCTCTCAGTCCACAGATGGTAAGGGGTCAGACAACTAGTTAAAAGTAGATTGCAGGGGTCCCTTTTGGGGTACTGGGAGTAGGACTCTGATGCATTGCCCATAAATAGTTCTGGGTCATAGTTTGAGGGTGAAGAAGAACACTAGTAAGACCTGCAACCCTGGACACAGTTCCAAACTGGAGAAGAGTGCTTGTGGTAACTCACCAGAGCATAGGCCAGGAGAGTAGTGACTATATGTTTCCTTAGATAATACCAACTTGAAAAAACTCCAGAAGTATCTGAGAAAACCATAGTACAAAAAGCCTGGACAGTGTCCCTTACATGCCTTGAGAAGAGCCCAACTTTGACATAAAGTTAAAAGTCAATAAATAGGGTGGAAAAATGAACGAACAATGAATAAAATGAACAAAAGAACCTGATCATAGAAAGTTACTTACTATAGTGACAGAAAAGATCAAAACACAAACTGAGAAGAAAACAACTTCAAAACAACTCTATTCAAAACATCAAAGAAAAATGTGAATTGATCTCAGGTCCTGAAAGAAATAAAAACATTAATTTTAAAAATCAAATAATAGAAGTAGGGGAAAATTAGGAAGAGAAGAGAAATGAGAGTGGTGTGAGAAAAATCAAGGGGAAAAAGAATCAATGCCTTGCAGGGACAAAAAAATATTGAGGAAAAGGGCACCTTAAAGAACAGACCAAATGGTAAAAGAGGCACAACAATTCTATGAAGAGAACTCCTTAAAAACAGAATTGTCCAAAGGGGAAAAGAGGTACAAAAATTCACTGAAGAAAATAACTCCTTAAAAAATGGAACAGGCCAGATGGAAAAGGAAATACAAAAGCTAACTGAAGAAAATAACTCCTAAAAATTAGAATTGGGCAGTTGGAAGCTAATGACTCCATGAGGCATCAAGAAATGATACAACAAATTTAAAAGAAATTTTTAAAAAATGAAAACGTGAAATATATAATCAGAATAACAACTGATCTGGAAAAAAATAAAGAGAAATAATTTAAGAATGTTTGGACTAATTTAAAAGTCATAATCAAAAAAAAAGAGCCTGAATATCATATTTCTAAAAATTATTAAGGGGGGCGGCTAGGTGGCACAGTGAATAGAGTGCCGGCCCTGGAATCAGAAGGACCTGAGTTCGGAGCCGGCCTCCAACACTTAATCCACACAAACAAAAACCTAGCCGTGTAACCTTGGGCAAGTTACTTAACCCCAATTGCCCTAAAGGGGCGGCTAGGTGGCGCAGTGAGTAAGAGCGCCGGCCTCGGAGTTTGGATGACCCGAGATCAGATCTGGCCTCAGAAAATGAGCACCCACGCATAAATAATGACTAGCCATGTAACCTTGAGCAAGTTACTTAACCCCAATTGCTTTAAAAAAAAAAATTATTAAGGAAAATTTCCCTAATGCAATAGAGCCAGAGGGTGAAATCTCTCCACCATCTTGGCTTTTTTGTTCCCCAGTCATTATTAATACCAGGTGCAAACTCTGAATTCCCTAGATACAACTGAAATATAATAGAAAATAAATGGGGGGCGGAGCCAAGATGGCGGAGTAGAAACAGCTCGTCCAAGCCTCTCTGCCCCCAGATTCTCCACAAACTATGTAAAAAAGGACTCTGAAAAACTTCTGGAGCCCCAGCACCCACAGAACGACACAGAGAAGCTAACCTCCCGCTGAGGACAGCCCAGCACCCTTCAGGAAGGACCAGTGCAGCGGTCTGGGAGCCGGCAGCGCGCAGAGCGCAGGAGCCGAGCCGAGCGGAGCCCAGGTCCACGTGAGCCGAGGTTTTAGCCCCAGGGCGGCAGGTCCAGCAGCCAGCTGGAGGAATCCCAGAACACCAGGAACTGTGGAGACTCCAGAATTATCAACATAGACTTGCCTAGGACAAAGTAAGAGGTTAGCGTCCTATGGACTTTGGGACCTGTATTTGGGGAATGTGTCAGCTCCCTCCCCTGGGGGCTAGAAGTCACTGAGGAGACACGCCATTTTGTAGTTTTCAGAGGCATTTCCGGCTCCCAGCCTACAAATCGTGGGGAGATCCAGCGATCAGTCTTGGGGGGTAATCGTTCTTGCTTTAACCTTCCTGGATCTGGATTGTGATCTAGGGTGGAAGTTGTGGGTGGGTTTACAGCTTGCCAGAAACGGAAGTTGCCCCCCACACATTCGGGACGAAAATTCCTCTATCTGGCCTTAAAGCCATAGTGTGGCAACAAGCCCAAAAGTCAAGCAATTAAGTGGCAACATGCCAAGGCAAAGGAAACAGAAAAATGCAACCCTAGACTCCTATTTTGGGGGCATAGAGCGGGAAAAGGACTGTGAGGTCAGAAGTCCTGCTCCAAAAGCCCCAGGGGAAAACATGAGCGGGTTGCAGGCCATAGAGGACCTTAAGAAGGACTTTAAAAATCAAATAAGAGAAGTGGAGGAAAAATTGGAAAGAGAAATGAGAAGGATGCAGGAAAAGTATGAAATGAGGGTTAACAGCCTGACTGAGGAAAACAACACCTTAAAAAATAGACTAACTCAAATGGCAAAGGAGGCCCAAAAGGGCAATGAGGAGAAGAATGCCTTAAAAAGTCGAATTTGCCAGATGGAAAAAGAATCTCAAAGTTCACTGAGGAGATTCATTCCTTCAGAGTTAGACTGGAGCAAATGGAAGCTAGTGACTTTATGAGAAATCAAGATGCTGTTAAGCAGATCCAAACAAATGAAAGATTAGAAGGCAATGTGAAATATCTCATAGGAAAAACCACTGACCTGGAAAATAGATCCAGGAGAGACAATTTAAAAATTATTGGACTACCTGAAAGCCATGATCAAGGTAAGAACCTAGAAATCACCCTTCAAGAAATTCTCAAGGAAAATTGCCCTGATGTTTTAGATCCAGAGGGCAAAATAGAGGTTGAAAGAATCCACAGATCACCTCCTGAAAAAGATCCCAAAAAGAAAACTCCCAGGAATATTATAGCCAGGTTCCAGAATCCCCAGATCAAGGAGAAAATACTACAAGCAGCCAGGAAGAAACAATTTCAATATTGTGGAAACACAATCAGAATAGTCCAGGACCTGGCAGCTTCTACACTGAGGGATCGAAGGGCATGGAATATGATATTCCAGAGGGCAAAAGAACTGGGAATGAACCCAAGGGTCACCTACCCAGCAAAACTGAGTATTTTGTTTCAGGGTAAAATATGGTCATTCAGTGGAATAGAGGACTTTCAAGCATTCTTGAGGAAAAAACCAGAGTTGAATAGATAATTTGACATCCAGACACAAGAAGTAAGAGATGCCTGAGAAGGTAATCAGGGAAAAGAAATCAAAAGGAACTTATCAAAGTTGAACTATTTACATTCCTATATGGAAAAGCAATATCTGTGACTGATGATATCTTTCTCACTATGAAAATAATGGAAGAAGGGGTGTGGTCATATGAATACATATGTGAATGTGTGTGTATATGGTTACAGTTATATATGGATAGAGGGCATAGGTTGAATTTGTTGGGAAGGGAGAGTACTCAAGGGATGAAATTATGAGGTGAGAGAGGAAAGTGGCAAGAGGAGATGGGGAGAGACATGATAGGGTAAACTATCTCATGTAGGGGAAGTGGGTGCAAAGGAGGGGGAGAATAAGGAAGGCTAAAAAGGCAAAACCACATTCACATTGAATTTGGTTCAGGGAGAAAATGACATACATACTAAATGGGATATCTCAACCTGCAGCAGGATAGGGGGAAGGGGGATGAGAGGAGGGATGATGGATGGGAGGGCATCCTTGGGGTGAGGGGAGGTTGGAAGTACCCACTATAGAAGAGGGACAGGATCATGTAGGGAATGGACCAGGTGGGGGGTGGGATGAGTGGGAGGGAATTATAAGCAGCCTTGTACAATATATCTACTATGATAATGTTTTGCATAGCTAGACACGTACAACATATACTGAATTACTTATCTCCCAAGAAGGAATGGGTGACAAGGGAGGAAGGAAATGGATCTGAAATTCGAGGTCGTAACATTAAATGTTTCAAATATATATATAAATACTATTATTAATACTCCTTTACCTATAATTGGGAGATAAGATGTGCAGGCATTGGGACACAAAGATTCATCTTCCTCTAATGGAAAAGTCGATGGGGGTATGGGAGAAGGTATGGGAGAGAGCAGATTGGAGGAAGCGATGTCTTGTGGGACTGCTATTCTGGGAGGTTGGGTAGGGGAATAATGGGGGGAAAATGATTGTAACTCAAAATCTGGCGGAAATGAATGATGTAAAACAGAAGTTAATAAAGCATTTGTTTAAAAAAAAAAGTAAAATTAGTGAAGTAATTGGAGAAAATACCTCCCTAAAAAAGGACCTTCAAAAACTAACCAGTTCTATAATTTGCTAAAAATTAGAATCAGTCAAATTGAAACTCAGAACTCTATGATGCAACAAGAGTCAATTGGAAGAAAGTGTAAAATATCTCACTGGAAAAATAACACAACTACAAAACACATCTCACAGAAATAAAGTCAGATCTAACTAATTGGAAAAATACCAATTGCTCATGGCTGGGTCAAGCTAATATAATAAAAATGACAATTTTACCCAAACTAAATTATATATTTAGTGCCATACCGATAAATTTACCAAAATCTACTTTATAGAGCTAGACAAAATGGTAACAAAATTTATTTGGAAGAACAAATTGTCTAGAATATCAAGGGAAATAATGAAAAGAAATGCTAGGGAAGGTGGACTCGCTATACCAGATTTTAATCCGTATTATACAGCAGCAGTCATCAAAACTGCTTACTTTTGGCTGAGGAATAGAGTAGTGGATCAATGGAAGAGACTGAGCACACAAGATCCAGCAGTTAGTGAGTATAGTAATCTATTGTTTGATAAACCCCAAAACCCCAGTTTTGGGATAAGAATGCACTATTTGACAAAAACTGCTGGGATAACTGGAATATTGTATGGCAGAAACTGGGCATAGACCATTATCTAACATCATATACCAAAATTAAGTCTAAATGGGTGCATGATCTAGGTATAAAGGATGATACTGTAAGCAATCTGGGAAAACAAGGAATAATTTACCTGTCAGATTTGTGAAGAGGGAAAGACTTTAGGACCCAACAAGAATCAGAGAGCATTATAAAATGTAAAATGGATAATTTTGATTACATTACATTTAAAAGCTTCTGTACGAGCAAAGCCAATGTAACCAAGATGAATGGTGAGGTGGGAAATACGGAAAGAATTTTTACAACCTATGTTTCTGATAAAGGACTCATTTCTAAAATATATAGAGAATTGAGTCGAATCTATAAGAATACAAGTCATTCCCCAATTGATAAATGGTCAAAAGATATGAAAAGGCAGTTTTCAGAGAAAGAAATTAAAGATATCTATAAGCATATGAAGAAATGCTCTAAATAACTATTGATTAGAGAAATGCAAATCAAAACAACTCTGAGGTAGCACATCTTTCCAGTCAGTTTGGCTAAGATGACAAAACAGGAAAATGACAAATTCTGGAGAGGATGTGGGCAAATTGGAACACTAATACATTGCTGGTGGAGTTGTGAACTGATCCAACCATTCTGGAGAGCAATCTGGAATTATCCCCAAAGGGCTATAAATAATTTCATACCCTTTGACCCAGCAATACCACTTCTAGGGTTATATCCCAAAAAGATCATAGAAGTGTGAGGAAGACCCAAATGTACAAAAATATTTACAGCAGCTCTTTTCATGGTTGCAAAGAATTGGAAATTAAGGGGGTGCCCATCAATTGGGGAATGGCTAAACAGGTTGTGGTATATGCATGTAATGGAATACTATTGTGCTATAGGAAACGAGGAGGAGACGGACTTCATATTTACCTGGAGAGGCTTATACAAACTGATGCTGAATGAGAAGAGTAGAACCAGGAGAAATCTGTATACAATCACAGAAATAACATATGTGTGATGACCAACTATGACAGACTGGACTCTTCTCAGCAATGCTGTGATATAAGTCAATCCCAAAAGACTAATGAAGGAGAAAGATGCCTACATCCAGAGAAATAAGTAGGAAGAACTGAGTTCGAATCCTGGTGGAAGTAAACTACTTGATCTTTTTCTTTTCATTGTTTGGTTTTATTTCTTCTTTACCATTTTTTCATTCCATCTAGTACGATACACCTTTGTAACCTGACTAATGTCTAATGTGAAAGTATTTGCAGATCCTATACTAGACTATATGCTGTTTATGGGTGTTGGGGAGGGGGAGGCAAGGGAAATTTGAAACTCAAAGAACTATGGAATTGAATCCTGTAAAATAAACAAACAAATTAAATAAATAAATAACTAGATAGATAAATGGTAGATAGATGAATTGATAAATAAAGTGAATGGACAAATAAATAAACAATTGGACTTCGGGGGCGGCTAGGTGGCTCAGTGAGCAAGAGGGCCGGCCCTGGAGTTGGGAGGACCAGGGATCTGATCAGGCCTCAGAAAATTAGCACCTACACATAAATCATGACTGGCTGTGTAACCTTGAGCGAGTTACTTAACCCCAACTGCTTTAAAAAAAATAATTGTACTTAGTATTGGTTTCTATAATACTCCTACATTAATAACTTACCATATGATTGTTATGTTTTCCTAAGGCAGTATCATTGTTTTTAAAAGTGTCATCTAATTTTTCCATTCCTGAGAATATTCTTCTAATCAATGTAAAATATCTTTTTTTCTGATACTTTAATAGATATTATGTATGAAAGGCTCTGACCTTAGCACCACATAATTTTTGTTTGCCACTAAACTGGGGCAGAAGTCTAAACCAAATGTCCTTCCCTTTGACACAATAAAAGGAAAACTGGACTTGGAGTCAGAAGACCCTCATTTTAGGTTCAGGCTATTCCACTTACTAGTTTTGGCAGCTTCAACAATTCACTCCCCTTCTATGTGCCTGAGATTTCTCATTCTTCAGATTAAGGGATTGGACTCCATGATGTATGATGTATCATCAATCTCTAACATTCTACATCTCACTAATTCAAGCGGAAGTGTAGTTAGTGAGTGTGAACTAGAAAGTACAAATCAAGACAGTTATATAGGAGAATTAGGTGACCCTGAAGACTCTAATAGTATCAGAGCTAAGAGAAGAGTGTGGGCAGGGGTGTTATTTATGGTGAGATCACCCTGAAGAGGTAGGATTTAAACTAACTCTGAGGGATGAAAGAGATTTTTTTGAAAGATGGGAATTAGGAGGACATTCTCAACAGGGATGAAGATGCATCTTCTCTTTCCCCATGACTATGCTATTAACTTCATGGGTTTGGGAAAATAGATGTTGAGAGACCAAATTACAATGTAACAGTTCTCTCATGAGGAGAAATCAATGATGCCCAGTGGCTAATTGGGTAGTCATCTCAAAGGCAGCTCACGCAGGCACCACAACAAGAAGTCGCTCCACTGATTTTCTGTAATAGTCAGGAATTAGAAGTCTCAAGGGATGCTTTACAATGGCACTTATATTTGAACCATAGCCACCTAATCTTAATTGAGCTCCTTTAAAACTCGTTTCGATCAACAGTCTTCCTACTTTGATGATAACATGTCACTGAACCTATAAAAGCAAGGGACTGTAGAGATCAGGAAGATAGTGTGGTAGGCGAATAGAGATCTGGCCTCCAAGTCAGAGAAGCTAGGCTCAAGTTTTACCTTAGACCCAGAATGGCTGCACAACCATGGGAAAGTCATTTAACCCTTCAGTGCAATAGGTAACTCTCTGTGGCTTCAGTTTCAGGATAACTGTTGAATCAGGAGGCATCTCTCACTCTGCAAACACAGCAAACGAAATGTCCCTTGTTTGATTGGAAATGGGATTACATTTAAAACAACAAAACAAACTTTCATTGACATCTACCATTCCCTAAAACTATATCTCTCCTGTCTTACATGGTCAAATTCCTTGGGTAAAACAAAAACAAAAAAGCTTCTCATACTTACTTCAATTCTTTTTTCGTTATCTTCTCAACTCCCTGGAATCTAAGTTCTGATCTCAAGACTCAATTAAATTGAGCTCTCTGTGATTTCTCAATGACTAAGTCCATTGGCCTTTCTCAGTCTACACCTTTTTTGAATTCTCTTCAGCTCATAACATTGTTTGTTACCCTTATGGTGTGGATACCCTCTTCTCTGTGGATTTTCATGACAATGCTCTCTCTCTCTTAATCTCATCCTATCTCTCTGGTAGCTGCTTCTCAGTTTCCTCATGAGAATCATTATTTATATCTTGTACACTAACTATAAGTGTCCCCCAAGATTCTGATCTGGACTTTCATCTTCTGTCTCTACCTCCTCAGATTTCCTTAGCTCCCACAAGTTCAATTATTATCACCTTTCTACTTAGCCAGCTACTGCTCCCTCCAGAGCATCAGACTTCCTAAGACCTTAACCTGACTGATAATCCACTTAGCTCTGAAGCCAGAATATGCAGTCCTGGCTTGTGTTAAACAACAAAAATGCACAGCACTGATCATATTTAGGTGAACCTAGACAATGTTTCATATCCTATCTGACCATCCTTGCCAGTCATCAACTTGGCATCCACCTCGCTGCTTCACACATATTACCCTACCACTTCCTTTCTTCTCATTGTCCTGGGACAGTTATCACATGATTACATTTTTTTTTCTGGAAAGGGTGTGATAATGGATTGCCCAATGGTTTCACCTGAAAAAAGGTATTGACAAGAGGTAGAATGTTATATACAAGGAAAACATGCGTGGTTCAGTTTGACTGAAATGTAGAATATATGAAAGCATGTGAATGATGTTTAATAAGCATGAAAAAGTAGATGGGTATCAAGTTCTGAATGTCTTTAAATTACAAATAGACAAATATTTTAAAAATTATCCTAAGGTAATAAAGAGCCATTGGAGCTTCTTGAAAAGGGGGATGACATATAGCTGTGCTTTTGGGGAATAACTCTGGCAACTATATGAAGGATAGATTAGAGATGAAATAGTTATGAGGCAAAGAAAGACCAATTAAGAGTCAATCACAATAGCCTAGGCAAGAAGTTATGAAGGTCTGACCTATGGTGTTAACAATGTGACTGAAAAGAGTGAGTGTGAAAGATGTTATGTCATTAGTAGCTCTTAACTGATTGGGTATGGGAAGTAAAGGAGAGTGAAGAGTTAAATATGACTCCAGATACATAATTCTGGGAGACTAAGATAGTCATGATAGAAATGGGGAAGATAGAAAAAGAAGTCTGTTTGTGGGGGTGGAAGAAAACTTCTGCTTTGTTTGTATTAGTTTTGAGATAACTATGGGACATCCATTTTGGATGATGCGATTAAATGATGCAAACTTGAGTTCAGAACAAAGACTAGAGTTGGGTATATAGATATGGGAGTTGCCTGCATAAAGATCAATGAATCAGTTAACACTTGTTAAGTGCCTACTATGTGCCAAGCACTGGGGATGGGGATATAAGAAGAGACAAATACTATCTGCCCTCAAGTAGCTCACAATCTAATGGGGGAGACTATGTAAACAAATACAGACAAAACAAACTATATGCAGGATAAATAAAAAAATAATTAACAGAAGAAAAGCACTGGAATTAAGAGGGGTTAGAGAAGGCTTCTTGTAAAAGGTAGGATTTTGGTTGGTGCTTAAAGGAAACCAGGAAGATCAGTAGTCAAAGTAGGGGAAGGAGAGCATCATAGGCAGGTGGGGGCACAAACAGAGTGCCTGGAGCTGAAGAGCTGGTGTATTTGAAGAACAGCCAGAGGGTCAGTGTAACCGGATAGAAAAGAACATGTGAGGGAGGAAGATGTAATGGGACTGGAAAGGTGAGAGGGCTAGGTGATGAAAGACTTTGGATTCCCAACAGAGCATTTTATTTGATCCTGATGGAAATAGGAATCCACTGGAGTTTACTGAGTAGGAGGGTGACATGGTCAGGCCCGTACTTTAGGAAAATCACTTTAGAGGCTGAATGGAAAATGGATTCAAGTAAGGAAGGACTTGAGGCAGGCAGAGCTACTAATAGGCAGTTACAATAATCCTGTGTGTGGTGATGAGGACCTGTATTAGAATGCTGGAAGTATCAGAACAGAAAAGGGGCCATATTCAAGAGATGTTGCAGTGGTGAAATCAACAGACCTTAGCAACAATTAGATGTGGGGCATAAGATATAGTGAAGGAATCAGGATGACTTCTAAATTTCAAGGCTAGGGGACTGGGATGATGGTGTTGCCTTCTATGGTAATAGGGAAGGTAGGAGAACAAGAGGAGGGTTTGGGAAAAAAAGATAATGCATTCCATTTTTGACGTATCAAGTTTAAGATATCTACTGGACATTTAATTCAAGATGTCTGAAACACAATTAGAGATGTAAAATTTGAGGCAGGAAAGGAATATTTAAGAATGATTATAGAGATGGTAATTAAATCCAGGGGAAGTGTTGAGATTACCAAGTGAAATAGTACAGAGGAGAGAGAAGAGGGACTAGGACAGAACTCGAGAGATACCAATGGTTAGAGTGTATGGTCTGGAGAGGTATCCAGCAAAGGATATAGAAAAGTAGTGGTAAGATAGGTAAATGGAGAAGGAGGAGAGAGTTGTATCCCAAAACCTAGACAGAAGAGAATATGAAGGAAGAGGGGGTGATCAACATTGTCAAAAGCTATAGTGAGGTCAAAGATAATGAGGACTAAGAAAAAGCCATTGGATTTGGCAACTAAGAGATCATTAGTAAGATGAATGAATAAAAAATGAATGAAAATATTTATTGAATATTTACTATTTTCCAACTTCTGTGTAAAATATTTATTTTAACAAGATCTAATTTCTTCACTGTAGGAAATGCCTTGTAAGAAACTCCCTCCAAATGCAAGCTATTTCATGCCCTCAAGGAACTTAAAATCTAGTAGATAGAGACAATTTTTATAAAGGATGGGCCACTGGCATGCAAATACAATATATTCAAACCAGATTCATCATCTTCTAACTATACCTACCAGGTGCTCATATCAAATAGACAATTTAGAATGTGGTACTAGACATCAAGAGAAAATCCCCATTCTTCAATTCTCACTTCTTCAAAGAAGTTACCCCACAATATTGAAGGATACAGTGATCCCTCTCTCTTCTGAAGTAATATTCTAAACTGTACAACTTATCTCCTAGTTCTTGGTATATAATGTTTTAAATATGCTTATTATACCATATGCGTAGTTCATCACCCTAACAAGTAAACACACATTTGAAGAAGGAACTATACCTGTTTTTCTTCTATATTCCCAATAGTCCTAGCATTGTCAATCAAGAAGTATTTATTATGTATTTATTATATATCAAGCATTCTCCTAGGAGCTACGGATACAAATACAAAGAAGGAAATAATCCATACTCATAGAGCACAGATTATCAATGAAAAGAAAATTACATATATGAATATGCAAGGCATATTGCAAGACAATATGCAAGACTGATCGATGCAATGATCAGTCATGATTCCAAAGGACTGATGATGAAGAAAGTTACACACCTCATGAGAGAAAAGTAATGGATTAATATGCAGAATGAAAAGCACATTCCTGACACCGTTAATGTAGGGATTTGTTTTCACGACTACACTTATCTGATGCAGGGTTTTTGCATTTCTCTTTTTCTGAGGGGGTACAGAGGAAAGAAAAAATGCTTAATATTTGAAAATGAGTATTTTTTTAAAAAGACAATATACATAGAAACCAATTCAACAGAGGGAAGGCACTAGCAGGGATGGGGAGCAGGAAAGGATTCATGCACAGCAGATGTTCTCAAAGTGCAGTTTGAGGTAAAAATTGTTTTCATAATAATACTGAGATACTATCTGGCTATTGAAATAGTACTCCCTTTTCCAACTACATATTTGTGTGAGGCCATCATTTTTAGATATACTTCAAACAAAATAACATATCCCAACAGATTTAATATATGAGCAGATATAAAAATCCAGCTGTCTTCTATTAAGGTAGACATTAAAGTGATTTGCAAAAATATATAAAACATTTGCCATTACTTTCATTCTTTTTCATTTTGAAAGTAATAGAGCTATTTTTCTTGAAATATGTTATTTTAAAATGTAATGGATTGATTTCTATTTTAAACAAATTAATATGTATTTTAAATACATCAGTTTTAATGTATAACATGATAAATATTGATAGATATAATGAACAAAATATTTTGTTCTCCTCAATGATTTTTAAGAATGTAAAAGGGACTTAAGCCCAAAAAGTTTCAGAACCACTTATGTAGAGGATGGTGCTTAAGCTTCACCTTAAAGAAAAGAACAAAGATTCTGTTAGGCAAGGATTAGGAGGGAATTAGTCTATTTCAGACTTGGGGTAGAGTTAATACAAAGGCCCAGAAAGGAGACATGGAGTTACTTATGTTAGGGATGGAGACAAGGCCAGTTTGATTGTATTACAAGGGACCAAAGGAGTAATGTACAGCAAGTCTGACAAGATAGGTTGGCACTAAGTTGTTAATGGCTTTAAAAGATAAAGAAAGGATTTTCATTTTAGATAGGCCATAAAAAGTCTTTGGAGTTTACTGAGTAGGGAAGTGAAATGGTCAGAACAGCTTGTAACAAAAATCATGTTTTTAAAATTTATTGACATATTTTGTTTTTACCTTACAAACATTTCCTTATTTCCCCTACTCCATGAGAGCTCTTCTATAACAAATTAAAACAACGAATTCAAAAATATATGACTTTCACCTGAAAGTATATCCAAAATTATATATCAATAGCACAAACAGGCCTCTAATTTTTTTTTTTTTGCATTTTGGAGGGGCGAGGGCAGGGCAATTGAGGTTAAATGACTTGCCCAAGGTCACACAGCTAGTAAGTGTTAGTGTCTGAGGCCCAAGTGGAACTCAGGTCCTCCTGACTCCAGGGCAGGTACTCTATTCATTAAGCCACCTACCTGCCCCAAAGGCCTCTAATTTTTTTTTAAAGCAATTGGGGTTAAGTAACTTGCTCAAGGTTACATGGCCAGTCATTATTTATGTGTGGGTGCTCATTTTCTGAGGCCAGATCTGATCCTGGGTCGTCCCAACTCCGGGGCTGGCACTCTTACTCACTGCACCACCTAGCCGCCCCTCGAAGGCCTCTAATTTTAAAGAGTTTTTTAATAATAGCAATCTATTTTGACTCCCTTCCCCCAATACACACACAGACACACACACAGACATACACACACACACACTCACATCAGAAAAGGAAGGGAAAGGAAAAACAAACTCCTTGTAATAAACATGCATAGTCAAGAAAAACAAATTCCATCATTGGCTGTTTACAAAACTATATATTTCATTCAGCATTGTAAATCCATCACCTGTGAGGAGGTGAATAATATATTTCATGATATTCTTCTGGAATCATGGAGGTTCAATATATTCATGATCACCATTCTTAAATTTTCCGAAGTTGTTTATCTTTACAGTTGTTATTGCACAAACTGTTCCTCTTAGTCTGCTAATTTTATTCTTTAGCACTTCATAAAATTTTTTCAAGATTGTTCATTTTTTTCAAAAATATTGACATCCCATCTTAAATGTTCCTTTTGGTACTTCTCATTTTACTCTGAATCAATCCATAGAAATCTTTCCCTGTCTGTTTAAAATCATCTATTTCCTCCTTTCTTACAGCACCATAGTATTTCATCATATTAATATATAACCAATCTTTATTGTGGACCCCATATATGCATATTAGCCTATTTGCTAAGATTTATTTGTAACCCCAACATTAATACTCATGATGCTTTCATAGTCATTTCTGGACATGTACAGGGTGGTAATATATTTTACTCACCTGACATGGACATTCCAATTTGAGGTCAAACAAGGTTATGCTCTTCTTCTTGTTTCAACTCTCATATTGTAAATAAGTATGATTTTTGTGGTCTTCTTACTATCACATTTTTATGCTTTTTGTTAGTTATTTCACTGTTTAAAATAGCCCCCATGTGTAATGCTGAAGTGCTGTCTAGTGTTTCTCAGTGCAAGAAGGCTGCGATGTGCATTATGGAGAAAATATATGTGTTAAATAAGCTTTGTTGAGGCATGAATTATATTGCTGTTGGCCGTGAATTCAGTTTTAATGAATCAACAATATGGTTCATCCAGAAAAAGTAAAAGAAAATTTGCCGTGCATGACGTTACTCTGGAAAGTGCTAAAGTAAATGTTGTGACTAGAGGCTCACAGAAATGAACCTTGTATTTCTCCTAGGAACCATGGTTCGGTATTGGCTAATTCACTGTTTGTAGTTACTTTATAGAACATTAATACCATGAATGATGAGAATCCATTGCACCACAATCTATTCAGCCATTCCCAGTGGTGTTCTGAAGTTCAAAAGAAATAATGGTTGTGGGGGGCGGAGCCAAGATGGCGGAGTAGAAACAGCTCATCCAAGCCACTCTGCCCCCAGATTCCCCTCAAACGATGTAAAAGGGGACTCTGAACAACTTCTGGAGCCCCAGCACCCACAAAACGACACAGAGAAGCTAAACTCCCGCTGAGGACAGCCCAGCAGCCCTGCAGGAAGGACCAGCGTAGTGGTCTGGGACCTGGCAGCATGCAGTGCGCAGAGCGCAGGAGCTGAGCCGAGCCGAGCCCAGGTCTGAGTGAGCCGAGGTTTTAGCCCCAGGGCGGCAGGGCCAGCAGCCAGCTGAAGGAACCCCAGAACACCAGGAGCTGTGGCCACTCCAGAATTATCAACATAGACTTGCCTAGGACAAAATAAGAGGTTAGTGTCCTATGGACTTTGGGACTGGTATTAGGGAATGCGTCGGCTCCCTCCCCTGGGGGCTAGAAGCAGCTGAGGACAAACGCCATTTTGTAGTTTTCAGAGGCAACGCCCGCTCCCAGCCTGCAAATTTGTAGGGAGATCCAGCGATCAGTCTTGGGGGGTAATCGCTCTTGCTTTAACCTCCCTGGATCTGGATTGTGATCTAGGGTGGAAGTCGTGGGTGGGTTTACAGCTTGCCAGAAACGGAAGTTGCCCCCCACACGTTTGGGACGAAAATTCCTCTATCTGGCCTTAAAGCCATAGTGTGGCAACAAGCCCAAAAGTCAAGCAATTAAGTGGCAACATGCCAAGGCAAAGGAAACAGAAAAATGCAACCCTAGACTCCTATTTTGGGGGCATAGAGCGGGAAAAGGACTGTGAGGTCAGAAGTCCTGCTCCAAAAGCCCCAGGGGAAAACATGAGCGGGTTGCAGGCCATAGAGGACCTTAAGAAGGACTTTAAAAATCAAATAAGAGAAGTGGAGGAAAAATTGGAAAGAGAAATGAGAAGGATGCAGGAAAAGTATGAAATGAGGGTCAACAGCCTGACTGAGGAAAACAACACCTTAAAAAATAGACTAACTCAAATGGCAAAGGAGGCCCAAAAGGGCAATGAGGAGAAGAATGCCTTAAAAAGTCGAATTTGCCAGATGGAAAAAGAATCTCAAAAGTTCACTGAGGAGATTCATTCCTTCAGAGTTAGACTGGAGCAAATGGAAGCTAATGATTTTATGAGAAATCAAGATGCTGTTAAGCAGATCCAAACAAATGAAAGATTAGAAGGCAATGTGAAATATCTCATGGGAAAAACCACTGACCTGGAAAATAGATCCAGGAGAGACAATTTAAAAATTATTGGACTACCTGAAAGCCATGATCAAGGAAAGAACCTAGAAATCACCCTTCAAGAAATTCTCAAGGAAAACTGCCCTGATGTTTTAGATCCAGAGGGCAAAATAGAGGTTGAAAGAATCCACCGATCACCTCCTGAAAAAGATCCCAAAAAGAAAACTCCCAGGAATATTATAGCCAGGTTCCAGAATCCCCAGATCAAGGAGAAAATACTACAAGCAGCCAGGAAGAAACAATTTCAATATTGTGGAAACACAATCAGAATAGCCCAGGACCTGGCAGCTTCTACACTGAGGGATCGAAGGGCATGGAATATGATATTCCAGAGGGCAAAAGAACTGGGAATGAACCCAAGGGTCACCTACCCAGCAAAACTGAGTATTTTGTTTCAGGGGAAAATATGGTCATTCAGTGGAATAGAGGACTTTCAAGCATTCTTGAGGAAAAAACCAGAATTGAATAGAAAATTTGACATCCAGACACAAGAAGGAAGAGATGCCTGAGAAGGTAATCAGGGAAAAGAAATCAAAAGGAACTTATCAAAGTTGAACTATTTACATTCCTATATGGAAAAGCAATAACTGTGACTGATGATATCTTTCTCACTATGAAAATAATGGAAGAAGGGGGTGTGGTCATATGAATACATATGTGAATGTGTGTGTATATGGTTACAGTTATATATGGATAGAGGACATAAGTTTAATTTGTTGGGAAGGGAGAATACTCAAGGGATGAAATTATGAGGTGAGAGAGGAAAGTGGCAAGAGGAGATGGGGAGAGACAGGGTAGTGTAAACTATCCCATGCAGAAGAAGCAGGGGGAAGTGGTTGCAAAAGAGGGGGAGAATAAGGAAGGCTAAAAAGGCAAAACCACATTCACATTGAATTTGGTTCAGGGAGAAAATGACATACAAACTAAATGGGATATCTCTACCTGCAGCAGGATAGGGGGAAGGGGGATGGGAGGAGGGATGATGGATGGGAGGGCATCCTTGGGGTGAGGGGAGGTTGGAAGTACCCACTATAGAAGAGGGACAGGATCATGTAGGGAATGGACCAGGTGGGGGGTGGGATGAGTGGGAGGGAATTATAAGCAGCCTTGTACAATATATCTACTATGATAATGTTTTGCATAGCTAGACATGTACAACATATACTGAATTACTTATCTCCCAAGAGGGAATGGGTGACAAGGGAGGAAGGAAATGGATCTGAAATTTGAGGTCGTAACATTAAATGTTTCAAATATATATAAATACTATTATTAATACTCTTTTGCTTGTAATTGGGAGATAAGATGTGCAGGCATTGGGACACAAAGATTCACCTTCCTCTAATGGAAAAGTCGATGGGGGTATGGGAGAAGGTATGGGAGAGAGCAGATTGGAGGAAGCGATATCTTGTGGGACTACTATTCTGGGAGGTTGGGTAGGGGAATAATGGGGGGAAAATGATTGTAACTCAAAATCTGGTGGAAATGAATGATGTAAAACAGAAGTTAATAAAGCATTTGTTTAAAAAAAAAAAAAAAAGAAATAATGGTTGTAAAGCATTTTGCAAACCTCAAAATGCATTACATAATGCCAGGTAGGAAGAGGAGTAGTAGTAGTAATAGTCATAGTAGTAGTAGCAGCAGCCGCAGCAGCAATGGTAATCGTTAGGCTTTTAGTCTGGTGCTGATGATTTCATTCCTTGAGACATTTACTATACTTCCACTGAGCTTAAACAATGTTTATAGGGAAATATAGGGGTGTGTTGGTAAATGTTTAACAGAAGAGCTCTCCAAAAGGAAAATGTACACAAGCACACACATATGTATATATGTATATATGTTCAGTTTCAGTTTGCATTATTAATATTGTCTTAAGTCTAAACAGTAAAAAATAAAATAAAATTCTTATTTGTAGCCCTTGCTGATTTCTTAGGTGTACTGCTCACAATGAAAATTTGACAATGAGCTCTTACAAGTAAGTCATAGTCCTTCATCCTCAATTGATGAATATCCCTTTAATTTCTAGTTTTTTGGTACTACAAAAAGAGCTGCTATATTGTACATATAGGATATATTCCTATTTCTTTGTTCCTTTTTTAGTATAGGCCTACCAGTGTTCTAGGTGGGTCAGAGGCAATGCACTATTCAGTAACATATTGTGAATAACTCCAAATTGCTTTCCAAGACTGGTTGCACCAAGTCACAGATCCAAAAACACTGTATCAATACACCTGTTTTGCCACAATGCCTCCAAAATTTATCAGTTTACTTTTTTGCCATCTTTATGCATTGAATTAATATTAGGATAGAATCTTAGAATTTTTTTTTAATTTTCATTTCAATAGTTAGTAATGATTTGGGTTTTTTTTTTTTTTAATATGGCTATAGATTGTCTCTGTTTCTTCTCTATTAAAACTTAAAAATCGCACTAAGACTTTTGGGACACACACTACATCTTAGAAAGAAGACTTTTATAAGATAAACTTTCTACATTTTTTTTCCTTTTAAGTTATTCCCCTTTTCATCTTTGCTTTATCAATTATGTTTGTGCAAATTTATATTATCAATTTTATATCTTGTAGTTTTTTTCTAGCTCTTACTGGATCATTATTTTTTCTTCTATATGCAAGTCTTATAGGATTGCCCCCCACCTTTTTTGATGATTAGTTTATGACATGTTTTAGATATTTGTTACATCTTTGTTTATACACATTGTATATAGGCCATTTGGACCTAATCTTTGTAAATTTGTGAAGTTATGGTATAAATCTAATTTCTTACATGTATTTTAGCAGCATCTTTTATCAAATAGCTAATCCTTATCTCAATAAGTAGAGTCTTTATTTTTTTTACCAGATACATTTGATCTTTTAGATTATATACCTAAGCTGTTCCACTGATTCATCTGTTTTTTAACCAGTACTAAGTTGTTTTGAGAATCACTGCTTCATAGTAATTTGAGAGGTGGCACTGCAAGCCCCCTTTGTTTCTCCTTTTTCATTATTTTCCTTAAAATTATTGATCTCTTTTGACTCCATGTGAAATTCATTGTTTTTTTCACATTCTAAGCTTAGAAGTAATTCCTTGGTAATTCAATTGGAATGGCATTAAATAAGTAAATTAATTGTCATTTTTATTATATTGACTCATCCTATCCATGAGTAATTAATATTGTTCTAATCATTTAGGCTTTTCTTTATTCCTTCAAATACTGGTTCATAATGGTGTTTTTATAGCTATTGTGTATATCTTGATAGATAGACTCCTAAGCATTTTATAAATTCTGTAGTTGTCTGATTGTGTTTTTATTTTTGTCACTATTTACTTTGGTTTTTTGTTTTGTTTTCTTTTTTTAATCTTTAATAGTACTTCCCCCACAAGTTACATGTCAAGAAAATTTTAAGCATTCATTTTTACAAGATTTTGATTTCCATATTTTCCTCCTTACCTCCCCTTCCCTCTTCTGAATATGGTAGGCAGTTTGATATAGTATTATGTGTTATCATGAAAAAATAGCTCCATAGTAGTCACAGGTGTGAAAGAAGAAAGAGATCAAAAGAAAACAAGAAAGAAAAAAGTAAAAAAAAATGCTCCAAATTGCACTGAGTCCATCAGTTCTTTATCTGAATATGGACAGCATTTTCCTTCCTGAGACCTAGAAGAGCTAAGTCATTCATAGCTGATCATCACACAATTTTGCTGATACTGTGTACAATGTTTTCCTGGTTTTGTTCATTTCAGTTTGCTTCAGTTCATACAAGTCTTTCCAGGTTTTTCTGAAATCTACCTGTTCATCCTTTCTTATTGCACAGTAGTATCCTATTACATTCATATACCAGAGTTTTTCTGGCCATTCCCTAATTGACAGTCATCCCCTCAATTTCCAATATTTTACCACCACAAAAACAGGCCACTTTAAATATTTTTGTACATGTAGGTCCTTTTCCCTTTTTATGATCTCTTTGGGATATAGACCTATTAGAAGTATTGATGGATCAAAGGGTATGCACAATTTGGATGCCCTTTGAGCATAGATCCAAATTGTTCTCCAGATTGCTTGGATCAGTTCACAACTCCACCAACAGTGCAACAGTGTCCCAATTTTCCCAAATTTATCATTCTCCTTTTTTGTAACATTAGTCAATTTGATAAGTGTGCGGTGGTACCTCAGAGTTGTTTTAATTTGCATTTCTCTAATCAAAAGTGATTTAGAGCATTTCTTCATATGTCTATGGATAGCTTTGATTTTGACATTTGAAAACTTCCTGTTCATATCCTTTGACCATTTATCAATTGGGGAATGGCTTGTATTCTTATAAATTTGCTTCAGTTCTCTATATATTTGAGAAATGAGGAGACACTTGGTATAAAGATTGTTTCCCAGTCTTCTGTTTTTCCTTCTTATCTTAGTTGAATTGCTTTTGTTTGTACAAAAGCTTTTTTTTTATTTAATATATTCAAAATTATTTATTTTACATTTTGTAATGCTCTCTGTCTATTGTTTGATCATGATCTGCTGTTACTTTAAATGGAATTTCCCCTTATTATCTCTTCCTGCTGGGATGTATTGATTGATATTACATATAAATGTCAGTTATTTGTGTGTATTTATTTCCTGAAAATTTCCTGAAGTTATAAATTGCTTCAATTAAGTTATTACTTAAATCATGAGGGTTCTTTAAATACATTATTATGTCCTCTGAAAAAAGAAATCATTTTTCTTGTTTTTTTTTTTTACTTTCTGTTATTCTCTTTAAAAATATTAATATATATTTGTGGAATAAAGCAAGCATTTCTATGACATAGTACAATTTAAAAATACAATTGTACATAAAAGTGCAAATATATTGCTATTGCTATTATATTGCAAATATATTGCTATTGCTATTCCCTTCAAATATACAAGAAAATTTTCATTTTTTCTAATTTTTCTTATTTTATAAATTTCTAAATTTCTTTTTTCTACTTTTTTCTATTTTTCCCCACTTCACCCTAGAGATGGCTATCATTAGACACAGATAGGTGTGTGTGTGTGTGTGTGTGTGTGTTTGTGTGTGTGTGAGTGCAAAATTATTTTATATATACTTCTATTCATCAGTTCTTTCTCTGGATGCAGGTAGTGTTTTCCTGCATATGTCCTTTATAGTTAACTTAGGTATTTATAATAGGCAAAATAACTTATTCACTCAAAGTCATTCTTAAAATAATATTGCTATTACTCTATACCATGTTCTCTTTGTTCTACTCATTTTGTTCTTCATTATTTCATGTCTTTCCATGTTTTTCTGAGATCATTGAGCTCATTATTTCTTATAGCACAGTAGTATTCCATCACAATCATATATCATAACTTTTTTAGCCATTTCCCAATTGATGGGAATACCTGCAATTTCTAGTTCTTTGCCAACATAAAGAGAGCTGCTACAACCATTTTAGAACATATAAGTTCTTTTCCTTTTCCCTTAATTAACTTTGGGCTGGGTCAAAAGGTTAAATGAATTAGTGTCTTAATTTTTTCACATCCCTTCTGCCATTTGTCATTTTCCCCTTCAATGATGTTAGCCAATCTGGTAGATGTAAAATGATATCTCAGGGTTTATTTATTAATTTGCATTTCTTTAATCAATAATTATTTAGATCATTTTTTCATATGACTATAAATCATTTTAACTAATTCATTGGAAAACTGCCTGCTTATATCTTTTATCCATTTATCAATTAGGAAGTCACTCACATTCTAATAGATTTGACAGTATTCTTTATATTTATTTTTATATTAGACCTTTATCTTATAAACTGTCAACAAAAATTACTTTCCACAAATTTTCTGTTTTCCTTCTGATCTTGGGTACCTTTGTTTTATTTGTACAAAAACATTCTTTTCTATATTTCTGGAATCAAAATTACACATTTGGGGCGGCTAGGTGGCGCAGTGAATAGAGCATCAGCCCTGGAGTCAGAAGGACCTGAGTTAGGAGCCGGCCTCCAACACTTAATCCACACAAACAAAAACCTAGCCGTGTAACCTTGGGCAAGTTACTTAACCCCAATTGCCCTAAAGGGGCGGCTAGGTGGCGCAGGGAGTAAGAGTGCTGGCCTCGGAGTTTTGATGACCCGAGATCAGATCCGGCCTCAGAAAATGAGCACTCACGCATAAATAATGACTAGCCGTGTAACCTTGAGCAAGTTACTTAACCCCAATTGCTTTAAAAAAAAAAAAATTACACATTTTACACCTAACTTTGCTTTCTATCTCTTATTAATTTATAAATTGTTTGTCTTTCCATAAGTATAAGTAATATGCTCCATGTTCTAATTTTATTGTAATATCTCTCTTCATATCTAGGTCATGTCTATTTTACCTTATCTTGGTAAATTGTATAAGATATTGGTATATGCTCAGTTTCTGTCATCATGCTTTCCAGTTTTCCCAACATTTTTTTTTTACAAAATAATGAGTTTTTATCCCAAAATCTTAATTCTTTACACTTGCCAAATACAATTATTCTCTCAATTTATTTTTCTTGTCTTATCACTACAGCCAACATTTTAGCACCATGACAAATAGAAATTACAACAGACATCAGTGTTTTCTTGTTTTATTGGAAAAAATTACAGTTTTTATATATAGCAATATATCCTTGTTTTAGCTACACACTCTACTATTTTGTGGAAAGATCCATTTATTCCTATGTTTTTCTAGGTTGTTTTTTTTTAAAAACAAAAATAGGTATTATATTTTGTCAAAAGCTCTTTCTGTACCCCTTTATGTATCATTGATTTTGTTAATTTTGTTACTAATATGGGTAATTAAATTTATTGTTTTCCTAATATTAAACCATACCTGCATTATTGGCATAATACAATTGGGTCATAGAATAAATCTATGGGATATATTGTTTTACCTTCTTCATCACTGTGCTCTATGAGCAAAGTAGAATGGTAGTAAGCTTAAAAGAAATATGAGATTCATAAATTTAGACATCTCTCCACTCCAAATATTCATATAAATAATTTGTGCCCAAACTGTGGCAGAGTGTTCTGAGCTTGTAATGATCTGGTTAGCCACAGTTGGATACACTCTACTTAAGCCTGACATAGTAATGTCATTTTGGACTTCTTCAAGAATGAAGGAAAACAACTGTATTTAGCTTCATTACTAACATATTATTTAAACTTTTTGCATCCTTGTTCATTAGATATGTTAGCCTATAGTTTTCTTTTTTCTCTTTTAACTCTCCAACTCTTATGTATCAGGACTATATCTATGTCATAGAATGACTCTGGTGGGATTGTCTTTCCTTTTGCTCTTTTTTGTAATAGTTTATACAATATTAGAATTAATTGTTCTTTAAGTATTTCACTGAATTCACTTGTGAATCCATATGATTCTGGAGTTTCACACCCCTTACAAAGTTTATTTATGGTTCATTCAATATTATACTGTCTAATTGGTTTGTGTAGATTATTTTTCTTTTTCCATTAATTTAGATATTTTACTTTTTATAGATACCCATTTCTAGAATTTACGTTTTCAGATTTATTAGCATATAGTTGGTCAAAATAATTTCTAATATCTTTTATTTATTGTGAAATCTTTTTGATTCTGAGAATATAATTTTCTTTTTAAAATTAGTTAAAGGCTTATGTTTACAAAATAACTCCTGGTTTTATTTTTTTTTAATTTATTTTAATCTGAACTGTTCAAAACATGGCAGAACACATACACACAGATTGGTGTAGTAATACATTCAAATCCAAAGGATTGGCAATAGGGTGGGTAAGAATGAGGGAAGAATTAGTCATAAGCAAAACCAATTCTATGCTTGGAAAATGGATAGTGAAGAGAAGCTTAAAAGAAAATAAGGAAAGATGACAATTTGAAATAAACAGGGAGTGAAAAGTGTACTACCGAAAAGTCATGATCAAAAGAGAGCCTAGACATAATCTTTCAAGAAATTATCAAAGAAGACAGCCTTGATATTCTAGAACCAGAGGGTAAAATAGAAATTGAAAGAATGCACTGATCACCTCCTGAAAGAGATCCAAAAAGGAAAACTCCTAGGAATATTATAGTCAAATTCCAGAGTTCCAAGGGCAAGGAGAAAATATTGCAAGAAGGTGGAAAGAAACAATTCAAGTATCATGGAAACACAATCAGGATAACACAGGGATTAGCAACTTCTACATTAAGGGATTGGAGGGCTTGGAATATGATATTCCAGAGGTCAAAGGAGCTAGGATTAAAACAAGGAATCATCTACCCAGAAAAACTGAGGACAATACTTGAGGGGGGAAATGGATATTCAGTGAAATAGAGAATTTTCAAGCATTTATTTTTGTTTTTTGGAGGGCAATTGGGGTTAAGTGACTTGCCCAAGGTCACCTGGCTAGCTTTTTGTGTGTGTATTAAGTGTCAGAGGCCATATTTGAACTCAGTTCCTCCTGACTCTAGGGCCGGTGCTCTATTCATTGCGCCACCTAGCCGCCCCACATGGAAAGATGGAAAGACCAGTGCTTAATAGAAAATTTAACTTTCAAATACAAGAATCGAGAGAAGCATGAAAAGGTAAACAGGAAAGAAAAATCATAAGGGACTTTTTAAAGTTGAGCTGTTTACATTCCTATGTGGAAAGATGACATTTGTAACTCATGAGATCTTTCTCAGTATTACGGTAAAGTAGCATGTGAATGGGAGCAGAGAAGACAGATGGCAAAAGTAGCCCAGAGCTGGAATATGGTAAGAGAAAAAAAAAAGATATAGAACAAAGGGCTGTGGAATTACTTCTAGGGTTACTGACAACTGTATTTTTTAACTAAAGCATTGAGTAATGAAAGTGAGTCTGAACAGGGATGGTTGCATGATTTGGATACTCAATGTGTGAACTAAATACTTGCTAATTAACAAATGGTGTCATTCTCCTTAAAATAGATATGGTCTTGAAACCAACCCAATCTCAAGAGTCCAGTCATCAGAAATGGCTACAGAAATATGCTTCTTACTTTTGCTTTGGGCTGGGATTTAAGATCCCTGGCTTTTAGTCTGTTTGATAAATACACAGATATTTCTCTACTGTTGACTATTTGTTTTTTCAAACTTGAACCTTTTGTTCCATGATAGTTTGTTCCTCTATTTTCTTCGGGAAATAAACCATTTTAATATATTTAAAAGAATGCCATTCTTGGAGTCAGAAGTGCTTGGTTCAACTTTTGGCTTTTCCACTTAATAGCTGTCTGTCTGACTTTAGCCACATCTTTGATTCTTAATTTCTGCAGGTGTTATATGAAGGTATTGAATTATACTATTTCCAAGTCCCTTATTGCTTTAAAGTTCTAAAAGGCTATGCTTGAAGTGTTCAATTCAATTCAAAATAAATCTATGCAATTCAATTCAACAAGCATTCATTAAGCATATGGTATCTACCAAGCACTTTTCTAGAAAGTGAAAGCACAAAGACAAAAAGGAAACAGTCCTTAATATTAAAAAGTATGATGTATAACAGTAGAAAACACCATGTAAACAGATAAATAAGTTCAAAATGTATGAACAATAAAGACAAGTGGAGAGGGAGGAAAAGGAGGAATAATATCCCAGCAAATCAGCAAAGGTAGGAGGTAGCATCTGAGCTGAGACTTGAATGCAAATTAAGATTCCAAGAGACAGAGAAGAGAAGGGCAAGTATTCTTAGAATATAAAGGTTGGAAGGTGAGCACTTATGTAAAGAACAGGAGGCAGAGAATGGAATAGCCTATGTAAAGATAACAAGTACACCACTTTGGCTGGACTATAGTGTGCATGAGGAGTAATGTGAAATCAACCTATAAATATAATTAGGAGCCAGATTGTAAAGGGCTTTAAATGACAGAAGAATGCATAAGTTACACTGAAGGAAATAAAGAGGCACTGAAGCTCTTTGAGCATGAGTGACATGATCAGACTTGTGCCTGCAATATCAGTTTGGTAGCTATACACAGGATGTATTGGAAAATGGAGAGATATGAGACAGGAAGACTAGGTAAGAGACAATTACAGTAATCTAGACCAAAGGGGATGAGAAACTGAACTATTGTTGGAGCTATGTGATTTGAGATAAGGGTCCAAATGGAAGAAAAATTGTAGAGGACAAAATCAGTAAGATTTGTTAGTAAACTGGATATGGGGGAGAAGGAAGAGGAAGAATGAAGGGTCAAGAAAGACTCTCAAGTGATGAAACAAGGTGACTGGAAGGATGGTGAAGTTCTCTACAAAAAGTTAGGAAGTGGGATGAATTTGGATAAAAAGAAAATTAGCTGTGTTTTAGATGTGGTGAATTTGAAATGATTATTATAGCACATCCAAGCAGATCTCTTTTACAGGCAGTTGTTAATGAAAGACCATAGCTCAAGAGGGTAATTGACAACAGGTATATAGATTTGGGCACTATGTGCAAAGAAATAATTGTTCAACAAAATAGAAGATGATGATATCACGGAAAAGTGTAAAGAAAAGAAGAGGGACTTGGACAGAAGAATGGTATGTTTCAACATGTTGTGTTTGCAGGGATATTGTGAATATGGGTTTGATGCAGCAAAGGACCTTGAGCAGTAGTAGTCATATTTGTGGGATGTGAATCAGCAGAAAGTACTGTCATGAGAACACCCTTCCCATTCTTAATGTGTATTCTGGTTTGGATTAGGTGTGATTATTGTAATCTTGAAAACTAAGCATCAGAAATAAATAAGTATAAACAATAGAACTGATGGTGGCTAACAGAAGCGAATTTTGCTCTAGAAGAGATAGAGTTTAATATAGAAGAGTCTGGAGGAATTATATGGAGCTAAGGGACAAACTGACAAAGAACAGGCTTGAAGTTTTCATAAAACTTCAATACATCCACCTATATAAGGAAGAGCCTATCACAGATTCTGATTTCAGTGACACGGAACACCACTGAACTTTTCTATCAGATGAGGGACTAAATTCTCCTGATCATCTTATGTTCTCCCATTGCGTCATGCCTGGCACAAATGTATTCAACCCAACAGCAGGTGGCTTTGATGTCGAGACCCCCTCCCTCCTTGTCATTCTATGACATAATGGAATCAAATTAAGGCCCCATTTGCCAGCTTTATTGCCTATTATTTTATAATACCCTGCTTCCAAAGTGCTCGTTTATATAGTGCTTAAGCTGCCATTGCTGGATGGAGTTTGCCATAAATGTCTCCACATGCACAGCACATAATGTGCTGCAACCACAGTAGAAAGCGAAGAGATCATTCTCAATTATTTCATATTGTCTATTTTATTGTCTTATTGTAATAAACTGTCATACCCTACACCACTTTAAAATCAATAGGTTGCATTAAAAATAATGAAAAGTGGTTATTAATCTTGGTTAGCTTTTCCGCTATCACTTTCTGATAATGATTCCATAATAGAGGGAGGGTAATAATTATTCACTTCCGATCAATAGGAACATTTTCAAATACTCCTGTGTGTACCACTATTATAACATCCACATGAGCTAGTGGTAATAAGGGAATAGATTTAGATACTCTTGCTTGGCATGGAATTCTCACCCTCTTTTCCAAACTGTGGACAATTTCTTCTATTCCCAGGATAGCCATTCTACCAGTAATATTTTGGTTGGCAAATAGCCCTGTATTGTGTTTCTGTGTCTCATTGGTGCCACAACAGCAGCAGGTATAATGGCCTTTCTGCTTTCCAATCCGAGATTCAATTCTACATGAGCAAATCCAGCTGTGTTTGCATACAGCATTCAGGACCTATAGCAAAGACAATCTGAGGAAAACTCTAGTACAGAAACTAGAAAAAAGTTCCATAGAAGTGGAGTCAGTACATTTGAATTATAGCCAGCTCAAACCTAAGTTGACTGTTAAATGTTCTTCAGAACTTCAGAAATCAGAGAAGGGTTATAAAGTAGGGTTTGGTTTTTTGATCTGTTGTCTAGTCTTAAGGACATGATGGAGAAAAAAAAATCAATGATTCAGATTAAATGTAAAAGTGTGTTGTGTCCCTTTAGAGAATTGGTTGATAAATATATACAAGCACACTCCTGGTTAGAATGTTGGCCTATAGGATGAAAGGGTTCAAAAAGATAATCTCAAAAATCCCTAATTCCTTCAACTTTTTATGTATTTAAAATCCTTCCAGCTCAGATGCTCTATATGTTAATGTCCTATCCGGTTCTAACAGTCTATAAATCCATGTATCTTTTAAGACCATCTCCTTGATATGCAGCAGGACAAAAGTCCCTGAAAGAAAGTGAAGTACAAATATAATTTTCTCAGAAAAACAAACAAAACAAAAATGCTTGCCCAGGACCTAAGCTACATATGCAAAGTTAGGATGGATTGATTTCCAGCTATGTATACATACTCTTTCCAGTCCAATCAACATTTCCACTTTAGCCTCACAAGCCATCTAACTGGCTATTGATTTTTTCACCTACTGAACTTGTCTTAGTTTTTCCTCATGTTTCTCAGTGTTGTAGATGGAGAAAACTGACTAAAAGGTTGATTGTGTATCTATTTCTTATAATGCAAAAGTAATGAAAAACCTTATAACACTGATTCTGTGGAATGATATCCTTAAGAAAAGAAAAAATAATAATAATAATAAAATTACACCCTCACTTCATAGTGGTGTATGCATTGTAATCATTCAGGAAGAATGTTTATCTGAAGTCTAGGTCAACAGAAGCTGAGTAATAAAGCACAACAATAATGAAGACCACACTAAATTATCTTTGACTATGATTAAAGATCAAAGATTTTTTTAATAAAGCCCATCTTATTTCTATTTGTTAGAAATAGCTAGATAAACTGAGAGTTGGCAACCAGGACTAGAGACTATGAAGATTCAGTAGCTGAGCAGGAGAGGAAAATGAAGAGCTATAACTTCTGCTAGAGCCACAGAATCAAGGAATCTCAGAGGTGAAAGAAACCTGTCATCTAGTCCAAAAGCTTCCTAAACTAGAATCCCCTCTGCAGCATCACTGACAAGTGGTCATGCCACCTCTACTTAGAGCCTTGCAGTGAGGGGGGTCTACTCTACCATCTCCCATGATGGTTCATTCCACTTTGGTGCAATTAATTGTTAGTAACATTTTCCCCTTGAGTTGAACTGTGCTTTTGCTCATGTTCCACTTTTTGTTTTTAGTTCTTTCCTCTGATGTCAAGCAGAAAAAATAAAATCCATCATCCATGCGATAGGCTTTCAGATATTTGAAAATAAAATTCACACCTCCACTAAGTCTTTTCTTCTTCAGGTTAAATAACATTATTTCCTTTAAATGGTTTTCATCAGGTATGGTCTTTAGTTTCTCTCTCTCTCTCTCTCTCTCTCTCTCTATATATATATATATATATATACATATATACATGTACATATGTATGTATATATGTGTGTGGAGAGATACATACATATGTATATATGTTTATGCGTGTATAATATACACACATATATGTATTATACACATATGTATATACATATACATATATATATATGTAATGCATTTTTCTTTCCTCTGGACATGCTTTCAAACTTGTCCTTCTAAAACGTAGCACCCAGAACTGAAGGAAATATTTCAGTATGATAACACCAGGGCAGATTACAGAAGGATAGTCATCATTTCTCTTCTGTAATCTATACTTACAAAAATCCTATTTAAGATCATGTTAGTTTTTGTTTTCTGTTTCAAAACCACTGCATATATGTATATATATATATGTGTGTGTGTGTGTGTATTTACCTATATATAGTGTATATATATATGTATGTGGACATATGCATGTATAATGTATATGTATATATAATGTGTAATAGTTATGTACACACATACATGTATACATGTGTGTATATGTATACATAGTTTATGTATATGTATATACACACATATCTACATATCTGTTTCTGTTTATGTGTGCATATATGCATATACATATACACACAAACATTTGTATATACACCTATACACATATACCTGTATATGCATGTATTGTCTCAAATATAATATAATACTCTTAAGGAAAGTGATTATTTCAACTGTGTAACCCAAGTACTTATCCCAATGCCTGGAATATAGTAGACACATAAGCAATGCTTATGGTTTGACCACTGTCATGCTGTTAATTTATATTGACTCTACCTCCTAGAAGAGGCAGTATGACAGAATAGAAAAAGGGCTAGATTTGGAGTAATAGGATTTGACTGTGAATCCTGAGTCTGTCACTTGCTGCCCTTATAACCTAGAACAAGTCACCTCCCCCCCTCCCCAGACCTCAGCTTCCTATGGTTTTATGTGAACCCTTGTCTATCCATATTTCCCTCATGCTGTAGAAGTCTCACTATTAAATCTTTGTCAATGTTAAAGTCAAAGGTCCTTTTCATTGAGGGGGTGAAGTGAAGAATTGAAAGGAAGATTAGAGATCCAGAAAGCTGTAATTTTCATCTGGATATGATTTCACCATTTCATCACTGAAACCTTTCATTTTACAATGAAGGAAATTGAGGCTCTAAGAGTGTTGTGCAAGATCACAAAATATCTTTGTAATGGAGCTGAAACTGTTATGGCTAAGCCATGTATCATCCTATGGGTAGCCTGGTGATGTATCACTCTGAACACAGTTGGATTTGCTCTTGGTCAACAGCTATAAATAAATCACCAGATCCAATATTCCAAGTTTTTCCAGTTTGGCAGGATCCACAGGAGGTCACACTGCAGTGGCATGGACTTCTAGAGTCTTAGGTCTCCACTATGCCATCATGAGCATTGGTGTAGTACTGTAGTAGAAGTAAGAAATACATATGTATGAAAAATATTGTGAATAACGAGGTTTAAGTGGGATTCAGATGAGTCCCTTTTCTAGCTTAGCTGTGATCTTAGCCAGGGTTAGTAGTGGGTGAACAAAGCCTTGAGATTGCTCTTGGCAGGGATGACAGGACTCCAATCTGGTTTAGACATTATCTGAAATTAAAATCAAACTTGACATATAGAGTTCTTGGCAGAAATACACTGCCCCTTTCACACCTGAGATTATCTCCCTCTAATTCCCTACTATATTAAGCAAGGAGGGAAGAGGGCAGTGTGGTACAGAAAGGAGCTGGATTGGCCTCCCTTTCTTCATTCAATTACAGCACTTCTAGAAAACTTCCAAAGCTGACTTCTGGTGGATGTGAAATTAAAATGTGAATATTTAACATTTAGGTGGGATGGAGACTATTTTCAAAAGCTCCTAAGATGTATAAAATCCTGGAAGGTGAACATAGGAAATCAAGGTTTTATCAGATCCTGAGCCAATTGTCTTTCCTCAATCTCCTACCCTAGATCTAGAATAGATGTCATGTCAGCTCTAATCCTCCATCTTATCCTAGAGAAGCTATGGACACTTCCCAAACCAAATATCCTTGAATCCGACACGAGCTATTATAATAGGGCAAGATGGGAAATGGGCACATATAATGAATTAGAGATCAGAAAGGAAGCATGTCATTGAAGTTAGAATACTGGACTTGGAGTCAATCTGGATTTCAAATGTGGCCTTAGACACTTAATAGCTAAATGACCTTGATCAAATAATTTGTCAACTTCAGTATTTTTTTTTCTCAAATTAGTATATTGGACTAGAATTCAGGGATAAGGAACCTTTGGTCTTAAGGCCACATATGGCCCTCTAGGTCCTCAAGTGTGGCCCTTTGACTGAATCTAAACTTGATTGAACGATTTGATTTGTTAAGCTTGTATTCAGTTAAAGGGTCACACTTGAAAACGTAGAGGGCCACATATGGCCTGCATGTTCCCCATTCCTGGACTAGATGGTTTCTCTAAGATCCCTTCTATCTCAGAACCTATGATCCAATGAAATCAATAGTCAGGTTCTGCTTAGTGCTCGATTTTTTAATTAAGCCCCTGCCATAGTTCCAAAATCTCATGTCATGATTCTCCTATAGTAGGTTGAAAAATGACTTTAATTAAATCCTATTTTAACATAAATGTAAAATTCCTTAGGATTAGACTCTAACCAAATATGTTGACTGACTCCCCTAGATTGAATCCATATGAATTATTTATGGATCTTCTTGATATAAAAGAAAGATAACTTTAGTTTTAATGAGAGGAACTGGGTTCAAATCCTAGGTTTCTATTTACTATTTGTGAGACCTCAGAAAAGCACAGAATCTCTCAGTTTTATGATCTCTAAAATGAGGAGAGGAGTGGGGTTAGATATTATCTTTGAACCACTATCAGATTAAAAATTATATGGTTCTGGTTTTCATAATGTTCACTATTAATCCCTAAATTTAAAAAAAAATGTTGATGGAGCTGTGAATTAGTCCAACTATCCCTAGAAAAAGATAAAATATAGGACCACAGATCTCAAAAACAACCAAAAGCCAATATTTGTGTATATATCCAAACAACTTTTTTCATGTCTGGGGAATATGTCATTACATTCCAGGAAGTGGTTTTTGAGCTAGACATGCAAGTACAAGCAAAACTTAAAAAAAAACCTCTTGCCCTCAGATAACTTCTAGTCTAAAGGGATTTGAAACCTGTGTAAGGGAAAGTCAAGAAGTATATCTGATAATCATGGTCTATGCAGATTTGGGAGTGAAAATGTCTGACCTTGGTAGTTACTCAAATTTATTCCAATGATGCACTAAACAATAAAAGGAGGAGACTGTGGAAGACACATTGAAAGGACAAGGAAACTGTAAGAGAAGAGGTAAAAGATATAGAACAAGGAGAAATATAATAAGACAGAGGGTAATATGTTTTCTCTGATGCTTACAATCTCTCAAAGCCTTTCAAAACATAATTTATAGGACAAATATAAAGCAACTTCAGTTATCTCCATTATCTAAGACACTAAAAATACTATTTTTTTTAATGAACTGAAGCTCACTGACACGGAGCATCCATCTCCGATCTCACCCCACTACTGGCAGTAAGGCTGCATAAGTAGACCCAAGGTCATGACCCAGGCTGATAACAAAACCCACCTCAAAACCCCAATCTCCTCTCCCTCTTCCCAGTGCATGGAGACCTTGACTCTAGCTTGTGGAAATTTTTCCTGGCCCTGACAGCCATAGTTCTTTGGGAGGAAAAGCTTAATGTGGACCACAACTCTGCACCATTAGTGCTGCAAAGATAGGAAATTCCAATACTAAGGTGGACAATTCTGTGGAACCTGTGCTGCAAACCTCTGAACTTCGAGTGCTGAGCCTTGATATGTAACATTCTGCTTTACCTGAGGAAAAGAACACAACCAGTTTTGATCAGCTAACACCAGTTAGTATAAAGACCTGGTCTGGTAACCTCTGAATTGCTCAGCATGGGATGAGGTCGAGCTGTTTTGTAGTCCAAATCCCAAGGAAACCATGACCAAAGGGAAGCAAGTGTGCAATATGGGAAAATAATGGAAAAAAAGAGACTGAAATTACCAAACAGCTTAGGAAGAGGAAAAACATGTATGTATGTATATATGTATGTATGTATGTATATATATATGTATGTATGTATGCATATACTATCTAGACCTTAAATATACTAAGATTAATGTAAAAATAATAACCACAAAAAGAAGTATGGCCTTCATATCTAGCAAATAGGTTTACTACTTATGAATTAATAATGGAAAACAATATAAAACTTGGTGACACAGAGGATTCCTATAAAATTTGAGAAGACCATGCTGTGCCTGAGTGGTTTTAAAAGAAAAATTATAATTACGAGGGTAGAATTTAATCCTCATAGAGCAAAAATAGTGGACAAAATAGAAAAAAATAAACTGGCATCTGCAATGGCATGCTTCATTATAGATGCAAAAAAGAGAACAACAAATACAAAGATTCAGAAGTGAAGGACAATCTAGAAGAAGAAAAGCAAAACAAACAAACAAAAAACCCCAATAAAATAAAAAAGAAAATATGCTTACTATTCCAGTGAAACATACTGATTTCAAAGATAAGATTGATAGAGACAATCTAAGGGTCACAGGTGTACCAGAAAAACAAGACATAAAAGCAAAACAAAACACCTTAACACAATAATGAAGGAAATATTAGAATAGCACTGCTTAGAGCTTCTAAACATAGAAAATGAAATACCACTTGAAAGAATTCACAGATCACTTCAAAATAAATTAAAATTGGAGACTAAATACTCCCAGACATGTTCAATTTAATACTTCATTTCAGAAACACCAATGTCTGCAAGTGATCAGGGGAAGGACTTTCAAATACAAAGGAAATGAAATTCAAATAATGCAAGACTACTCTGCACTCACTATAAACTGTAGGAGGGAATGATACAATGTATTTCAAAGAAGAATGAAGTTCAGGATGCAATCTAAGGAGACACACCCTACAAATCTGAGTTTAACCATACATGAAAAAAGAGGTGGATATTCAATAATCAAGAGGGTTTGAAACACTTTTGTAAAGAAAACAAGAACTGAAGAGATTATGTGTTTCTTGAACACCTCAAAAAACAGAAATGCAGAAGGAATGAAGAAAGGCAATAGGCAAGGACAGCAGCTGAGTGAAAAGAGAGACTAGTAAGAGAAGTCTAAATGTACACAAGGAGACAGTGATGAGGGCAGAAACCTAGTAGAAGTAACAGTGAAGAAGTAAAGAGGTGTATTAAGGACAGAATCTTGCCAAACTCCACCTATAGGTAAATCAATGTTTCCGGGGACTTCATGCAACTTGGGAGGGCACATGAAGGGCAGGGTGGGGTGAAAGGATAAGGGCCATGGGAAGGAGTGTGTGATGTGCTAAGGCTAAATCAAGGGCTAGCAGTGAGGGCTAAGTGACATCTTTGGTCTCAGAAAGATTAGAATATATGGTGGAGTAGGTGAGGATGAGGGGGGACTAAAGAGGGGAAAAGAAAAGAGTCTTTAGTTTGATGGTGGGAAGAAATTCTGCTAATGAATGCCCCTACGAAAGATAATCTATGAAAAGGAGGTGGAGACCTTACAGTGGATGTTGCCTGGAAGGACTGGGCAATTGAAAAGTTTATTCAGCTTGTATATGGAAGAGAATTGAAATCTTGGGCAACTAACACTGGCAAATGTGGAGGGAGAAAAGATAATTAGGGGAGGAGGAGTAAGCTGAAAATCATGGACCTGGTCAGGGAGAAGCTCTACCCTAGGTCAGTATCCACTGTGACACATTCAATAATTAGCATTGTTCAAGAATTGAGGAACACTGGAAGAGGGAAAACATGAAGCAAGTCCTAGAAGGCAATGGCAGAAACTGCATAAGGCAGAGAGCCTAGAATGGACACTTTGGAGGCTTTGATTACATGAGAAATAGAGAAAAGAGATGCAAGATAATTATAGGGGATATGAATGAGGTACTAGAATAGTCAGAATAAGAGAATGGGTAAAGAAAGGAGTGAAAGATATTATTTTTGCAAAGGGGAGCAAAAAATGAAATTTGAAACCTAAATGCAGTGTTGGACCCAAGATGGTAGAGATAAGTCAGGGAGTTAAGTTCTTCTCAGTTTCCCTAAAAAATAATGTTAAATAAAACCTCTAAAAGAAATCTAGAGTGACAGACTCCACAAAAAGACAGAAAGAGAAAATATTCTAGTCCAAGAAAGATTTGAGGAAAGTTCTGTCTCATTTAGGTAAAAGGGGAGCAGAGACCATTATAAGCTCTATCTGGGCAAGTAAAAGAGAAGCTCTTAGCCAAAGCACAGATCAGAAACTGAAGGCCCACAATCTTAGCTTGGCAGGCCAATGACACAGCAGACGAGCTGATCAGCCCCAGTAGAGAAGTCATATTGCCAATTACAGAACCCAGGACATAATAGGCACAACTATACCCGATCTAAAACTATATTATAAAACAGCAATCATCAAAACTACTTGGTACTAGCTAAGAAAAAGAGTGGTGGGAGAGTGGTAGGTTATGCACACAAGACATGGTAGTCAATGACTATAGTAAACTGTTTGATAAACCCCAAAACTTCCAGCTTCTGGGATAAAAAACTTTTGTAAAAACAAAACATAGTATGGAAGCAGCTATGCATAGACAAACATCTCATACCATATACAAGATAAGGTCAAAATGGAAACATGGCAGGGTGGAGCCAAGATGGCAGAAAGGAAGCAGTAACTTCTCTAAGCTCCTCCTTGAATCCTGTCACTAAACCTTAAAAATTGTACCTGAACAGATTCTGGAGTGACAGAATCCTATGAGACAGAGAGTGGCAGAATCCAGTGCAGGAAAGTGCACAGTGGGTACAGACAGGTGGAGCGCAGACTTTGTGGAGTCGGTAGAGCTCAGACTTGAGAACAGACAAACAGACTAAACCAGAAAGAGAAGAAGCCCCAGCCTGCAGACTTACCAATCCCAAAGACAAATCACAGCCATCTCACCTGCATGTCACCAGGGGACAGGAGGAATCATTGGAGCCAGGTAAGAGAGAACTTGGGGCCACCAGCAGAGACAGCAGCTTCTCCTGGGACTATCAGGCCCCAGCCTGGAAGTTTAGAAATCCCCTGCCTGCTTTAACAGGAGCCAGAATGAAAAAGTAAACTGGCAGCTCCAATTCCTCCTTTATGAAGTAGAAAACCCAAAGATAAGTCTCCCACCCAGAGATAAATCCTAAGATAATGGAAATAGCCTCAGGCTTGAGAGTCATCAAGAACAGGGGTAACTGAGGCAGCAAGGAGAATGAGGAAAAGAGAGGGAGGGGTCCCAACAAGCCCCAACTCACCTGACCAGAAAAAGCCTGCCTGAGCTGTAGCCCAGGGGTATAGAGGAAGAAACATGAAGGGGCCAGACAACCCCTCCTCCACAGACTACTCTGTGCACATCAGCATATCTCTCTGAGACTCCTGCCAGAGTCTCAAACTAGACAGCCAGAGGCTACAGAATTCAAAGTCAAGGACAAGACCCTTAGCTCACAGCAAGAGAAATTAAGAAAAAGGAAATTACAATGGGAAGGAAGGAAGCTGAGAAGGAGAAGGGGAAGGCAAGAAAATCCATCAGAGCTTATTATGTAGGTCAAGAACAACCAAATGCAGAGGACAACTTGAACTCTTTACCCACAACTGAGACCACAGAAGGAAATATGATCTGGTCTCAAGCCCAAGTACCTTTCTTGGAGGAGCTTAAGAAAAATTTTAAAGACCAAATCAGGGAGGTAGTGACCAACTTGGAAAAAAAAGTTTCACTGAAGAAAACAAATCCTTAAAAAGTAAAATTAGTGAAGTAATTGGAGAAAATACCTCCCTGAAAAAGGACCTTCAAAAACTTACCAAAGACTATAATTTGGTAAAAATTAGAATCAATCAAATAGAAATTCAGATCTCTGTGTTGCACCAAGAGTCAATAAAACAAAACATGACAATTGAAAAATTGGAAGAAAGTGCAAAATATCTCACTGGAAAAACAACTGACTTAGAGAACACAACCAGGAGAGATAACTTAAGAATTGTTGGTCTACCATAAATCCATGATAAAAAAAAAGCCTAGACAACATCCTCCAAGAGACTGTCAAAGAAAACTGTCCTGAAGTCCAGGAATCAGAAGATAAAAGAGTTATTGAAAGAATTCACCAGACTCCTCCTGAAAGAGATCCCAAATTGAAAACTCCAAGAAATATAGTAGCCAAATTCCAGAATTACAAGATTAAGGAGAAAATATTGCAAGCAATATAATATATCTACTATGATAATGTTTTGCATAGCTATACATGTACAACACATACTGAATTGCTTATCTTCTCAGAGGGAGTTGGTGACAAGGGAGGAAGGGAATGGATCTGAAAATCGATGTTTTAAAATTAAATGTTTCATAAGATGTCCAGGCATTGGGGCTCAGAGATTCACCTTGCCCTGATGGCAAAGTCGAAGGGGATATGGGAGAAGATATGGGAGAGAGCAGATTGGATGAGGGGATATCTAGTGGGACTGCTATTCTGGGGTGGTGGGTAGGGAAAAATGGGGGGGGGGTGGAAATGTAACTCATAACCTGGTGAAAATGAATGATGTAAACCAGAAGTTAATAAAGCATTTGTTTAATTAAAAAGAAAAAAAGTAAACAAGGAAAACACAGACTCACACATACATACATGCACAGACCCACACTCACGCACACATGCACATAACTTGGTATGCAATAAGAGCAAAATGTTCACATCCCTATATAAGGAGCTGATAACTGTCAATATTGAAATTTATATGATTATCATGACCTTCAAAATGGTTATACATAGATAGAGGGTATGGGTATGAATGAACTAACCTGAAGACAAAAACAAAACAAAACAAAAAACATTATTAAAGGGAATAAAACGGACTGTAATGGGATAAAAGGAAAGGATGAGATAGGAAAAGATAAAGTATGCCATTCAAAGAGGCAAAAAAAGGCACTATAGTAGAGGGGAAAGAAAGAGGTAGAGGAACAACATTTAAACACAATTCTCACTGGTTCTGGTTCAAAGAGGGATCAACTTAATCAGTAAAGTTTAAGATTCTAATGTGAATAGACAAGTACATTCATAAAATAGAGGAAAAGGAGGGAGGGAGAGGAGCACTGTTTGAAATTCACTCTCATTGGTTTAGTGTCAAATGGGGAGTAACTTACTCTGACAAGTATAAACATTTATTGTGTCCTATAGGCAGTAGGAGGGTAAGGGGGGGGGGGGGATAAAACAGAGGGGACTAAAGGTGAGGATCAGAGGGGAGGGACATAGTAGTAAGGGGAGAGAGTAGGTAAAGAAAGGGAAAACTTAAAGGAGGGGAAGGATGAAGGAAGAAACAAAAACATAAGCAGGGGAGGGAATAGGATGGAGGGGAAGAGACAGATAGTCATCATTACTGTGAATGTCAATGGGATGAACTCTCCCATAAAACAGAGGCAGATAGCAAAATGGATTAAAAACCATAATCCTACAATATGCTGTCTACAAGAAACACATTTGAAACAAAAGGATACACACAGGCTAAAGGTAAAAGGCTGGAGTAAAATTTATTATGCCTCAGCTAAAGTAAAAAAAAAGCAGGGTTAGCAATCCTTATCTCAGATAAAGCAAAAGCAAAAATAGATCTAATTAAAAGAGATAAGGAAGGAAACTATATCCTGCTAAAAGGCACCATCAAGAATGAAACAATATCATTACTTAACATATATGCACCAAGTGGTATAGCATCCAGATTCCTAGAGGAGAAGTTAAAGGAATTAGAGGAAGAAATAGATAGCAAAACTATACCAGTGGGGGACCTTAATCTCCCCCTTTCTGAACTTGATAAATCTACCCTCAAAATAAACAAAAAAGAACTTAAGGAGGAGAATAGAATTTCAGAGAGACTAGATATGATAGATCTCTGGAGAAAATTAATGGGAATAAAAAGGAATTTACTTTCTTGTCAGCAGTGCATGGTACATACTCAAAAATAGACCATGTACTAGGGCATAATTTTGTGCAGAAAGGAAGAAATATCAAATGCATCATTCTCAGATCATGATGCAATAAAAATTTTATGCAATAAAGGGCCATGGAAAGATAGACTAAAAACTAATTGGGAATTAAACAATTTAATCATAAAGAATGAGTGGGTCAAACAAGAAATTATAGAAACAATCAGTAACTTCATTCAAGAGAATGATAATAATGAGACAACATACCCAAATTTGTGGGATGCATTATATAATAAAGATGACAATTTTACCCAAACTAAATTATCTATTTAGTGCCATACCAATCAATTTACCAAAAAATACTTTTTAGAGTTAGACAAAATAGTCACAAAATTTATTTGGAAGAATAGTCTAGAATATCAAGGGAATTAATGAAAAGAAATGCTAGGGAAGGTGGAGTAGCTCTGCCAGATTTTAATCTGTATTATACAGCAGCAGTCATCAAAACTGCTTGGTACTAGCTGAGGGGTAGAGTAGTGGATCAATGGAATAGATTGGGGGCATGAGATTTAGCAGGTAATGAGTACAGTAACCTATTGTTTGATCAACCCAAAGATGCCAGTTTTGGGGATAAGAATGCATTATTTGACCAAAATTGCTGGGAAAACTGGAATATAGTATAGCAGAAACTGGGCATAGAGCATTATCTAACACAACACACCAAAATCAAGTCTAAATGGATGCATGATCTAGGTATAAAGGATGATAGTGTAAGCAATCTGGGAAAGCAAGGAATAGTTTACCTATCAGATTTGTGGAGAGGGAAAGACTTTATGACCAAATAAGAATTAGAGAGCATTATAAAATTCAAAATGGATAATTTTGATTACATCAAATTGAAAATCTTCTTTACAAACAAAGCCAATGTAACCAAGACCAAGAGGGAGGTGGGAAATTGGGAAAGAATTTTTACAACCTATGTCTCTGATAAAGGACTCATTTTTAAAATATATAGATAACTGAGTCAAATGTATAAGAATACAAGTCATTCCCCAATTGATAAATGGTCAAAGGATATGAATAGGCAGTTTTCAGAGAAAGAAATTAAAGATATCTATAAGCATATGAAGAAATGCTCTAAATAACTATTGATTAGAGAAATGCAAATCAAAACAACTCTGAGGTACCACATCTCACCAGTCAGATTGGCTAAGATGACAAAACAGGAAAATGACAAATTCTGGAGAGGATGTGGGCAAATTGGATTACTAATGCATTGCTGGTGCAGTTGTAAACTGATCCAACCATTCTGGAGAGCAATCTGGAATTATCCCCAAAGGGCTATAAATAATTTCATACCCTTTGACCCAGCAATACCACTTCTAGGGTTATATCCCAAAGAGATGATAGAAGTGTGAGGAAGACCCATATGTACAAAAATATTTATAGCAGCTCCTTTTGTGGTTGCAAAGAATTGGAAATTAAGGGGGTGCCCATCAATAGGAGAATGGCTAAACAAGTTGTGGTATATGCATGTAATGGAATACTATTGTGCTACAAGAAACAAGGAGGAGAAGGATTTCATATTTCCCTGGAGAGGTTTATACAAACTGATGTTGAGTGAGAAGAGTTGAACCAGGAAAAATTTGTATACAATCACAGACACAACATATGTGTGATGACCAACTATGACAGACTAGACTCTTCTCATCAATGCAATGATATAAGTCAATCCCAAAAGACTCATGAATGAGAGAGATGCCTACATCCAGAGAAATAACTTGAAAGAACTGAGTTTGAAACCTGATGGAAGCAAACTACTTGATCTTTTTCTTTTCATTGTTTGGTTTTATTTCTTCTTTACAATTTTTTCATCCCATCTAGTACAATAAGCCTTTGTAACCTGACTAATATCTAATGTGAAACTATTTGCACATCCTATACTGAACTATATACTGTTGTGGAGGGTGGGGGGAGGGAGGGAGGGGAAATTTGAAACTCAAGGAACTATGGAATTGAATCTTGTAAACGAAAAATAAATAAATTAATAAAATAATAAAAAAAATCGGTCTCTGGTGACAATAAAACCAGAGTAAAAAACAATTTGGAATGAAGAAAAGAATGTTGTCTGATGAGAAGGCTTGGACCATAAATGTAGACTTACAAATTTCACTTTTAATGTGTACAGTCATGCAAATAAAAGCTAACAAATATGAAAAAATGGGTACATTATTTAGCCATAAAGGGTGATACTATAAGCAAATTAGGAGAGCAAGAAATAGTTACCTGTGGGGTCTGTGGAGAATGGAAAAAATGACCAAATAAGAGAGAACATCATGAAATGCAAAATGGATGTTTGACTACATTAAATTAGTAAGATTTTGCACAAAGCCAAAACAAACAAGATTAGAAGAGAAGCAGAAAGCTGAGAAACAGTCAGTGTCTCTGATAAAGACCTCTTTTCTTAAATATATAGAGAACTGAGTCTAATTTTTAAGAATACAAGTCATTAGGGGTGGCTTGGGTGGTGTGGTGTATAGAGCACCAACCCTGGAGTCAGGAGGACCTGAATTCAAAACCAGCCTCAGACACTTAACACTTACTAGCCATGTGACTTTGGGAAAGTCACTTAACCCCAACTGCCTGGCCTTCCCCCCTCGAAAATAGAATACAAGTCATTCTCCCAATTGATAAATGGTCCAAGGATATGAATAGGCAGTTTTCATAGGAAGAAAATAAAGCTATCTGTAGTCATATGATGAAATGCTCTAAATCACTATTGATTAGAGAAATGCAAAATTAAAAAAAAAAAAACTCTGAGCTACCACATCACACTTCTCAGACTGGCTACCATGACAAAACAAGAAAATGATAAATGTTGGAGAAGATATGGAAAAATTGGGACACTAATGCATTGTTGGTGGAATTGTGAAATGATCCGACCATTCTGGACAACAATTTGGACCTATGGTCAAAGGGTAAACAAACTGCATGTACCCTTTGATCCAGCAATACCACTATTAAGTCTTTATCCCAGAAAGATAAAAAAGGGGGGAAAGGACTCACATTTACAAAAATATTTATAGCAGCTCTTCTTTGTGGTGTAAAAGAATTGGAAATCGAGGGGAACTACATCAGTTGAAGAATAGCTAAACAAGCTGTGGTATATTATTGAATGGAGTGCTATTGTGCCAGATTAAATAATAAGGGGGTTGGTTTCAGAAATAAAAATATATGTGAAAAGACATGTATAAACTTATGCAGAGTGAAATGAGCAGGACAAGGAGATCGCTGTTTACAGTAACAGCAACATTGTAATGATGGTCAATTGGGGAATGGCTGAACAATTTGTGGTGTAAGAATGTAATGGAATACTATTGGGCTGTAAGAAATTATGAACAAGCAGACTTCAGAAAAACCTGAAAAAACTTATATGAATTGATGCTGAGTGAAGTGAGCAGAATGACGAGAATATATAGTGACATTGTGTGATGATCAGTTTTGATAGACTTAGCTCTTCTCAACAATACAATGACATAAGACAGTTCCAAAAGATTCATGATGGGAAATGCTATCTACATCCAGAGAAAGAAATATGGAGTCTTGAATGCAGATTAAGCATACTATTTTCTCCTTTTTGTTTTTTTTTCCCCTCATGGTTTTTCTCTTTTGTTCTGATATATATATTTTTTACAACATGACTAATGTGGAATATGTTTAATGTAATTCTACATGTATAGTCTATATCAGATTGTATGTCATCTTCGCAAAGAGGACAAATTTAGAACTCAAAATGTTATAAAATCTTGAAAACAAACAAAGAGATAGATAGATAAATAAATTGATTAAAAGTTTGAAAGAATTCTCCTCTGAATTCATCAGCATTAGGACTTCTCCTTGCCACCCCTATCTCCTGCTTCTTATGGAATCTCCTTTATAACAAGATGAATTTCCTTTCCTGACACTAGATTATTTAACATATCAATTTTTATGACAATTTGTACTACTTTACCTATGACCCAAAAAAAATCTGTATATTGTTTCATCATCATCGTCATTTAATCTTGCATAGTTATTAATTTGTTTCCTATGAGTGATTCTTTGACCAACATATTATTTTAGATTCCATTGTTGTCTCATTTTGAGACTGTATCGTTTTTGTGGTTACTGAATTAATTACTATTGTATTGCATTATGGTTTATAAAGTATATATTAATTATTTCTACGTTTTTGTATTTATCTAAAGTATCTCTGTGCACTGAGGTGGTTAATTGTTGTAAAAGTTCCATGACCAGATATATATGTATATGAATATGTGTATATATATATATATATATATATATATATATATACACATATATATATATATAATTTTGCTGTCCAACTTAGAAGTTATATGTCTTTTAAATTTAGTTTATCCAGCAATTCCTTCAGTTCTATATTTTCCCTTTTCTTCTTTTTGTTAGAATTATCCAAAACTTAAAGAGGTATATTGAAGCTTCCTGTCACTATCGTATTTCTGCCTATGTGTCCTTATAGGTAATGTTTCTTATATGTATTTTGATGTGAAGACATTTAGATCATTTATTTATTACTGATAGTAGTTTGTTGTCTAAGGCTCTTTTCAGGGTAGTATGAGGTTTTTTGTCACCTTTCATTTCTTGAATATTTGCTTTTGCTTTATCAGATAACATGATTACTACTACTTTTTTGGATTAACTTGAGGCATAGTAAATATTTTGTATTTCCATATCCTAGTTTTTTTTTAAATTTTCTACATATTTGTGTTATATTTTTAAACCTAATCTCTCTTTTTAATGTTATTGGATTATTTAATTCATTAACAGACACAACTACAAAAGCTGTTTATTTTTCCCATCTGTTTCTAGGTTGTGTGTTTTTTTTTTTTAATCCTTGCTTTCCTCTTTGCTGTAAACAGAATACACATTCATTCAGTCCCCTTATTCCTTTTCTGGCCCTGTTCCCACTGATTCTCTTCCCCTTATCCATGACTTCATTAACTGTTTCCCTTTAGAATTTTGCTTATTGGTTTCTTTTTCTCTCTGGCTTTTATCTGATCATATATTTCTTCTCCCCGCCCCCCCCCCGCATAGTTTTTTTTTTCCTTACAGTCCAGTATTTTTTTTTTATTTATTTTTTTTTAAACAAATACTTTATTAACTTCTGTTTTACATCATTCATTTCCGCCAGATTTTGAGTTACAATCATTTTCCCTCCATTATTCCCCTACCCAACCTCCCAGAATAGCAGTCCCACAAGATATCGCTTCCTCCAATCTGCTCTCTCCTATACCTTCTCCCATACCCCCATCAACTCTTCCATTAGAGGAAAATGAATCTTTGTGTCCCAATGCCTGCACATCTTATCTCCCAATTATAGGCAAAAGAGTATTAATAATAGTATTTATATATATATTTGAAACATTTAATGTTATGACCTTGAATTTCAGATCCATTTCCTTCCTCCCTTGTCACCCATTCCTTCTTGGGATATAAGTAATTCGGTATTTGTTGTACATGTCTAGCTATGCAAAACATTATCATAGTAGATATATTGTACAAGGCTGCTTATAATTCCCTCCCACTCATCCCACCCCCCACCTGGTCCATTCCCTACATAATCCTGTCCCTCTTCTATAGTGGGTACTTCCAACCTCCCCTTACCCCAAGGATGCCCTCCCATCCATCATCCCTCCTCTCATCCCCCTTCCCCCTATCCTGCTGCAGGTTGAGATATCCCATTTAGTATGTATGTCATTTTCTCCCTGAACCAAATTCAATGTGAATGTGGTTTTGCCTTTTTAGCCTTCCTTATTCTCCCCCTCCTTTGCACCCACTTCCCTACATGAGATAGTTTACCCTACCATGTCTCTCCCCATCTCCTCTTGCCACTTTCCTCTCTCACCTCATAATTTCATCCCTTGAGTACTCTCCCTTCCCAAAAAAATCAACCTATGCCCTCTATCTATATATAAATGTAACCATATACACACACATTCACATATGTATTCGTATGACCACACCCCCTTCTTCCATTATTTTCATAGTGGGAAAGATATCATCAGTCACAGATATTGCTTTTCCATATAGGAATATAAATAGTTCAACTTTGATAAGTTCCTTTTGATTTCTTTTCCCTGATTACCTTCTCAAGCATCTCTTACTTCTTGCGTCTGGATGTCAAATTTTCTGTTCAACTCTGGTTTTTTCCTCAAGAATGCTTGAAAGTCCTCTATTCCACTGAATGACCATATTTTCCCTGAAACAAAATACTCAGTTTTGCTGGGTAGGTGACCCTTGGGTTCATTCCCAGTTCTTTTGCCCTCTGGAATATCATATTCCATGCCCTTCAATCCCTCAGTGTAGAAGCTGCCAGGTCCTGGGCTATTCTGATTGTGTTTCCACAATATTGAAATTGTTTCTTCCTGGCTGCTTGTAGTATTTTCTCCTTGATCTGGGGATTCTGGAACCTGGCTATAATATTCCTGGGAGTTTTCTTTTTGGGATCTTTTTTCAGGAGGTGATCAGTGGATTCTTTCAACCTCTATTTTGCCCTCTGGATCTAAAACATCAGGGCAGTTTTCCTTGAGAATTTCTTGAAGGGTGATTTCTAGGTTCTTTCCTTGATCATGGCTTTCAGGTAGTCCAATAATTTTTAAATTGTCTCTCCTGGATCTATTCTCCAGGTCAGTGGTTTTTCCCATGAGATATTTCACATTGCCTTCTAATCTTCGTTTGTTTGGATCTGCTTAACAGCATCTTGATTTCTCATAAAGTCACTAGCTTCCATTTGCTCCAGTCTAACTCTGAAGGAATGAATCTCCTCAGTGAACTTTTGAGATTCTTTTTCCATCTGGCAAATTTGACTTTTTAAGGCATTCTTCTCCTCATTGCCCTTTTGGGCCTCCTTTGCCATTTGAGTTAGTCTATTTTTTAAGGTGTTGTTTTCCTCAGTCAGGCTGTTGACCCTCATTTCATACTTTGCCTGCATCCTTCTCATTTCTCTTTCCAATTTTTCCTCCACTTCTCTTATTTGATTTTTAAAGTCCTTCTTAAGGTCCTCTATGGCCTGCAACCTGCTCATGTTTTCCCTGGGGCTTTTGGAGCAGGACTTCTGACCTCACAGTCCTTTTCCCGCTCTATGCCCCCAAAATAGGAGTCTAGGTTGCATTTTTCTGTTTCCTTTGCCTTGGCATGTTGCCACTTAATTGCTTAACTTTTGGGCTTGTTGCCACACTATGGCTTTAAGGCCAGCTAGAGGAATTTTCGTCCCGAACGTGTGGGGGGCAACTTCCGTTTCTGGCAAGCTATAAACCTACCCACAACTTCCACCCTAGATCACAATCCAGATCCAGGGAGGTTAAAGCAAGAGCGATTACCCCCCAAGACTGATCGCTGGATCTCCCCACGATTTGTAGGCTGGGAGCCGGAAATGCCTCTGAAAACTACACAGTGGCGTGTCTCCTCGGCAGCTTCTAGCCCCCAGGGGAGGGAGCTGACGCATTCCCCAAATACAGGTCCCAAAGTCCATAGGACACTAACCTCTTACTTTGTCCTAGGCAAGTCTATGTTGATAATTTTGGCGTCTCCACAGTTCCTGGTGTTCTGGGGTTCCTCCAGCCGGCTGCTGGCCCTGCCGCCCTGGGGCTAAAACCTCGGCTCACGTGGACCTGGGCCCGGCTCGGCTCCTGCGCTCTGCGCGCTGCCGGCTCCCAGACCACTGCGCTGGTCCTTCCTGCAGGGTGCTGGGCTGTCCTCAGCGGGAGGTTAGCTTCTCTGTGTCGTTCTGTGGGTGCTGGGGCTCCAGAAGATTTTCAGAGTCCTTTTTTACATAGTTTGTGGAGAATCTGGGGGCAGAGAGGCTTGGAAGAGCTGTTTCTATTCCGCCACCTTGGCTCCGCCCCCCAGTATTTTTTTTTTACTCTCCTTAACCTCAACTATTCATATTTTTTTCTTTTAAAATATACTATTTAATTATTTTTATAACTTTTAGGGAAAATGTGAGTTTTAAATTCTTGCCCTCCCTCTCACACCTTCCCCACACACTGACAAGACAAGTAATATTATATAAAGTGTACTAGTGAAATTATGTGAAATATATTTCCATATATGTCATATTGCAAAAAATAAAACATAATGAAAAATAAGTAGAGTTACAAGTAAGAAAGTTGTACTTCAGTTAGCATTCATAGTTCATCAGTTCTTTCTCTGGTGGTAGCCAGTATTTTTTTTTCCATCATGAGCCCTTTCAAATTGTCTTGGATAATTGTATTGATCAGAGTAGCTAAGTATTTTACAATTGACCATCATTACAATATTGTTGTTTCTGTGTACAAGAATCTCCTTGTCCTGCTCATTTCACTCTGCATAAGTGCATATAGTTCTTGTCATATATTTTTTATCTGAAACCATCCCCCTTATTATTTAATCTGGCACAATAGCACTCCATTAAATCATATACCACAACTTGTTTAGCTATTCTTCATCAGATGTGCTTCCCCTCAATTTCCAATTCTTTGCCACCACAAAGAGAGCTGCTATAATTTTTTTTTTTCCTAGACATAGCTCCTTTTTCTTTTTATTTGAGGTTTTTAGGCAATGTACCTAGTTTTGGTCCTGCTTTGTCAAAGAGTATTTTTAGTCAGTTTTTTTTTTTTTTAGCACTTTGGGTATAGTTCCAAATTGTTTTCCAGAATGTTGAACCAGTTCAGAATTTCATGAACAGTTCATTAGTGAACTGACTTCCCCTCATCTCCTCCAGCATTTGCAATTTTTTAGAGGTTTGAGGTGGTACCTTAGAGTTTTTTTTTTAATTTTCATTTCTCTAATCAATTGTGACTTCGAGCATTTTTAATATGACTATAAGCTTTGATTTGTTCCTTTGAAAACTTCCCATTATATTGTATAATTATTTATCAATTGCAACATAGCTCATATTTTTAAAATAAATTTGACTCCATTCCCTATATATTTGAGAAAGGAGGGCTTTATCAGAGAAACTTGTAAAATTTTTATATTACTTCATTTTCTATGGTATCTTTTAGCAAAATGTACTTTCCACCATTACTCTTAAATTACTTCTAGTTTTGCTCTGTGTTCTGCCTGAGATCATGATTGCTACCCCTGCCTTCTTTTACTTCAGGGGAAGCATAATAGGTTCTGATCCAGCACCTTATTTAAACTATCTATTTGTGACTCTCTGTTTCAAGTTTCTTTCTTATAAATGACTTATTGTTGGATTTCATTTTCTAATTCTGTATGTTAACTGCTTCCTTTTCATTGGGAAGCTCATCCCATTCATATTCATAATAATAATTACTAACTGCATTTCCTTCTATCCTATTTTATTCTGTTTATCCTTCTCTCACTCTTTCTATCCTAGTCTTTCTCAAAACTCTGTTTGGCTTCTAACCACTATCTTTATTCTAACCACAATCCTCCCTACTTTCCCATAGCCCCTCTTGCTCCTATTTCCCTTTGGGTTAAGATAGATTTATATATGTAACTATACATATTTTCCTATTTTAAACCAAGTCAAATGAGACTGAGGTTAAAATACCCTGCACATTTCCCCCTCTATTGTAAAATTCTCTATTCTGTGTCTCTTTTGAGTGAGATCATTTTCTCTACTTTACCTATCTTTTCAACCTCCTCACAGTACATCCTTCTTTATCACTTCATTGTTTTGAAATCATCACAACTCATACTTATGCCCTCTGTTTATGCAGACTTTACTAGTTGCCTGCATATTGATAAAGTACTTAGGAGTTACATGTACTATCTTGCCATATAGGAAGGTAATCAGTTTAACTTTATTGAGACCCTTATGATGACATTTTTAATATTTTTCTTGAATTTTGTGTTTGTCAAATTTTCTATTAAGCTGGGGGTGGAGCCAAGATGGCAGAGTAGAAACAGGACTTCCATGTGACTCCCGCCCGCTGTTATAGGTACTGTAAAAATAAGCTGTACCCAAAGTCCCGTTTCTGCAGGGGAATTCCTGATGCCAAGATAAGAATCTTTGATCTTGGTAGAAAGAAAGAGAAAGTGGATGAATTTCCATTGTGTGGCCACATGGTGTCAGATGAATATGAACAGCTGTCATCCGAAGCCTTAGAGGCCACTCACATCTGTGCCAACAAGTACATGGTGAAGAGTTATGGCAAGGATGGCTTTCATATTCGTGTGCAGCTACATCCTTTTTATATCATCCGCATCAATAAGATGTTGTCATGTGCTGGGGCTGATAGGCTCCAGACTGGCATGCGGGGAGCCTTCAGGAAGCCCCAGGGCACTGTAGCCTGTGTACACATTGGCCAAGTTATCATGTCGATTCGAACCAAGGTCCAGAATAAAGAACATGTGATTGAAGCATTGCGTAGGGCCAGGTTCAAGTTCCCTGGCCGCCAGAAGATCCACATCTCCAAGAAATGGGGTTTCACCAAGTTCAATGCTGATGAGTTTGAGGATATGATAGCTGAGAAGCGACTCATTCCTGATGGCTGTGGAGTTAAGTACATCCCCAGCCGGGGCCCCTTGGATAAATGGCGGGCACTCCACCCCTGAGGGGTGTGTGCTGTGACATCTGCCTTTTCACAGGCATAAATAACACTAGATACTGCTAAAAAAAAAAAAAAAAAAAGCTTAAAAAGGATTTTGAAAACCAAATAAGAGAAGTAGAGGAAAAATTGAGAAGAGAAATGAAAACGATGCAAGAAAATTATGAAATGAGAGTCAACAACTGACTGAAGAAAATAACACCTTAAAAAATAGACTAACCCCAATGGCAAAAGAGGTTCAAAAAGCCAAGTAGGAGAAGAATGCCTTAAAAAAATTGCCAGACGGGAAAAAAGAATCTCAAAAGCTCACTGAAATGAATCATTCCTTTAGAATTAGAATGGAGAAAATGGAAGCTAGTGACTTTATGAGAAATCAAGATAGTATTAAACAAATCAAAACAAAGAAAAAATTGAAGGCAATGTGAAATATCTCTTTGGGAAAACCACTGACCTGTAAAATAGATCCAGGAGAGATAATTTTAAAATTATTGAACTACCTAAAAGCTATGATCAAAAAAAAAAAAAAAAAAGAACCTAGAAATCATCTTTCAAGAAATTCTCAAGGAAAACTGTCCTGATGTTTTAGACCCAGAGGGGGAAATAGAGGTTGAAAGAATCCACAGATCACCCCCTGAAAAATCCCAAAAAGAAAACTCCTAGGAATATTATAGCCAGGTTCCTGCCCAGATCAAGGAGAAAATACTACAAGTAGCCAGGAAGAAACAATTTCAATATTGTGGAAACACGAACAGGATAACACAGGATTTGGCAACAACTACCCTAAGGAATCTAACGGCTTGTAATATGATATTCTAGAGGTCAAAGTTGCTGGGATTAAAACTAAGGATCACCTACACAGCAAAACTGAATATTATGTTTCAGAAGAAAAGATGATCATTCAGTGGAATAGAGGACTTTCAAGCATTCTTGATGAAAAAGCCAGAGTTGAATAGAAATTTTGCATTCAGATACAAGAAGCATGAGAAGGTAAACAGGAAAAAGAAATGATAAGGAACTTATCAAAGTTGCACTATGGACATTCCTACATGAAAAAATGATAATTTAAATTTCTGAAACTTTTCTCAGTGTGAGAATAGTTGAAGGGAATATAAATGTTTGTGTATACGTGTGTGTTTGTGTGTGTGTATATGTATGTGTGTGTGTGTGTGTGTTTGTGTGTATGTGTATTTTAAAAGGTGAAATTAAGAGGTGAGGGAGGAATATAATGAGAGGAGATGGGGAGAGACAGAATGCGGTAAATTATATAGAAGAGGAAGGGAAAACTGTTAAAATGGAGGGGAAGAACAGGAAGGCAAAAAAGAATGAGTCAACCTTATTCTCATTGAATTTGGCTTAGGGAGGGAATGACATGCACACTTGTAATGGAAATGCAGATTTGAAGATCTTCCCTGCCCCTAGGCCCTTTGATTCCCTTAAGTGACTCTGAGAACCTTCTTTAATTTGAAAGTATATACTCTGCCTCCTAATAGGCTGAATGTGGTCACATGGAGCCTGTGGTAGGAGGCTTGGTTTTAAGGAATGACCACACCTTGATGCTGTGTGATTGGGCAGTGGGTCAAGAGGGTGGTTACATTCTCTGATCCAGGAGAAGACTATATAATCCCTGAATTGAGGCTTTCCTTTGGGGCTCACTTTGAGAAGTGTTGTGTGATTTGACCAGATGAGACTCTGGGCAGCTGTTGAGAGCCCCCAGGCTTTGAAAAACCAGATGTTGATGCTTCCCTCTCTGGTAACTGTGATTTTGATATTGATAATGGTTGGACAGTTTGGAAGCCTGTCTGTTTGATCTGTCTATATACTCTGAAGTTTGGGGTGCTGACCTTTTCCCCCTGAACTAAGTAATGTATGTTTGTTTGATAAAAGTAAGCTTGTTAACCCATTTTGAGTTGCTTTCCTTTTGAAAAGCAGATCTAAGAATCTGTGTTGGCAGTCACCCTGGGGATATTGGGGTACTTGCTGCTACAACACTGAATAGGGTATCTAACCCTACAGAAGAGTAGGGGGGAAGGAGATGAGAGGGGGGATAATGGAAGGGAGGGCAGCCTGGGGGAGAAGGAAGTTGAAAGGAAGTTGAAAGCACCCACTTTTAAGTAAGAACAGGATCAAAAGAGAGAATAGAACAAGTGGGGGGTGGGATAGGATAGAAGGAAATATAGTCAGTCTTTCACAATGTATCCACTATGGAAATGTTTTGCTCAGCTAAACATGTACAAACTATATTGAATTGCTTTTCTTCCCAGTAAGTGTGGGTGACAAGGGAGGAAGGGAAAGAATCTGAAATTAAAAATTTTTAAATCAAATATTTAAATATATGTACTATTATTACTATTACTTAACATGGAACTGGGAAATAAAATGCACAGGCACTGGAGCATAGAGATCCACAATGCTCTACTGGAAAGTCAGATGGGGGAAGATATAGGAGAAAGCAGATTGGCTGACAGGATATTCAGTGGGATCACTATTTTGGGGTGGTGGGTAGGGGAAAAATGGGTAGAAAAAATGTAACTCAAAATCTTGTGGCAATGAATGATATAAACTTAAAAATAAAAAATAAAGAGAAAAAAATAAAAGAAGTTTAAAAGATTCTATTCAGCTCTGGTAATCAGGAAAGCTTGAATGTACTCATTTTGATAAATATCGTTTTTTGTCCTGAAGGATTATATAATTATGCTATGGTGGTTATTGCCGGTCATAATTCTAAGTCCCTTCCTTTCCAGCATATCATATACCAAGGTCTCTCCTATTTTAACATGAAAGCTATTAACACTTATGTAATCCTGACTGTAGCTCCGTATTTGAATTTTTGTGGCTGCTTCTTATACATTTTCTCTTTGACATAGGAAGTGTAGAATTTGATGAGTTTTAATTTTAGGATCTTTTTCATGAGATGAATGGATGTTTCTTTCAATTTACATTTTGCCCTTTTGTACTAGGATGTTGGGACAATTTGATAATTTCTAGAAATAAGATGTCTCGGCTATTTTTTTTCTTAATTAAACAAATTCTTTATTAACTTCTGGTTTACACCATTCATTTCTGCCAGATTTTGAGTTACAATTTTTTTCCTATTTTTCCCCTACCCACCACCCTAGAATAGCAGTCCCACGAGATATCCCCTCATCCAATCTGCTCTCTCCCATATCTTCTCCCATACCACTTTTGACTTTACCATTAGGGCAAGGTGAATCTCTGTGCCCCAATGCCTGCACATCTTATCTCTCAATTACATGCAAAATAGTATTAATAATAGTATGTATGTATATATATATATATATATATATATATATATATATATATATATATATATGTTTGAAACATTTTTTTTTGCTTTTTGGCAGGCAATTGGGGTTAAGTAACTTGCCCAAGGTCACAAGGCTAGGTTTTTGTTTTTATCTCTCCTGGATCTATTTTCCAGGTCAGTGATTTTTCCCATGACATATTTCACATTGCCTTCTATTCTTTCATTTGTTTGGATCTGTTTAACAGCATCTTAATTTCTCATAAAGTCACTACCTTCCATTTGCTCCAGTCTAACTCTGAAGGAATGAATATCCTCAGTGAGCTTTTGAGATTCTTTTTCCATCTGGCAAATTTGGCTTTTTAAGGCATTCTTCTCCTCATTGCCTTTCTGGGCCTCTTTTGCTGTTTGAGTTAGTCTATTTTAAGGTGTTATTTTCCTCAGTCAGGCTGTTGACTGTCATTTCATACTTTTCTTGCATCTTTCTCATTTCTCTTCCCAATTTTCCCCCACTTCTCTTATCTGCTTCTTAAGGTCCTCTATGGCCTGTAGCCAGCTTGTATTTTCATTTGGGGCTTTTGGTGCAGGAGTTCTGACCTCACAGTCCTCCTCCATGCTTTGATCCTCTTTGCCCCTAAAATAGGAGTCCAATGTTGGATTTTTCTGTTTATTTTGTTTCTTTTGCCTAGGCATGTTGCCACTTAATTACTTGATTTTTGGGTTTGTTGCAACAGTAGGTCTCTGCCACCAGACAGGAGAGCTTCCATCCCAAACGTGGGGTCTTCACAACTCCCGCAGGTTGGGTGGCCTCTGTAAAGCCTCCACCCGCTCTGGCAAATTGGATACCCACCCCAAACTTCCCCCCACCCCCCGACCACAATCCAGATCCAGGCAGTTTAAAGCAAGAGCGATTAACCCCCAGACTGATTGTTGGGTCTCCCTATAGTTTGCAGACCAGGAGCTAGAGCTGCCACTGACACTGCAAAATGGCTTCTTTGCCACGTTTCTTCAGCAGCTTTTCACCCCCAGGGGAGGAAGCCGAGGTGCTCCCCCAAATACTGGTCCCAAAGTCCATAGGACACTAACCTCTCATTTTGTCCTAGGCATATCTGTGCTGATAATTCTGGAATCGCCACACCTGCTGGTGTTCTGGGGTCCCTCCATCTGGCTGCTGGCCCCTCTTTTTACTTAATTTTATTGCATTATTCTTATTTCTTGTCACCATTTTTCCTCTATAACTTTTATTTCTTTCTTTAATTCTTCCAGGAATTCTTAGTGAGCTTGTTTTTTGGAGGGGTTTTTTTGTTGTTTTTTGTTTTGTTTTGTTTTTTCCCCCTTTGAGGCTTTGCTTGTAGCTGTATTCACATTGTTGCCTTCTTCTGAGATTGTTATTGGTCTTCCTTGCCACAATAGTAGTTTTTATAATCAACACCTTTTTTTGTTGTTTGCCCAGTTTTCCGACTTACATCTTTACTTCAAAGTTTATGTTAAGTTGGACTCTACTCGCTTGGGACTAGGGAGGTACTGTCCTTGGCTTTAGGCTTTTTAAAATTTCTATTTTCAGAATTTATTCTGGGGTTCTGTATGTTGCTTATTTATTTTTGGGTACTTCCAGGGTCATGTGATCTGGGGAGAGGTATGGTCACTGCCATCCTTCTCTGCTCTCTGATCTTTACTCAGGAAAGGACCCTTTTCCCCTACAGCTGCAAATGCTAGTGATTAGCCCTGGAACTGTGACCTGGTCACATGTTTTCTTGCAGCTGCAAGTACTAATGCTCCTCTCTGCTTTGTAACTTTGTCCAGGGACTCTGATTCCTAGTGGCAAATTACAAGCACATCTCCCCACCCTAGATTCATAACCCTATTGCATGTAGGCAAGAGATTTGCCAATCAGTACCAACTGTAACAAATATCAGCAAAAAGTCCCCTGTAGTCTCTTCCTGACCAGTTCTATTACATTATTATCCTTGGGCTTAGAACTCCCCAAATTGCTGCTAGAGATTTTGAAGTCACCTTCAAGGCCAACCATTGGTGCTACATGTTCTCTCTGCCCCCCACCCAGATGTCACAGACCTATCCTACTAATCTCTTAAATTTTCTTAGGCTGGAAATATGTCTCACCCTGAGATTTCGTTTTGTCTCTGTCGCTACAAAATTTTATTTGAGGTGCTATTTTAAAGTTGTTTGGAAGATAATGGTAGGAAAGTTCTCTTGGATTTTTAATCTCCATTTTACCCCCTTTAGTTGTGTCTCTCTTAATTATTTTTTTTAGGTTATAAATGTATAGTCAGATAAATCCTATTTTTCCACTGGTCATGCCATGAAAAAAGGATCAGAAAAAAAGGGAAAAAACATGTTAAAGAAAAATAACTCCCCCCAAAAAGAGAGAAAATAGTATGCTTTGATCAGCATTGAAACTCTTTTTCTAGATGTGGATTGCATTTCCCATCATGGGTCTTTTGGAATTGTTTTATGTATTTGTATTACTTAGAAGAGCTAAGTCTATCAAAATTAATCATCACACCTTTCAAATACAAGAAGCAAGAAAAGCATGAGAAGGTAAACAGGAAAAGAAATCATAAGGAACTTATCAAAGTTGAACTATTTACATTCCTACATGGAAAAACAATAATTGTAACTTATGAAACGTTTCTCAGTTTGAGATTAGTTGAAAGGAACATAAATGTGTGTGTGTGTATGTGTGTGTGTGTGTGTGTGTGTGTCTATATAGAAGGGTATATGGGTGTATGAATACATATGTGAGTGTGTGTATATATGTGTACAGGTATACATAGAGGGCACAGGACTAATTGAATAAGAAGGGATGATACTTAAAAGGTGAAATTGAGAAGTGAGAGAGGAATATAATGAGAAGAGATGGGGAAAGACAGAATGGGGGAAATTATATAATATAGAAGAGGTAAGGAAAAACTTAAAATGGAGGGGAAGAACAGGAAGGCAAAAGGGAATGGGTCAACCTTAATCTCATTGAATTTGGTTTAGGGAGGGAATGACATACACACTAAATAGGGTATCTCACCCTACAGGAGAGAGGGGGAAGGGAATGAGAGGGGAGGCTGGAGGGGAAGGCATGTTGGGGTGGAGGGAAGTTAGAAGCATGCACTTTTGAAAAGGGACAGGGTCAAAGTAGAGAATAGAACAGGTGGGGGCATGAGAAGATGGAGGGAAATATAGTCAGTCTTTCACAATATATCCACTATGGAAATGTTTTGTGTAGCTACATGTGTACAACCTATACTAAACTTGCCAATCTTCCAGTAAGGGTGGGTGATGAGGGAGGAAGGGAAAGAATCTGGAATTCTAAGTTTTAAAATCAGATGTTTAAAAATATATAATATTATTTTTTTACTTGCAATGGGGAAATAAGATACACAGGCACTGGGGTATAGAGATATATCTTGCCCTACTGGAAAGTCAGACGGAGAATGGAGGAGGATATAGGAGAGAGCAGATTAGGGGAGGTGGTATGCAGAGGGATCGCTGTTTTGGGGTGGTGGGTAGGGGAAAGAGGGGGAGAAAATTTGTAACTCAAAATCTTGTGGAAATGAATGATGTAAACTAAAAATAAACAAAATTTAATTAAGAAAAAATTAGTCATCACATAATATTATAATATAATGTTCTCTTTGTTCCGCTCACTTCACTTAGCGTCAGTTCATGGAAGTCTTTCCAGGTTTTTCTGAAATCTGCCTGCTCATTCTTTCTTACAGCACAATAGCATTCCTTTACATTCATATAGCACAACTTGTTGAGCCATTTAAGTCATCCCCTCAGTTTCTAATTTTTGTCACCACAAAAAGAGCTGCTATAAATATTTTTGTATTTGTGAGTCCCCTTTCTTTTTTATCTCTTTGGGAAACAGACCTAAGAGTGGTATTGCTGGATCAAAGGGTATGCACATTTTGGTTACCTTTTGGACATAGTTTCAAATTGCTCTCCAGCATGGTTGGATCATTTCACAACTCCACCAATAATGCATTAGTGTTCCAATTATTCCACATCTCCAACATTTATCATTTTTTGTTTTGTCATTTTGGTCAGTTTGAAAGGTGTGATGTGGTACATCAGAGTTGTTTTAATTTATATTTCTCTAATCAATAGTGATTTAGAGCATTTTTTTTTTCATATAACCATAGATAGCTTTAATTTCTTCCTCTGAAAAGTGCCTATTCATATTCTTTGAGCATTTATCAACTGGCGGATGCCTTATATTCTTATAAATTAGACTCAGTTCTCCATATATCTTAGAAATGAGGCCTTTATCAGAGACACTGGTTATAAAAATTCTTTCCCAATTTTCTTCTTCCCTTCTAATCTTGGTTGAATTGGATTTATTTGTGCAAAAACATTTCAATTTAATGTAATCAAAATCATCCATTTTTCATTTCCTAATGTTCTCTATCTCTTGTTTGGTCATAAATTCCTCTATTCTCCATAAATATCACAGTTAAATTATTTTTTGTTCTCCTAAATGATTATAATACCAGTCTTTATATCTAAAGCATGTGCACATTTACACTTTATTTTGGTATATGGTATAAATCTATGCCCAGTTTCCACCATACTATTTCCCAATTTTCCCAGCAGTTTTTGTGAAATAGTGAGTTCTTATCCCAGAAGCCGTTAAGTCCTTGAATTTATCAAATAATAGATTACTATAGTCATTGACTACTGTGTCTTATGTGCCTAACTTATTCCATTGATCCACCACTCCATTTCTTAGCCAGTAACAACTAGTTTTGATGATTGTTGCTCTATAGTACAATTTAAAGCCACCTTCCCTATTATTTCTTTTTATTAATTTCCTTGATATTCTGAACCTTTTATTTTTCTGGGTGAATTTTGTTTCTTTCAAACTTGTAAAGGCCAATTAGTAACCACATTTCACAAGTTATTCTCAAAAGTTTAGAAAGGAAATATCAGAATCATTTTGTGAGATAAATGATATCCTCATACCTAAACCAGGGAAGGATAAAACACACAAAGAAAACTCTAGATCAATATCATTAATGGACATTGACTCAAAATTTTTAAACACAGTGCAATCAAATAAGCTACATCAATTTGTCCAAGAAAGCATTTATTATGATGAAATAGCATTTATACCAAGGGGGTGAGGTTGGTTCATTATTAAGAATACAATCAGTATAAATCATATTAAAAAAACAAAGCATTAAAAGTATATGATCATCTCAAATGTATCCAGAAAAAAATATTTGATAGAGTTCAACATCCTTCTATGGTTACAAATTCTCCAAATATAGGCATAGAGGGATATATTCAATATCATAAATAGTACTATCTGCATGAAATAAATAAGGGAACAAAGTAAGGATGCTCACTCTCCTCACTATACTTTGTTATAATTCTGGAAAAGCTAGCAGTATCAATAAGACAAGAGAAAGGAATAAAGATAGATTTTTAAAAGGAGATAAAATATCTCTGATTGGTGCTAATATGATAGTTTACTTGGAAAATCCTAGAGAATTAGTTCAGTCATGTCAAACTTTTCATGACTCCATTTGAGGTTTTCTTGGCAAAGATCCTGTAGTGGTTTGCCATTTCTTTTTCCAGACCATTTTACAAATAAGGAACAGAAGCAAACAGGGTTAAGCGACTTGCCCAGCATCACATGGCTAGGTAGTGTCTGAGCCCAGATTTGACCCCATGAAAATGAGGCTTCCTAATTCCAAGTCCAGTGTTCTGTTTACTGTACCACCTAACTATCCTCCAATAGAATCAGCAAAGGTACTAATTGAGACAATCAATAGCTTCTCCAAATTTGTGGGCCACAAAATAAATTCTTAATAATCCATAGCATATTATATAGTAGAAACAAAACACAAGAAACAATAACAGAAAAGGAAATCCCCAAACCTGAGCTACCCTATCTCAAGAATATACACAGATATAACGGAAGAAAAGAGTGGACAGCACACAATTAAAAAATATGTAACTACATGACCTTGATCTCCTCTCTGAAGAATTCTCATGATTTTCACTGTGAATCCGGACTCTCCACTTCTTAGCTGGGATGGCTTTTCCCAGGGCACAGCATTTCACCTGGATGTTTAAATCTTCTCCCAGACTGAGTCAAGCAGGTCACAAAGATGAGGAGCTGACTCATGACCAGCCTTGGTTCTTGCAGGAATAGACCAAGATCTCTCAGTCAGACAGTAGACTCTATATAGGGAATGGCATCTTTCCTGGAAAAGTCAATCTGCTTAACTTCCTAAGCTTGATCGTAGTCTTCATCACATTCAAATTCTGGCTCTTCTGGAGGTTACTGTTAGCTGAAGGATGACAGTTCTTTTTAGCTGGTGTGCTATTGTATTTTTTGCAGCAAGGGATTTGTTACAATTGTCAGTAGCTGTTACTCTAAATCCATTAGGACATTTCCCTTGGCTCTGAGGTCTGCTATATCCAGGCTGGAGATGGGAGCTATATATAAATGGCCTCCCCTTCATGATAATTCTCCATAGTTCAGAGGTATCTTCTCTTGGTTTAGTACTTTACCATTAGTTTTTGTGGTAAGCCAATTATTCTTCCAGAATTCCAGTTAGCATATTATATGGATGAGTGATTATAGAAAACTATGGAGACAGTTTGTACCAGTTCAATTGATCTCTTAACACATTGGATCTTTTTGAAACTGTGATGTGCCACCTTTACATCTAAAATCGCTTTCTCTTTACATTTCAATGTCCTTATTTTTGCAGCTTAAGACTTTTACTATTAGTGAAATCTGATTGGGGCATATCATTGCATTTATACTCATTTCCATGACAAACTAGAAAGGATATGGGTAGCAAGAGTTCAAGCACAACTCCTCTAGGATTTTCTTGATAGAATCTTCTAAGAATTTCCTTTGGAGGGAGAGAAAAATCTCCATGAAGAGTTGTCAGTGTATATGTGTACACATACATATATATATATGTGTGTGTGTGTGTGTGTGTGTGTGTGTGTGTGTGTCTACACACATATGTATGTATATGCACATAGAAACAAGAGCCATGTATATATGGTATGTGTTCATATATATATATATATATATATATAGCACAATATGCATATACACACATCTATACATGTACTGTATAGATGTGTCTACACATACATACACTTATACATACATACATGTGTGTATATGTATGTATACATATATGTATATGTGTGTGCATGTGTATACACACATGTACACACAAACAAGAGTCAGAATGGCAAAGTATATAAACAACTGGATTTAGAACTACAGCTATCTGGGTTCAAATACCACCTCTGGTATACATTGGCTATGTGACCATAATAAGTAAGTCATTTAACCTCCTAAGACAACTTGCTTTGGTAGAAGTTGCTTCCTCATCTGGAAGATGCAGTACAAATGAAATAACATTACTAGTCTCAACCCTTACAAACAAACAAAACCCATTGAAAACGGAAATAAATAAATCTTATTAAGCTAAAAAGTTATACTGTAACAATGGATAGAAAAGAAGGGAAATATTGATTGTATCATTTTTTTATCATGCTGAGTGTTAGTATACAGCTCTCTGTCTCTCTCTGTCTCTCTCTCTCTCTGTCTCTCTCTCTGTCTTTCTCTCTCTCTCTCTCTCTCTCTCTCTCTCTGTCTCTGTCTCTCTCTCTCTCTCACACACACACCCACACAGAGGCACATACACGTACACACAATTCATAATTTTATAGAATGTTAGTGCTGAAAGTACATTCCCAGACCTCTAGCCTCAAATTTTATTTTTTCCCTGAAATAACCAGAACCTGGGGCGGAGCCAAGATGGCGGAGTAGAAACAGCTCATCCAAGCCTCTCTGCCCCCAGATTCCCCACAAACTATGTAAAAAAGGACTCTGAACAACTTCTGGAGCCCCAGCACCCACAGAACGACACAGAGAAGCTAACCTCCCGCTGAGGACAGCCCAGCAGCCCTGCAGGAAGGACCAGTGCAGCGGTCTGGGAGCCGGCAGCGCGCAGAGCGCAGGAGCGGAGCCAAGCCGAGCCCAGGTCCGCGTGAGCCGAGGTTTTAGCCCCAGGGCGGCAGGGCCAGCAGCCAGCTGGAGGAATCCCAGAACACCAGGAGCAGTGGCGACTCCAGAATTATCAACATAGACATGCCTAGGACAAAGTAAGAGGTTAGTGTCCTATGGACTTTGGGACCTGTATTTGGGGAATGCGTCAGCTCCCTCCCCTGGGGGCTAGAAGCCGCTGAGGAGAAACGCCATTTTGTAGTTTTCATAGGCATTTCCGGCTCCCAGCCTACAAATCGTGGGGAGATCCAGCGATCAGTCTTGGGGGGTAATCGCTCTTGCTTTAACCTCCCTGGATCTGGATTGTGATCTAGGGTGGAAGTTGTGGGTGGGTTTACAGCTTGCCAGAAACGGAAGTTGCCCCCCACACGTTCGGGACGAAAATTCCTCTAGCTGGCCTTAAAGCCATAGTGTGCCAACAAGCCCAAAAGTCAAGCAATCAAGTGGCAACATGCCAAGGCAAAGGAAACAGAAAAATGCAACCCTAGACTCCTATTTTGGGGGCATAGAAAGGGAAAAGGACTGTGAGGTCAGAAGTCCTGCTCCAAAAGCCCCAGGGGAAAACATGAGCAGGTTGCAGGCCATAGAGGACCTTAAGAAGGACTTTAAAATCAAATAAGAGAAGTGGAGGAAAAATTGGAAAGAGAAATGAGAAGGATGCAGGAAAAGTATGAAATGAGGGTCAACAGCCTGACTGAGGAAACAACACCTTAAAAATAGACTAACTCAAATGGCAAAGGAGGCCCAAAAGGGCAATGAGGAGAAGAATGCCTTAAAGTCGAATTTGCCAGTTGGAAAAAGAATCTCAAAAGTTCACTGAGGAGATTCATTCCTTCAGAGTTAGACTGGAGCAAATGGAAGCTAGTGACTTTATGAGAAATCAAGATGCTGTTAAGCAGATCCAAACAAATGAAAGATTAGAAGGCAATGTGAAATATCTCATGGGAAAAACCACTGACCTGGAGAATAGATCCAGGAGAGACAATTTAAAAATTATTGGACTACCTGAAATCCATGATCAAGGAAAGAACCTAGAAATCACCCTTCAAGAAATTCTCAAGGAAAACTGCCCTGATGTTTTAGATCCAGAGGGCAAAGTAGAGGTTGAAAGAATCCACCGATCACCTCCTGAAAAAGATCCCAAAAAGAAACTCCCAGGAATATTATAGCCAGGTTCCAGAATCCCCAGATCAAGGAGAAAATACTACAAGCAGCCAGGAAGAAACAATTTCAATATTGTGGAAACACAATCAGAATAGCCCAGGACCTAGCAGCTTCTACACTGAGGGATCGAAGGGCATGGAATATGATATTCCAGAGGGCAAAAGAACTGGGAATGAACCCAAGGGTCACCTACCCAGCAAAACTGAGTATTTTGTTTCAGGGGAAAATATGGTCATTCAGTGGAATAGAGGACTTTCAAGCATTCTTGAGGAAAAAACCAGAGTTGAATAGAAAATTTGACATCCAGACGCAAGAAGAGATGCCTGAGAAGGTAATCAGGGAAAAGAAATCAAAAGGAACTTATCAAAGTTGAACTATTTACATTCCTATATGGAAAAGCAATATCTGTGACTGATGATATCTTTCTCACTATGAAAATAATGGAAGAAGGGGTGTGGTCATATGAATACATATGTGAATGTGTGTGTATATGGTTACAGTTATATATGGATAGAGGGCATAGGTTGATTTTGTTGGGAAGGGAGAGTACTCAAGGGATGAAATTATGAGGTGAGAGAGGAAAGTGGCAAGAGGAGATGGGGAGAGACATGGTAGGGTAAACTATCTCATGCAGGGGAAGTGGTTGCAAAGGAGGGGGAGAATAAGGAAGGCTAAAAAGGCAAAACCACATTCACATTGAATTTGGTTCAGGGAGAAAATGACATACATAGTAAATGGGATATCTCAACCTGCAGCAGGATAGGGGGAAGGGGGATGAGAGGAGGGATGATGGATGGGAGGGCATCCTTGGGGTGAGGGGAGGTTGGAAGTATCCACTATAGAAGAGGGACAGGATCATGTAGGGAATTGACCAGGTGGGGGGTGGGATGAGTGGGAGGGAATTATAACCAGCCTTGTACAATATATCTACTATGATAATGTTTTGCATAGCTAGACATGTACAACATATACTGAATTACTTATCTCCCAAGAAGGAATGGGTGACAAGGGAGGAAGGAAATAGATCTGAAATTCGAGGTCGTAACATTAAATGTTTCAAATATATATATAAATACTATTATTAATACTCTTTTGCCTATAATTGGGAGATAAGATGTGCAGGCATTAGGACACAAAGATTCATCTTCCTCTAATGGAAAAGTCGATGGGGGTATGGGAGAAGGTATGGGAGAGAGCAGATTGGAGGAAGCGATATCTTGTGGGACTGCTATTCTGGGAGGTTGGGTAGGGAAATAATGGGGGGGAAATGATTGTAACTCAAAATCTGGCGGAAATGAATGATGTAAAACAGAAGTTAATAAAGCATTTGTTTAAAAAAAAAAAAAAAGAAAAGAAATAACCAGAACCTGGTCCCAGAGAATCCTTTATAAATGATATCCTGCCTACTTCAAGAACTCCCTAAAGATTTCTTCATAAGATAATGTTCATTTTCCCCAGTACTCAGTCCCCTCCCCCATTCTGCTATACTCTGTTCTGTTCTTAGGGAGGTCCTGTCTTTCTTGATATTGATCTTAGATTTCAGGGACCTCTAACAGCATGACTGAAAGTCCCATAGATGAAAAGTGGCTAGGGAACAGCAGCACAACACAATTCCTAAGACATTTTAGCCAATAATGATAGTAAACAAAATATAATGAGTGATCCTCATAGTTATAAAGTCATAATTACATTTCTAAAATGTACTTGCCCTTCTTTTCCCTTGGTTCCTCTAACCAATATAAAAGAGACTGACAGACAATTAGATATGTTCATGGTTTGCAGGACAGACAGAGAAACAGACAGAAACAAAGAGACTCTGATAGGCAGGGAAGCAGGCAGGCAGACAAACAGAGAGACAAAAACAGAGGAAGGAAGGAAGAAAGGAATGAAGGAAGAAAGGAAGAAGGAAGGAAGGAAGGAAGGAAGGAAGGAAGGAAGGAAGGAAGGAAGGAAGGAAGGAAGGAAGGAAGGAAGACAGACCCAGACAGGGGCATAGCTGCGATGGCAGAGTAGAAGCAGGAAATTTCATGAACTCCCACCACAACCTCCTCCAAGACCTGTAAAATATGACTCTAAACAAATTTTAAACCTACAGAACCCACACAGAGATGGAAAGAAATAACTTGCTGATGAAGGCAGCCCAGCAGGCTGATAGGAAGGGTCTATTGCACCAAGCTGGGAGCTGAGCTCAGTCTGATGTGAGTGTGCTGAGCAGGGGCAGCTCCAACCATTGGCCCAGACTAGCCCAAGCTGGCTTCAGGAGAGTGAATCACTGGCAGCTGTGGAGGTTTCCAGACTCCCCAACCCATAAACGTCAAAGAGAAAGCAAAAGGTCAGTGGGGAATTCTGTTGGAACTGGTTGAAGGAAGATCATGGTCTAGCCCCTGCCCCTGGGGGGAGAGGCAGCAGTAATATGGTGGCTGCAGTTGCTGCCAAGTGGCTGCCTCTGGAATTCCTGACCTTCAGGTCACAGGGGGACCAAGCAACCATTCAAAGGGTAATTGCTCTTGCTTTGACCTGCATGGATCTGGATCACAGTAGTGGGTGGTGTTCCTGGGGTGAGAGATGCCAGTGTGCCAGAGCTTGTGCTGGAAGTAGAGAGGGCACGCTCCTTAGATATATGAGAACATTTGCAAAAATCCCAGTGATTTATAACATAGCTCTCCACTGTGGAAACAGAGTTCTACCATGGCAAAGAGCTCAAAAGTCAAGTAATTGGCTGGAAATATGAGGAAAGCACAATCAGACCACAGAATCCTTTTCTGGAGACAAAAACGATCAAAACATGAAACCAGAAAAAGTCAACAAAAGCAAAACTCCAGCATCAAAAGCTTCCAAGAAAAATATGTACTGGTTAGAGCCTATAGACTAGCTCAAGAGAGATTTTGAAAATCAAGTAAGAGAAGTGGAGGAAAAATTGGGAAGAGAAATGAGAATGATGCAAGAAAATCATGTAGAGAGAGTCAACAGCCTATTAAAGGAGACACAAAAGTACACTGAAGAAAATAACACCTTAAAAAAAACAGACTAACTCAAACAGCAAAAGAGGCCCAAAAAGCCAGTGGGGAGAAAAATGTCTTAAAAAGTCAAATTTGCCAGATGGAACAGGAATTTCAAAAACTCACTGAAGAGAATAACTCCTTCAAAATTAGATTGGAGCAATTGGAAGCTAATAACTTTATGAGAAATCAAAATACTATAAAACATATCCAAACAAATGGAAAAAATGGCAATGTGAAATATCTCATTGGAAAAACCACTAACCTGGAAAACTGATCCAGGAGAGATAATTTTAAAATCATTGGACTACCGGTAAGCCATGATCGGAAAAAAAAAAAAAGAGCCTAAACACCATCTTTAAAAGTAATTATCAGGCAAAATTGCCCTTATATTGTAGAACCAGAGGGCAAAATAGAAATCGAAAGAACTCACTGATCAGCTCTTTAAAAATATCCCAAAAAGAAAACTCCTAGGAATATTATAACTAATATTTAATATATAATATGATAATGAATATTATAATATTAAAACTGTTACAACGGAGGGGAATAATAGGAAGGTGAAAGAGAACGGTTCAAACTTATTCTCATTGAATTTGGCTTAAGGAGGGAATAACGTACATACTCAATTGGTTATCTTACCCTATAGGAAAGAAAGGGGGAAGAGGATAAGAGGGGGTATGATAGAAGGGAGGGCAGATTGGGAGAGAGAGTAGTTAAAAGTACATACTTTTGAAAAGGGGCAGGATCAAAGAAGAAAATAGAGTAAGTGGGGGGCAGGATAGAATGGAGGAAAATATAGTTCTTTTTTGTTCTTTTTTTTCTTTTCCTCACTTTATTTTTAATTTTTTAGTTTACATCATTCATTTCCATAAGATTTTGGGTTACAAATTTTCTCCCCATTTTCCCTAACCACCACCCCAAAACGGCGATCCCACTGAATATCCCCTCCCCAATCTGCTATCTCCCATATCTTCCCACATACCCCCTTAAACTTTCCTGTAGAGCACAGTGGATTTCTATGCCCCAGTGCCTGTATATCTCATTTCCCAGTTATAAGTAAAATAATAATAAGAAGAATATGTATATATATATATATATATATATATTTTTTTTTTTTTTTAATATTTGATTTTAAAACTTTACATTCCAGATTCTTTCCCTTCCTCCTTTGTCACCACCCTCACTGGGAAGATAAGCAGTTCAATATAGGTTTTACATTTGTAGTTATACAAAACATTTCCATAGTTGATATATTGTGAAAGACTGACCATATATCCTTCCATCCTATCCCACCCCATCTTGTTCTGTTTTCTACTTTGATATTGTCCCTTTTCTTTTTTTTTTTTACCTCATAAATTTTAATTCTTTTACCATCATAACTGTACTGCCTTTAACAAAGGAGGTTCCTAACTAGGTTACTTAAGATGAAATTACAGTGACGTAGGCTGAAACTCCAATGATTGGTCAGTGTACACTTGAATTTCCCACTGGGGGGGAAACCCTAGGCTGGGTCTCCCACCCACAGATTAATCAAGGGTAAGCAAGGGGTGGGGGTTCTGCCTGTTTACAGATTAAGCAAGGTGGAGTTCTCTGTTTTACAAATCAATTAAGGGAAGGTTGGGCTGCCTGTTTTACAAATCAAGGAAAGGGTGAGTGGATTTGTGTCTGACATTCAGGAAGGGCAAAGTGACAAATCAAAGAGGGAAGGGTAGAGTGGAGCTGGGGAATGATGGGGATTGTGGGGGGCCATGCAAGGAGGTAAAAAGGGAATCAGGGAGAGGATCGGATAGTCTTAGCTTTAGGGGGTGCTCGTGGACTTCTGTTTTCCATTCTGAGGTGACAGCAGGCTTCACTCTGGTGTAATGTTGTCATGTGGGGATAGAGTCTACTTAGGTGTAGTGGGGATCATGATGTGTGGTCCCTTCCACCTCTGCTCCAGACCATGAATTTCTTTTTACCAGCACAGAATCCCCAGGTTGAAACAGGTAAGCTGAGGCAGAACTCCGGATCCGGATCAGGATCAGGAGAGCTGAGGGAAGGAGTTGTTTTTTGGTTTTTTGTTTTTGTTTTTGGGTTGTTTTTTTTTTTTTTTCTGAATCGCCTGCAGACCCTGAAGGAACTTGATAATGGAAGAGTTAGGGATTTCAGCTTTTAGGTCTTCCCAGATTAGAGGAAGAATGGGTGGTAATCTTCCATATGTTAGGGAATGGTCTGGACTTTCTCAGCCTTGAGTTCTGAGCTCTGAGAAAATTTCAGATGCAGGCTGCTCAAGGAAGTCAAAGCTGAGAATCCAAGGACCTGACCATCTCCCCCTTAAACAGTTGGGACCCAAAATCATTTGGGTAGATCTATGTTTCATAGGAAGCTGGGTACACAGATTATATATACAGTATACAGTGAATACAGATTCACTCAGGAAGAAAGAGATAATTCAGAAATTGAATCCTTAACATACATTCAGTTACAAATGTTAACTTTTGCTTAGAGCATGAAACAACTACAAATTCGGATCAAAAGAGCCAGATCTCTTCTGTTTTCACAACTCATTACATTGGTTTAGCAATAAATTTATCTTGCAAATGAAAGTTTTAATAGGCCTCTTAAAATTACACTAGAGATTTGAAAATTTCTTCTGAAAGTATTTTCCCTTCTTTTAAAACAGTTTCAAGATTTATAATTGATCACTAAACTTTTATGAAGAAAGTTAGTTGAAAACTTTTTTAAATGATCTTAAGCAATTTGCATACTTTCTGCACATGTTCCAATTCCAAATGAAAAATATTAGATTTTCCAGTGAGCTTACACGAAAGAACCCATATCTGTTACTGACTACGTGCTCTGATCATGGAAACTTGCTATAGAAGGAGAAAAGCAGGGACATGTGACATTCCAAATATGACAGGATAAAACATCCTTGACTGTTTAAATTCAGGTAAAGTCACAGATATCCAACCATGCAGTATCTGTTCCATCTTATAGCTAGACTCAGGAATAGGTGGGAAACATTCCTTTTCAAAGGAATCCCATGGGTAAACTGAGCCAGGAGGGATCCCATCCCAGACAGAGGCTAAGATTGTCCCTTCGGCCTTTACCAAATGTAGACTTCCACCTATCAGCAGTACAGGATCACATTCCCTCTGAGTAGCTTGTGGCATTTTCTCCGAGATACTGATTTAATGCAGACAACTATACCCAAATTCAAACTCAAAATAAAATTTAGTTATAGTCCCAAGTGCCTTTTACCTTAAACAACAAGCTTCACCGATCACAGCTTAGAGCTAGTTAGTTATTTTTATTTTCATGGAGCTGCACTAAGCAATGATGATTCATCAGGTCTCACAAATGTAAAGAATTCCATTTACCATCTTTCCTTCTGAAATCTAAAAGCCAATTGATAGAAATCCTTCTAATCTTTGCAACTTCTTAGCAAGTTAGGTTCATTTAAAACTACACTTAAACAAGTTACTTTCCCAGGCTGAATGACCTTGCCTAATAGAGATACTTTCTAGGGGATCTGGCAGTTTTACAACATAAGGAAAATTTATATGAATTCTAAGGAGGAGAGAATGGGGGAAGGGCTAATAATGATGGCCCTGCTTAGCCAATTCTCATACAAGCAGGAGGACTGTTATGAATGGGCAGAACTAGTCTGGATAAAGTTTTCATCCAATCTCCTCCTTTCCACATACAGTAATCAATTGACAATTTTAGGTTTTAACATTAAAACAGTAGCCAAAATAACTTAGTTAACAATCTTACAAGTTTTAAACAGTCTTAACTGAAACTTCCTTTTAAACAAAGACAAACTTGGAAGCTTATGATTTCCCAAATTACAATACTCTGAGACTTTAAGAAAAACTGCTTCTTATACAGCATAGATAATACAACTTTTTACCAGTAACAATACCATAAACAATTATCATGTTCTTAAATTTGAAATTTGAAATAAAAACAAATGAATTACCAATCTGGTGACCTTAAAAATCAAGTTGTTGTTTTTGTTTTTTTTTGAAGTTACACAGAACTAAAATTTTCTTCTTGCCACACACCCAATCAACTTATCACTAGAAATCAATTACATCCTGGAATCTCACATAGATGGTCAATGTGGTGATTCATAAACCTTCAAATTAACATAAATACATCCTTAGATGAAGCAAGCTTAAAAACCACATGCCTATATTTTTCTTTCCTTTTTTTTTCAAGTTTCTCATTTGCTCAATAAGAATTCTACAAAATGCCTTTACAATTCACTGTGCACAATTATTCATTTCATCATTAGTAAGGTGGAAACCATAACTTTAAGTCACTGCATATTTCCAGAATAGCCAAAGTTAAATGGACAATCAGCTATCACAGTAAATATCAGCAATTATTACTACTACCTGTTTGTATCCCAAATATAACAGCTTTAAATTTTCAGATCTTATAACATAAAAAAATCTAATTCACATGAAATAAACATAAGACAGGATTAGCAGAACTGATAAAGTAACATAACTGATTTTACACAACTTTTTGTCCATCTTTTAGTTTCAACAATTTTCAGATTGAAAACTGCTTTATCTAACAACATTTCTGGCTCACAATGGTCACTCAAACTTTTACAGTATAAGAGGATTTTACAATTTAGAGATACCATAATAACACAATGACATTATGACATTAATTGCATTTCCAATTCATCACATACAAAAATTATTGATAGAAAAATTGGGCTTACCAAGTACAGAGGCTTTTCTTCTCTCCCCACAACTGCAGAGCCTGGTTGAGGACCCAGGTGTTTGAAAGGAGAGAGGGTCATCCTCATGCCTGGAGGTGTGGGATTTGGGGTGCCCTGGGGTGTTGCCAGGCCCCTCAATATAGCTGCAGCTCCCCCTTCTTTTTCAAGTGGGGGAGCTTAACTCAAATTCCCTATATTCTTTAGCACTCTCTATTTTTTTTTTAGAATGAGAGACTTTAATAAATTTTTGTAAATGTTTTCAGCCGATTTAACTTTTACTCCAATAAACTTTATGTATGTGTCCACTCCTTACAAAAACTTACAAAAAGTGATAGCTTTGATCTCTCCAGCAAGTGATATTGGGGGGGGCGCCTTCCCCCTTTCTCACTACTAGAGAACCCAAAAGAAAATTCACTTTTTCTTGTCAAATCTTAGAAAATATTCCAATTTGCCTAAATACCAAATAGTACAATGAATTCTGACTTGTCTTTAGCATCAAATTAGGAGTGACACTCTTTACTTCTCATATGAATTTAATTGACTAACAGTTTTATCCTAATACACAAATTTTTCCTCTTTTAGGTGAGGCAGGAAATAGTAAAATTCTCGTCTGCCTGCCTCTCTTTCTCTCCTTCTCCAGCCTACCTTCAGCATTGGTGAAGGGAGCTTGTCCAGGGTTGTTGACCACCGGGGTTTCTCTCAGGGGAAATAGCTGGGCAGAAGTGGGGGTTCTGTCAGGACTTGGGACCTGGTCCCTAGATACTGAACCAGGGCCATAGGGGGTGCCCCCACAAGTATGTGAGGGACCAGTGAAATCAGAGGTAGAGTCCAGCTGGACCAGGTAGGGAGGTGAAGGAGCAGAGGGGGATAGGGGATCCCTGGATCCCCCATCTCCTCGGGGGAGGGAGATAAAACAGGATATAGGGGAGGTTTGATGTTAGCAAAATCTTTTAACACTTGTTGGAGCGGGGTCTGGGAGCTAGATGTTGATTGCCCCATTCTTAACTAAATGAGAGACTCTTGCAGTGAAAGTGGTTAAGGGCCTCAGGTAGAAGACAGTGGACTGACAAAAAGTAGAACACAATATACACAGAGCAAAACAGACAGTGACAAGGCAGAAGCAAAGTTCCCCAGGGAGCATTTCAGGAGGAACTGAGAGTGAAAGAAAAGAAATGAACAGGCTCCCACACCTGGCGTCCCGGGGCGGAGCAGTGAAGATGGGTTGTGCCTCGTCAGGCCCCATACAGTCACACACCAGAAGAGTACTCACCAGAACAGATACAGAACGCTTCAGAAAGAATTTGGCGGGTTCGACGTTCATCAAAAGGCACCATCAGAGAGGGGGGCCGATATAAGCAAATCGGTGGCCTCCCCCACCCTCTATCGGCGCCTCTGGACGAAGCCGAAACCCCGGTCATGGCGAGGCTAACAGGTGACTAGTCAACTCAAGACCTCGGTCCGCTCATCACAGGGACGGCCCTCCAGATTGTCACTGAGCACTAACATGTCGTCAGTGGACCTCCAAGTGAAATGGACACTCGGACAGAATCAACAGGCCAAGACCATCAGTAATCAAATTCAGGAAGCGTTTATTAGCTGGCCAGCGGCAGTCCTAGGGATAAAGTCCCAGGAGCTGCGATATTGTCCCTTTTCAAAAGTGGGTGCTTCCAACTTCCCTCCCCTCCTCAGCCTGCCTTCCCTTCCATTATCTCCCCTCTTTTCCTCTTCCCCTCTACTATCCTGTAGGGTGAGATACCCTATTTAATGTGTACATCATTCCCTCCCTAAGTCAAATTCAATGAGAATAAGGTTGACTTTTGCCTTTTGACTTTGACCTTTTGCCTTCCTGTTCTTCCCCTCCATTGTAACAATTCTCTCTTGCCTCTTCTATATGAAATAATTTGCCCCATTCTCTCTCTCCCCATTTCCTCTCATTATATTCCTCTCTCACCTCTTAATTTTACCTTCTAAGCACCATCCCTTCCTATTCAATTGGTCCTGTACCCTCTGTCTATGTTTACCTGTACACATATATACACACACTCACATATGTATTTATACACCCATATACCTTCCTATATAGACATATATATGTATGTATACATATGTGTATATATTTATACTCACACATTTCTATTCCCTTCAACTATCCCCATACTGAGAAAAGTTTCATAATTTACAATTATCATTTTTCCATTTAGGAATATAAGTAGTTCAACTTCAATAAGTTCCTTATTATTTCTTTTCCCTGTTTACCTTCTCATGCTTCTATTGCTTCTTGTATCTGAATCTTGTATCTGTATCTTGTATCAAATTTTCAACTCAACTCTGGTTTTTTTCATCAAGAATGCTTGAAAGCCCTCTATTCCACTGAATGACCATATTTTCCCCTGAAACATGATACTCAGTTTTGCTGGGTAAGTGATTCTTGGTTTTAATCCCAGCTCCTTTGACCTCTGGAATATCATATCCCAAGCCCTACAATCCCTCAGTATAGAACCTGCCAGGTCCTGAGTTATACTGATTGTGTTTCCACAATATTGAGATTGTTTCTTCCTGGCTGCTTGTAATATTTTATCTTTGGTCTGTGAACTCTGGAACCTAGCTATAATATCCCTAATATTTTTCTTTTTAGGATCTTTTTCAGGAGGTTATTGGTGGATTCTTTCAACCTCTATTTTGCCCTCTGGTTCTAACACATTAGGACAATGTTCCTTGAGAATTTTTTGAAGGATGATTTCTACGTTCTTTTTTTGATTATGACTTTCAGGTAGTCTAATAATTTTAAAATTTTCTCTCCTGCATCTATTTTCCAGGTCAGTGGTTTTTTCCCATGAGATATTTCACATTGCCGTCTATTTTTTTTTCATTTGGTTGGATCTGTTTAATAGTGTCTTGGTTTCTTATAAAGTCACTAGCTTCCATTTGCTCCAATCTAATTCTGAAGGAATGATTCACTTCAGTGAGCTTTTGAGATTATTTTTCCATCTGGTAAATTCTGCTTTTTAAGGTATTCTGCTCCTCATTGAGTTTTTTGAGCCTCTTTTGCCATCTGACTTAGTCTATTTTTTAAGATGTTATTTTCTTCAGTCAGGTTGTTGAAACTCATTTCATAATTTTCTTCCATCATTCTCATTTCTCTTCCCAATTTTTCTTCCACTTCTCTTATTTGATTTTCAAAATCCTTTTTAAGCTCCTCTATGGCCTGTAACCAGCTCATATTTTTCTTAGAAGCTTTTGGTGCGGGAGTTCTTACTATGCTGTCTTCCTCTTGTTCCATGCTTTGATCCTTTTTGTCCCCAAAATAGGAATGTGAAGTTGTATTTCTCTGTTTTCTTTGCTTCCTTTGCGTGCTCATGTTACCACTCAATTACTTGACTTTTGGGCCTTTTCCAACAGTAGAACTCTGTTACCAGAAATAGGAACTTTGTCCCAAATGCTGGGGTTTTCACAGCTGCTGGAGCTATTAGTTGGGTGCCCTCTCTGAAGCCTCCAAACACTCTGGTAGACTGTTCACTCACCCCAATACCTCCACCCTAGACAGCAATCCAGATCCAAGCAGTTTAAAGCAAGAGCAATTACCCCCTCATATTGGTCACTTGGTCCCCCTACAATCTGCAGACCAGGAGCTCTGAAGCAGCCATATGGTGGCAGCTGCATGGCTGTGGAGCCTCAGCTTCTTCTCACCCTGGGGCAAAGGCCGGACCACACTCCCTAATTCCCAGGTCCCAAAGACCACACTGCACTGACATCTCACTTTGTCCTTAGCATCTATGGGTTGATAATTCTGGAAACCGGAAGAACCTCTAGTCAGTGGCTGGTCAGGCCGTCCTGAGGCTAAAACCTCTGGTTTGTGCTGGGCTGGGCTTGGCTCCCAACATGCTGTACTGCCTGCTTTCTGCTGTCCTGCCAGGCTGTCCTCAGTGGGAGGTTAGCTTTTCTGTGTCATTGTGGGCTCTGTAGCTCCTAAGTTTGTCTAGAGTCATTTTTAACATGATGAGTTGGGAGCTGGAGCTAGGCAGAAGTCCCATTTCTACTCCACCATTTTGACTCTGCCTCTTGAAATATAGTTCTTCTTTCACAATATATCTAGTATGGAAACTTTTTTTTGTAACTACACATGTACAGCCCATTTTGAATTGATTATCTTCCCAGTGGGTGTGGGTGAGGAATCAAGAAGGGAAGAAATTTGGAAATCAAAGTTTTAAAAACATATGTTAAAAAAAATTAAAAGGAATTGTTTTTATTACATTCAACTGGGAAATAAGATATACAGGTATACAGGCTGTGGGGTATAGAAATCCATCTTACCCTACTAGAAAATTAGAAGAGGGGATGAGGGAGGATATAAGAGAGAGCAGATTGGGGAAAGGGGTATTCAGTAGGCTTACTATTTTGGGTTGGTGGGTAGGAGAAAGATGGGTAGAAAATATGTAACTCAAAATTTCCTGGAAATGAATGTTGAAAACTAAAAATAAACAAATAAAAAAAGAAAGACCCAAATATTGCTCGGGGATAGGCAATACACTGTGGAGATAGGAGGGAAAAGAGGGATGTAATAATGAATAAAAATGGCCAAGACTTTAATTGTAATGATATTTTCATTCACATTGAACTTTACTATTTTCCCCAAAAGGACTTTCATATCTGTTCTTTCAAATTTTTCACACAGTTTTTCACCTTGGTTCTACCTTCAGGGGTACTAGGATCAGGAGCCATTTTTTGGTGTAGAAGAGTGGTTTCCATGACACTTTTTGAAGCTTCCCTAGACAGAAGGAGTAGAGGAATACTTCAACCAGGAACATAGTACACAGGTGAGGGCCCAGAATCTTCAGACAAAATTTGGGCCTAAACTAATAAGCAGAATGTAAATCATGAAATTTAAAGACAAAGATAAAAAAAAAAACCAGCTTCAAAAGGAAAGTCAGCATCAGGACCTAGGTAAATGATGTCTTAAGAGAATTAAAAAAGCAAAGTCTGAGTTCAGGTTAAAGGCACTCAAAGTCAAGATATAAGATTCAGGTTTTTATTTGAAAAAAAATTCTGTTAATTTGCTACACTCTTTATAATCTGTCATATGTTTGTGTTCTTGTGTTTGATTATCACACCCTTTCTTCCAGCTTACCATGAAATTCATCTTATCTTATTTCCTATCATTTCTCTCCATGTGCTAGAGTGCCAGGCCTTGGTGGGCACACAACAACTCAGTTACATAGGAGTTCTGAGTATTACTACCTTTGACAAGGGTACTGAGTTTAAGAGAGATGAGGTAAGTGTCTCATAATGACAGAACTTCAAAATGGAAGATCCCCAACCTGAAACTTACTCCTTCAACTTTTTGAGTGGTGCTCCTTCCACTATGCCATAGTCTATGCCATTATGCCACTTATTTACTAGATCCAAACCTCTCATCCCATTTATCAGTTCTGAAAAACATATTTCCTGCTGATGGAAGATACTATTCTTATGGTTCAAACACTGGACTACTTTATTACTATTATAACCATCTTTCAATTCAGGTATTGTCAACAAATATTTATTAAATGCTTACTAAGCACAAAGATCTATAGAAAGTGCTAGAAATAGAATGATAAAATGGCAGTTCTGGCCATCAAGAAGCTTAATTTTTTATATAGATTACCATCAGCATCACCCTTAATATCATCAAAATTATGGCCACTAACATCCTTGCTATTCTCACTGCCATTTAAAAAAGCATGTCCATCATACAAATATCATAATTATTCTAAACATCACCATTTACATAAAATTTTCCTATTTTTGAAGATCTTCTATGCTCAAAGACCTCAATTTGCTGAAAGCAACTTTCAAATCTGTATAAATTTTTACCTCATATTTCCATTCTCTCTTTTTATCATCCCCCATATTATTTGTTTTTTTTCTTTCCTTTCTCCTCTCTTTCTATCTTTTCAGCACTGTCCCATGGTCTCTACCCCATTTCAACTCCCTCTCAATTCCTCTTTTCTTCTGATGCTCCTTTCTCTTCTAAACACACACACACACACACACACACACACACACACACACACACACACACACACACACACACAGGGTTGCAGTACTCCCCTTACAGTAACTAATGGTCCATTTCACGGAGAATGGACAACAGATAGAAGATCATTACCAGTTGTCAAAAAATTATTAGAGAAAAGAAACACATTTGGGAGTAAGCCATTTTTCCCCCTTGTGTCAGAATAAAGTCAGTAAATCAGAGACGTGTGCTTTCCAGCTGCTCGGAAACTGGTGTTTATTACCTTAAAGGTCATGGAGGGTCAGACTACAGGGCCTGCAATGCAGGGATGATAGAAGCTATTTTAGTGAGCTAGTGATTTTTAACCCTGCCTTCCCTTGCTGAAGCTTGGAGGATCAAAGGGTACATTCCAAGCAGAGAATAGAATTGGAATTAAAGAAGGCCTGATGACTCAGGATCTGTGGTGGGATATAAGAGGTAATTTCTGTCATTGAGGCAGGTGAGGGGATAATAGGAAAAGTTTAACACCACCACCACCACCACCCCGCCCCCCCCCCCCCACCACCACACACACAAATAAGTCTATTATCTTCAATGCAACCTCTGGTTACTCAACTTATCCCTACTTTACCAAGCTATGCCTTTTGCTCTAGGCTCCTTCTTCCCTTAAAAATTTGACACCACAATTAACTAGTTTAATATCACGTTGCTATTTACCTGGGAATCTTTTGCTCCCTTCTCATACTACTGCTCATTCTTTACTAAATATGAATCATAGATTACTCTCTCTAACCTTTACATCAAGCACCTTCTCTGTTCCTACTCATATGTTGGACAATAGGTGAATTCATACAACTGAGGCTCTACAAATTTCTCTCTTCTCTATTTTGCTCTCATTCCTACACGACAATCATTTCCCTATCCCCTGATTGGCTCTCATTCTCATTCCTGACAGCACATGTTGCAAATGAGTTCTTCTCTGCTCAAGTCATTTATACCAACTTGTCCCTCTTCCTACTTGTAAGAGGACTTTCCTCATATTTTAGTGAAAAAAATGAGGTCATCCATTGTAAGTACTCTTTTCTTCCCCTTTCTATATGCTAAATCTCTTCAATATCATCCTTTATTCTCTCATCTTTTGCTCTAATCTCAGAAGAAGCTATGGCCTTTCTCTTTGCCAAGGCCACGCCCTTTATTTGTCCCCTTGTTCCCATAATCTCCCATATTCTCCAAGAGATTCAAGTTCTTTTTTATGTCCTTTCTGTTTCCAGTCTTGAATTTCTTCTTATCTACAGGCTCCTTCCCTGCTACATAAAGAAATGCTCCCACCTCGACCATCCCCATCCTTTGAGTACCTTCACTTCACTTTGTCATTCCATCAAGATATTATCCTCTCTCTCTCATCTCTTTCATTGCCATATTCCAAGAAAAAAATCTATCTATGCCCATTGCCTCTACTTCATACCTCATTCACTTTTCAGACTATTTCCATGGAGCTCCACTCAATTGGAACAAGGTTGTCCAAAGTTACCACTTTAGGTGTGTAGCCAAGGTGGGGGAGTAAATGCAAAGTTACCAGTTTAACAGGGAACTGGTCAATGAACCCAATTCTGGAAGCATGCAGTTTCCCATGGCTTTATTTATCATTTCTGTGCAGATGGCTCTCGGACCTATCTATCTCTTTGAGAGGCAGAGTTTTATTGTGGATAGGACATTGGTCTTGGATTCAGGGAAGATCTGGTTTCAAATTTTGTCCCTGGCATTCATTGACTTTGTGATTATGATCTAATCATTTAACTTATTAAAATGATTGGACAATGAGTTTCTAGTCTTAAAAGTATTTGCCTGCTGTCAATCCAAGTGAAGCTTGGAAAGGCTTTATCTAGAAATGTGAGATTAAAGTATCATATGTAAATATTCTCCTGTCCTGGTGATGAAAATTCTCTTAATTGTCTGCTGAGGTGGCCTGACTTAATACAAAAGTACAAAGGTCTTAAAATCTTAAAATCTCTATCTCTGTCTCTCTGTGTCTCCATTTCTGTCTCTGTCTCTGTGTCTCTGTCTCTGTCTTTCTCTCTCTCTGTCTCCCTGTCTCTCTCTGTCTCTCTCTTTGTCTATGTGTGTCTCTCTGTCTCTCTATCTCTGTCTCTGTCTGTCTGTCTCTTTCTGGCTCTGTCTCTCTGTCTCTGTGTCTCTGTGTCTCTCTATCTGTCTCTGTCTCTCTCCTCTCTGTCTCTGTCTCTCTGTCTCTGTCTGTTTCTCTCTCTCTCTCTCTCTCTGTATCTCTCTTCTCTCCTCCCACTGTGTAGAAATGAATGCCTTGAATGAATGTGCTTCTTTGTCTTCCGACTCTGTTATATTTTGTCTTCCCTTTTATCTTCTAATTTTGGATGAATGAAGATCAAAGATGGAATGGACTATTTAGATTACATCCTTGTAAGGTGTAATAGTAATGAAATTTGATGTACATAATGTAAAGCTGCTAATGTGTGGCTTTACATAAGGGTCCACAGAAGAGTCACCAAAGTTCCCCTAAGCAAAATTAGGTTTGGTAGATACAGTAGTTTAGGCAAGTAAGGAGACAACCTGAGGAGTGATCTACTTAAGCAGTCCAGCAGTGAAAGCCCCCAGGTGCCAAGACACCCTGTCCCTCAGACTAGGGATTGGGTCTTCCATGGGCTATGCCTCACCCAGAAGTGAACATGAAACATTTCACAATCACCTCTCAAAGTCTGAGCCCACTCTCCCCAAGTTCCTACAAAATCAAAAAGAATGGGCTACTAGTTGTTTGTTTGTTTGTTTGTTTTTAACTTTGGTTTTTGTAACTATCTCTTTGTAATAGCATCAATAAAATTACTGGGAAGATATCACCTAGTAACTGATATTCAGTGAACATGGCAGATGGGAGTCTGTGATAGTATCAGAAAGCTACTGCAGCTCCCTGAAGGCAGAAGTCAACATACTCTTGGGAATCTGATTTTTCAGAGTGCTGTGTAAGTGTTAAACCACTATATGAATCTTTCAAGGTCCAGATTGATCATCACCTCTTTTCTAAAATCTGCCTTAACCACCATAGTCCATGGTGATCTGTCTTGCCTTGTCAGAGATTAGAACTGTATTACTTTTAGGAGACCCATTATGACGTTGTATTGATAAAATGAGGAGGGGGGGAGAGTTTTGTATATGTTATTACAACTCTATGAGGAGACAGTGCAAGTACCATCATTACTTTATATTATTATGTTACAGGTGAAGAAACTATGGCTCAACAATGGTTAATAATTTTGCTCATAGACTCACAGTTAATGAGTGTCACAGCCATGATTTGTACCCAGGTCTTTTCACTCCAACTCCAGTTGTTTGCTTGTTTTTTTTTGGGGGGGGGGTGTTTGTTTGTTTTTTTATCATACTACCTATGCATAGTTGATCATCAATCAGGAATTTTTTTCCCTTTCTGGAGGGCAATTGGGGTTAAATAATTTGCCCAAGGTCACACGGCTAGGTTTTTATTTCTGTGTGCATTAAGTGTCTGAGGCCAGATCCAAACTCAGGTCCTTCTGACTCCAGGGCCGACGCTCTACTCACTGCGCCACCTAGCCGCCCCCTAAAATTATTTTTTTAATTAGGGAAAAAATGACTAATGTTAGAGAGCAGAGTGCAATAAAGGTCTAAGTATACCTACAGGTACTGATATAGCTACTAAAGTGATATAGCATGGAAGATCATTATGGAACAACGGTGGTCAAGGAAGGCTTCATGAAGGAACTATTAAAATTTGGAACTGCACTAAGATTCTGGGGATGTGTATACTATAAGTGTTCCCATTTTTATTAAATTAAAGGCACAAACATATTATCTCTTAAATACTAGGTAGTGGATTCTGAGATAACAAAAGGAGATAACTCATTTTCTCCACCTTAGAGTCATTCATGGTCTCAGCCTTCAAAATGCTCACAGTCTAGTGGGAGAGGCAAGATTCACACTCATAACACATGGAGAACAATACACGACAACATAAGATAAAGTGCTAAATATGTAATCAATTAGTAGAGTATATTCCATAGATACTAAGTGCTGTGGGAAGTCAGAAAAAAAGAGAGTCTGTGTTGTCTAGAGCCCTCTGATATTATAAATTATTATAAAGACATTGTGTAGAAGGTAGGCCTCAAAGGAGTGATAGCATTGGGGTTTCAATGCCTACAGTATACATCCTTTTTAACTCACTGGAATAAATCTTAAGATGGCTATTCCTTTTACCTGGAATTCCCTGCCTTATATCCACCCTCTGGCTTTTGTCAAGTCCCAGCTAAAATGCCTCCTTCTCCAGGGAGAACAGCTTTCCTGACCATGTCCCTACTACCTTCCCTCTGCTGATTTTTTTCTTATTTACCCTGTATATAGCTCATGGTACAGAGTTGTTTGCATATTCTTTTCCCCATTATACTATAAGCTCCTTGAGAGCAGGACCTGTCCTCTGCCTTTCTTTATATACCATATACCCAGCACTTAGCACAGTGTTTAAGCACATAGTAGGCACTTAAACATGCTTATTGATTGAATAGAAGAAGATAAGAATAATTTCTGTTAGAAAACATGGGGGCTCCATTACTAGCTTAGTCAGAGTCGTAAGATGTTTAATATTTAGAAAAGAATATTGGGGGTGGGAAGGGGGAAAGAGTCAGAGGAGGAGAATACTAAAACTCAACTATTTAGGGATGACATGAGGATAACAGGATAAAATTCAGTCTTTATCTACATTCAACTAAGGGCAAAACAAGGAATGAGTAAGAATGTAAAAAGATTTTCAACATAGGGTAATATTTCTTAACAGTCCACAAACAGAATGAGCCTCTTTGGGAGGGAAGGGGCTCCCTTTGATTGGTAGACCTCTAAGTAAGTGTTGAAAGAGTCCTTGTTCTGGGTATTGAAGGGAGAGTCCTGCTCAGGTATAGGTTGAAAGTGATAACCTCTGAGTTCCCTTCCATTCTCCAAATCTGCTGCTTCTCTGAAGTCACAGCCCTTTTTTAGGCCTCCATTTGCAGTTAAGATAGCTCTACATGGTATAATTAGAAGAGCACATGATTCAAATCCTAGAGCTCTCACTACCTCTCTGTCCTTGGGAAATTAATTTTCTTTTCTTTTTTTTGGGGGGGGAGGGGATATCAACTTTTCTCATCTATCAAATAAGAGAACTGGGCTAGACAATATCTTAGGTTCCATGCAATTCTAAATCCTCAGATACCATCATATTCTAGTTAGAAGGAAGGAGAAACCCTGGTCTTGGATGTGCTTTGATTCTTAGAATCTAAACTGATCGATACCCTTGAGGAAGTGAAGCAAACAACCTTGGGAGTTAGACATCACTGCAGTATAGGTTCCTTTGCCTGGCTCCCTGCTGGCCTCCTCTCCACTCCTAAGCTCTGAGGACCCCATTTTTTTTCTCCACGCTGCTTTGCATAAGTACAAGTTCCAGAAAACAATCAAGAGATGCCACTCATTACCAGGGAGAGAAGAAATTAAGATGCCCGCCAAGTGACTTCCAGAAAGCTCTTGTTGCCGGCACATCTCCTTGCCGTTTCTTGATGCTTCCAAAGGTTGGCCTGAGCTAATGAACCTCAGAGAGCAAAGCTGTCTTTTGTTTGTTTTGTCATTTTGAGTTTTTCTGGTTGATTAAGATCAGAGCTGGCAGGAGGGTATAAAATAACAAGCTATTCTGAGCACAGGGATTGTGAGGCATTTCCATATCCCTTCTTCCCCACCCCTGCAAAATACCAAACCTACTGAAGAAAACCTATCGTCCCAGCAACTAAAGGCAAAAAGAAGCTGTTTAAATGATTCTTTTTGCCTTTTCCATTTTAAGTTTTTTTTTTATCATTTTCTGCCTTATTTCACATCCCCCTGTAAATCATTTTGCATTTATTTATTTATTTTAAACACAGAAATTCAATTCCTAGTTATAGACATAAACTGCAAATAAATTCCCATTGAGGAGGGCCAAGAACAGGGAAACAGTTATCTGACAAGATTTTCTCTTTTCCTACACCCTGTCTTCTTCCGATGGTTTATTCTGACATCTATTAATTCCTCTGTACCTGCCCTACCCCACCAACACACACAAACACACACACACACACACACACACACACTCACACACTCGCACACATACAAACACACACTCACACTGGGGCACACATACTTCTTAAAGAAAACAAAACAGGCGTGCCTTCTCAGAATCAAAGTTCTGAGAGATCTCCCCAGATGAATCAATGCAATTATCCAAGCTGGCAGTGGGCCACCCTTAATTCTTCCAGTGAAAAAAGGTTCCTTCTGAATGATTAAGTGATAACATGTGCATCAACAGCACTCCCAGGCCCCAAATCATTCTGAGCAAATAAGAAAGTGGTAACAGTTTCTGTTACCAAGCTGGAAATTCTCCAGTCCCGTGAGATGTTGCCTGATTCCTGGATTAACTCAGGTGTTACATCATGGGAGCCAACCCACAGAGGGTGTGGGGGGGGAGGGAAGAGAGAGGGTTCCATAAGGTTTATCTACAAATGGGATTCAGGGAACAGGGATTAGGAAGCAGATGGTTTGGAAACAAAAAGCAAGGCAGCCTCCCAGTCCAGGCAGGCTGCAAACAACACTAGCCTGCTGGATTCAAGCTAACTTCCTGTTTCCTGTTTCCCTCAGTTTTCCCAGGCATAACAATATTGCCCTCTGCTGGGGCCAAGTTAATATCACATTCCTCCTCCACTCCAAACTGACCAACGAGGATAAAATGGAGCCAGGGAAGAAGTCAAGATGGACGATTAGAAGGTAATGTTTGGGAAGCCTTCTACATTACAGAGTTCTACCTTTATCTGAAAGGCAGAACCACTGATTTATATTTTGTTCATTTGTTTCTGCTTTTTTTTTAGGCTAGGGCTCCATGCCTTGAACATGCAGGAAGTACAATGGTTGTTCATGTCCTTATTCCACTACTGTCATGGGAGCTTAAATCTGTGCAGATTCCAACCTGGGAGGGTTTTCCCCTTCTTAGGCAGCCTGCTGGTACCCCTCTCCTAGAAGTTCACCCTATTGGTTCCAGTCTCAGTGTGTCTCCTTTAGCCCTAACACAGCTCTGAATTCCCAAATCCAGCGATCCATCAGCCTTAACCTTCCAGGTGGTGAAGATTACATTTGTGAGTCACCACCCCTGGCAGGTGGATTTGTGATATCAGAAGACAGCAGTGCTACCTATAGTCCTAACAATGGAAATGGGACTCTTCCCTTTCTGAGGTTACCTGCAAGGCTGCTCAGAAAAAGGACAGATAAAGCAGACCTTTGGGCTGACATCCCCCTATTATCTCTTAGACTCTGACTAAATGTGTTGCTAGGTAGGAAAGCAAGGAAGCCAGGTGAGACTTTTCTGTAGCAAAGCAGTTTGGCTCTAGGGAGTCTGTTTAGATGGATACCTTTCCCTGTGTGCAGGTGTTTGTAATCCTTTTGGTTGTATGAGTTTCCTGGGTTGAGGTACACTGCAAGCTGCATGAGCCATTAGATATACAATATATCAAAGATATGGGTATGGGCAAATAAGTTCAGTGACAGTTGTATTCTTGACTATTCTTCATGAAACTTTCTTTTCCCAATTAGAAGTCAGGAAAACGAGGTGGTATAGTGGGTAAAGTGTCAGGCCTGGAGTCAAGAAGACTCATCTTTGTGAGTTCAAATCCAGTCCTGGGCAAGTCACTTAACCCGGTTTGCCTCAGTTCCTCATTTGTAAAAATGAACTGGAGAAGGAAATGACAAACAATTCCAGGATCTTTGCCAAGGAAACCTCAAATGGGGTCATGAAGAGACAAACATGACTGAAGAACAACTGAACAACATCTTAGAGGTCATGGGATCTCTGTAGTCGATGGCCAGGGGCCTTTGACACAGGGAGTCATACCAAGGTATCGTAAAATTGTGTTTGCCAAAATGAATGATGAAAAGATATTCCATCACCCCCCTTTTCTATAGAACTTCTCTCCTGAACTTTTCCTCTTCTCCTGTGGTTTGCATGCTAGGTCTACAAAATACATTTAGCATTTCTACAGAGGTCAGGTATTGGTATCAAGCCTCAACTCTGAAATGAAGGTATCCTATGATTTCAAGGATGTCATTTCAACAGATAGACAGAGCAAGGGGAAGAAACAGAAGGGGAGGGAGAGAGATAAAGACAGGAAGAGTAGGGAGGGAAGAAGAGGAGGAGAAAGAAGAAGGAGGAAGATAAGGGAGGAGGAAGAGGAGGAGGAGGAGGAGGAGAAAGAGAAAGAGAAGGAGGAGAACTAGAAGGAGAAGGAGAAGGAGAAGAAGGAGAAGAAATAAACAAGGAAGGAGAATATTTTAAGATCTCTCAATAGATTTCTAATATTCTATGTTCTTTTGTAGTTCTAATAATGTACATTTGTTCAATGGTTCTTTCCAGATAGGATTCATAGATTTCTATAGTACAAAATGGGAACACATTCCCCCTCCTGTGCTGAAATTAGAAATGCAGCTACAGAATGAAAATGCAATTAGCTTGACCCTACTTACTGCCACAGTCACCTTGAGCAAGAGAGCATCCTTGCATAGGCCTCAGTTTCCCCATCCACAAATAGGAAGGATCTAGTGAGGTGAGAGATTCGAAGGCACTTTGAGAAACATGAAGTATTTAATAAATCTAAAGCATGATAATATTTTCAGTGGACTCTAAGTATCCACAGCTGGAAACTACTAAAGAAGCAAATAAGAAAGAAAGAAACTGTGAAAGGCTATATGAAGATATACATAAATATATAATATATGCATATATATACATAAACACATTTATTTTTCATAAGCCTGATTGTTTTGGGATTAATGACATTTCTATAACTGTGTGATCACAGAACCGTGATAGTGGCCAAATTTTGCAGCATCAAGGGCCCTGGTGGGAAGTTGCCAAAAGTCCCAGGGTAGCAGCTGATCTGCATGTCCATTTACATAAATTTGCATGTGTTTGGTGTCCAAAATAAGCGCAGATATTCTAGAAAGTATTTTTTTTTCATGCCTTAGTCATTCAAAAGCCTATCTCCTTCCTTCACCCAAAACCTCCCTAAGATGACTTGTGGCAAGGACTATGTGTTCCTTCTTCCTTTCTCAAGAGCTCTAGGGTAGAATTGAAGACCAGAAGCAGGTCCAATTCTTGGAAATAATCTGAATGAAGCAAACCAGCCCAATCCAATTTTATCATTCTATGCCCTTGTCCCCTACTTTCCTTTTTAGCCTAGAATTTTTTTTGAAGGGGGAAGGCAAGGCAATTAGAGTTAAGTAATTTGCCCAATGTCACACAGCTAGTTAAGTGTCAGGTGCCTGAAGTCATATTTGAACTCAGGTCCTCCTGACTCTAGGGCTGGTGCTCTATTCACTGCACCACTTAGCTGCTCCCCTTTTTAAATACACACATACACACATTTTTGTTTTTATATTTCATTCAATTCTCATTCACTAATCTCCTAATTAAACTATACCTAGTGACAAAGAAAAATAATCAAAAACATCCACTGTCTGACAATTTATACAATAGTCAATTCAGCTCATGCCCAACTCTCTGACATAAAGGAGAATGTATCAATGTCCTTTTCTCTAAAACTTTCCCCGGATTTTGTATGAGCTTCACTCAACTACGTTTTAGGGATCTTTTGATTTATGCTGTTCTGTCATTTTGTATATTCTGTTCTTGCTACTGATCATTTTGTTCTGCATTTGTTAATGCAAATCTTACCATGACTCAATTCCTCATAATTACTATTTATTACTACAAACTAATGTTCCACTCTATCTGTGTGCCATACTTGTTTAGTCATTCTCTGATCAATAGACGACACTTTAGTTCCAATTCTTTGCTACCCCAGATAGTTCTGATGCTAATATTTTTGGTAGTAATAATGACTAGTATTTACATAGCACTTGCTATGTGCCAGGGACTTTGCTAAGCACTTTACAATTATCATTTCACTTGATCCTCACAACTATACTGGGACAATAGGACTGTTATTAGCCCCATTTTACAGATAAGGAAACTGAGGCAAATAACAATTAATGTCATGCCTAGGATCACCCAGTTTCTGAGGCCATATTTAAACTTAGGTCTTCCTGCTTCCAGGCAGAGCACTCTATCCACTATTTCACCTTGCTATATCTTGAACTTTGTTTCTTTGTATCATGTGCCCAGTAATAGAATTGTTGGTTCAAAGAATATATATAAAACATAGCATTGCACAGGGATGAAGCCAAGATAGTGAAAGGAAGTGAGCAATTTTGTTGAACTCAAACCCATCTAAACAACCTTTGAAAAGTACATCAAACTCAATTCTGCATAATATGACCAACAAAAAGTTATAGGGAGTTTTTCTTCCAGTCCAGGGCAGCTTGGGAGGATAGAAAGAAACAACTATTGGGGAGGCTAGGCGGCACAGTGAGTAGAGCTCGGGCCCTGGAGTCAGAAGGATCTGAGTTTGGATCGGGCCTCAGACACTTAATGCACACACAAACAAAAACCTTGCTGTGTGACCTTGGGCAAGCTACTTAACCCCAATTGCCCTCCAAAAAGCAAAAATAAATAAATAAATAAATAAATAAATAAATAAATAAATAAATAAATAAATAAATAAATAAATAAATAAATAAAATGAAAATATTAAAAAAAAAAAACAACTATGAAAAGTAGGGAGGGAGCTAGCCAGTGCACAGCACAGCATAAGTGGTACCAGCTGTGGCCTTTAGAGGCATCAGTGGCTGTGGCAGCACCAGGAGTGCCCAATGCCCAAAGTCAGTAAGATGGATGACTACTAGGGTAAAGCAAGATTCAAGGCAAACCCCGGTGCTAGAAGTGGACATACGGTCAGGTGCTATTTGTCAGCCTTATAACCTAGTACCAGCTCCATGCTACACTTCCAGGGCCAAGAGTAATGGTGGTAGTCAAAAGGGAAATTGAGGCCCTACTTAACTATGAGTCAATTACAGTTCCAAGGCAACATGAGCCCTACACTTTGGAAACAATGAGAGCTTATGGGATTCCAGAACTAGCAATGAAAACAGAAGGATGTAAAAGCCTAAAGCTCAGGCCATTCAGCCCTCTGCCTATAACAGAGATCAGCTCTAACACAAAGTTCAAAGTCAAGAAACAGAGTGAATAAAAGAACAAACAAACAACAAAGGAAACTGACCATAAAAAATCTACTATGGTGTCACAGAATTTCCCAATAAAAACTGAGAAGAAAACAATGACTTGAAATCATTTATAAGCAAAGTCTCAAAAGAAAAATGCAGATTGGAGATAAGTCCAAAAAGAATTCCTAGAAGACATCAAGAGGTAAAAAAAAATATTATTATTTTAAAAATCAAATAAGAGCAGTAGAGAAAAATGGGGATAAAATTAGAGCATTGCAAGAACATTAAGAAAAGAAAATAAGTTGATAAAAAGGCATAAAATGGTGAAAGAAATAACTCCTTCAAAATTAAAATTGGTCAAGTGAAAATTAGTGACTGAGACACCAAGAGATAAAACAAAGGCAAAAGACAAAAAAAAAAAAAAACAAAAAAAAAACAAGAAATTTTCAAACGTCTCACAGGAAAAACCATTGACCTAGAAAATAGATCAAGAAATAGTTTAAGAATTATGGAACTATCAGAAAATTAGAATAAAAAAGGGCCTATAGATCACATATCATTATATACCTGAACAAATACATACATACACAAACACGTGTGTATACAATATATACATACACACAATTATATGTATGCATGTATATATATTCACACACTAAAGAAAACCACCTAAATATATTAGAACTATAGAGCAAAATAGAAATTAAAAGAATTAATTTATTGCCTCCCAAGATAACAAAATGAAAATTCCCAAGGATATTATAGCCAAATTCTAGAGCTCCTAGGTCAAGGAGAAAATACTAAAAACATTCATAAAGAAACAATATAGGACAACATTTAGTATCTCACAGACTCTACAGCTACTACAATAAAGGAGCATAGGGCATGGAATATGATATTCTGAAAGGCAAAGGAGGTAGGATTACAACCAAGAATAACATACCTAGTAAAACTAAGTATAATGTTATAATAGAAAAATGAACATTTAATGAAATGGAAAACTTTTAAGTATTCCTGAAGAAAAGACTAGAGCTGAATAGAAAATTTAATATTCAAGCATAAGCCTCAAGAGAAACATAAAAAGAACATAGTTGTAATGGAAATGCAAATTTAAAGATCTTCCCTGCCCCTAGCTTAAGTGTACCTGGAGCCTGTGGTGGGAAGCTTGTTTTTCAGGAAAGCCTACACCTTGATACTTTGTGATTGGGCAGTGGGTCAAGAAGGTTGTTACAATCTCTGAGCCAGGAGAAGGCTATATAAACTCTGATGAGAGGCTTTGCTTTGGGGCTCACTTTGAGAAGTGTTGTGTGATTTGACCAGATGAGACTCTGGGAAGCTATTGTTGAGAGCCCCCAGGCTTTGAAAACCCAGATGTTGATGCTTCCCTCTCTGGTAACTGTGATTTTGGTATTGATAATTGTTGGACAGTTTGGAAGCCTGTCTGTTTGATCTGTCTGTATACTCTGAAGTTCGGGGTGCTGACCTTTTCCCCCTGAGCTAGGTAATCTATGTTTGTCTGATTAAAGTAAGCTTGTTAACCCAATTTGAGTTGCTTTCCTTTTGAAAAGCAGATCTTCTTAAGAACCTGTGTTGACAGCCATTCTGGAGATGCTGGGGTGGTTGCTGCTACAATAGTTAATGTGGAAATTGTGTGTACACACATAAATACACACACACACACACATATATAAAATGAGTATTTCTTGTCTTCTCAATGGGTATGGGAGTATTGGAGAGGAGAAAATGTAAAACTGAAAATAATTTTTTGTCTTTTTTTTTGGAGGGGAAAAGGCAGGGCAATCGGGGTTAAGTGACTTGCCCAAGGTCACACAGCTAGTGGTAAGTGTCTGAGGCTATATTTGAACTCAGGTCCTCCTGACTCCAGGGCTGCTCTATTCACTGTGCCACCTAACTGCCCCATCTGAAAATAATTAAAAAAAATAAAGACAGTATTGCACATTTGGAGAAAGTGCTGATTTTGTAGGCAGCCTGAGTTCAAACATTTTTCTGCAATTTCTGTGTGACCTTAGCAAGACTCAACCACTCTGGAACTCAGTTTCTTCTTCTTTGAAATGAAAAATTTGGACTCAGTCACTACTATAGTCCTTTTCAGCAATGAATCTAATCCCATGGTAACTTGGTAAATTTTCTTCTCTAATTCCAAATCTCAATATAGATTTGCTGAACTATTTCATAAGTCTAAAAATGTGTCAGTACTCTACTGAGTTCTTTTGACATTAGATATTCCTTCACTCCTTTTATTTTATCTTTACTGATTTGCTTTCCCCTAGCCTGTGAGAGGCATGCATTCTTAAGTTCTATAGTAGAAACCATGCTTCCTCTTTGAGTCAGAGGACTTTGGTTGGAATCCCAGATCTACTACTAGTTAGCCGTGAGAGAGTGGGCAAGTCAGTCAACTTCCTCATTGGTAAAATGTGGTTACTGTGTTTACTAGGTGTTTGAACTGATTCTGAACTTTGAAATGCTTTAGAAAGTGAGAAGTGCTGTGGGGTTATTATGTCAGCAACTATTGTGTCCCTCCAATATTTCATGGTACTTTCCACTGTGATGAACCTTTCAAACTTAAGGTGCATAGAGATGAGACCTGTTTATTTACTAGTGTAGGGAACTTGCAGATGAGGCTCTTCTATATCAATACAGTTGGATTCTTTCTCTATAATTTATATTTTAGAGATTTCTCCAGAGCACTGAGAAATTAAGTGACTTGCCAAAGGTCACAGATAGTATGTGTCTGAGGCTGGACTTGAATGTTGGTCTACCTGGCTTTGAGGACTGCTCTCTATCTGCCATGCTTCATGATGCTTGAATGCATCCCTCTGTCTCACTTCCTCACTACTAGACTTTAAGGCCCATGAAACTATTAAAGAAAGGCTTCAGATCTCTTAGTTTCTGGTCATAGATATTTCCTGAGGGTCATCTGACCATTTGAGAGGTTTGTAGTGGTAGTGGAAGGAGTGTGTGATGGACTGATCAGCTCTGCACATTCATATATTTCATCAAGTGTTTTCTAGTACCATTAAGGAGTTCAGTTTCCCTGATGTTTCCATGCTCTCCTCTGATCTCCCCATCCCACTGTTGCAGGTACTAATCTTTTTCCATGTTCTGAAAAAATGTCAATACAGGATTTCAGATCATAAAATAGTGTAACCAGTAAAGGACTTAGAAAAATAAATATCAGAATATTAGAAAATAGACAATCAGAACTGGGAAAGACATGGTGCCTGCAGTCCAGCCTTTCCCTGGCCCTTATAATTTCAAAGGTGATATATTTAAGACTGAAAGGAGAGTTATTTATCTGAACATTATTTCAGAGAGAATTAAAAAGGAAAGAAGTAGAACTAGAATTCAAGCCCCCTAATTTCCAGGCATTGGTATTTCTATTAAGTCAGATTTTTATATCTGCCAGAAATCAAACTCTTGGGATTTGAGATGCCTACTCCCAAGTACTCTCTATTTTAAGTCTTGTCCCCATCCTTCTGGCAGAGGGCAACAAGTAAAAAGACTTGGGGAGGAGAAAAGGAACAGACAATCAGCACCCTGGGGCTGGATATAAGGAGGATTTATTCTGGTCCTGGCTATGGCTCCAATTCAAGGTTTCTCCTTGAACAAGTCATTTCCCTTATTTCTGTTGTAAAATGAATGAGTTGGACTAGATGGTAAAGTCCCTGGCAACACTCTAGGATTATATGTCCATAAAATACAAACCTCCAGAACTTTTCCTATTGTAGTAGCATATCCACAACAACAGCTTTAGTTTAATTTTTTTCCAAGACCTATTATTCCAAACAGGCTAGTAGAGCATCCCCTTTAGGAGAATCCCATGGAGGCAAAAGTGTGCTGAACTTGCCCTTGTGGAATCTTCATCTCTTCCTCTTCTTTAGCTTGCAGCCAGAGGGGACAGTGAGTCATTTGGTTAAAAATAAAAACACTACTCTCTAAACTTTAATAGCTTTGTTCCCTGTAGTAGCTGCAGTCAGGAGTTGGTATGCATTCCAAACAGGGCTCTGATAGCTCCTGTACTGAGGGGAAGTTAGTCTATCTGAAACAAAACTACTTCAATCCCAGCCTAGGAAGCAAGCTTGTCACAGTTTTGGGTGGGGAACAGGTGAATGATGGGGAACTAGGATAAGATTAGCAGAGTGTGTGAGAACACTTAGTCTATAATGCCTAAAGCTTATGATCTATGTGAATTTAGTCAAGTTATCTAAACTTCTTGGGCTTCAGTATTCCCACAAAATAAATTATAAGATAAGATTAGATGGGCCCTGAGACCTCTGCCTATTCTAGATTTTTGATCCTATGAACTATACAGAGAAGACAATTAACCTTGGAAATACAGGTTCAATTTAATGGTGTATCAGAGGATCATACATGGCATTTAGAATTGGAAGGAACCCTAGAAATCATCTAGCCATAGAATTACAAATTTATAGCTGGAAAGGAACCTTAGAGATCATTGAATCCAACTTCCACATCATTTCATATATGGGGAAACTGAGGCATAGGGAAATTTTATATATATATATATATATACACACATACACACACAGACACACATATGTATGTATGTGTATGTATATTGTTCAAAGCTCTTATCTTATAGATGAAAAGAGCCTAACTATGACATGTAAACTTACTTGTCTAACATCCCAGAGAATGTGAGTAGCAGAGCTGGAGCCTAAACCCCAGGCCCCTGACTGGAGATTCGTTGTTTTGGCCACTATATTATATTATGTTGTTCCTCATAGTGTGATGTGATAGAGGACTTTATGAAGAGGAAACTTGGTGTCTAGGACTACCGAGGTCACTAACTTTGTTTTAAGTAAAGTCTCTCAATTTCCTCATTTGCAAAACAAGTGGACTGGATTAGCTATAGTCTAAAATCCCCTACAGTTTTACCATTATATGTTTAAAGTTTCTTTCCTTTTGTGAAAAAATGATTTTACTAACAGCCTTGATTTGTTTGAGCTTTCTTGATGTCTAGAGGAGGCTGGACTGACCTGGGAATCAGCCAATAGAAGGGCAGACTGAGCATCCCTTAAGTTTGACATATCAGAGATCCTTTACAGTGTTTGTTTGCTGAACCTGGAAGTCCTTCTGCTGTGCTGGTGACCACAGAACTGATGTAAGCCCATTCATACCATCTCTAGCAGACAGAATGAGTGTAAGCACCCTAGCTCTGGGACCTTAGGGACTTTCTAGCCTGACTTTCTTCCTTGTTCTGTGTATGCATCTCATGTTCTCTGTGAAATTCTGCCCCCTACCCTCCCACAAACAGAAACTGAACTATGACAGTACCTCATTGGGCCACCATATGGCAGGGAAAATCAAACCTATGGTGGCAGTATCTGATTGGGCCACAATGTGGCCTTTCCCACCCAGCTTTGCAGTTTCTTTTGTCTTTATGATCTGTGCAACCTAACTTTACAGAGAGCATAGTTCAAACTGCAGCTCCCAAAGCTTGCCTGCTGCTTTGAGAGGAAATAAACACTCATACAGCCTAATTCTGCTATCTTTCTTAGACCAGACTCTGGAGGTTGACACTCTATAATGTGGTATTGTGAGATTTATACTAACTCTAATGTTTTATGTTCTAAGATTGTTTAGGGTTGCATGTTTTCTAACTCTAATTTAGTAAACACAGACAAGAGGATAGTTCTTACTGGAGATTTCATTTGACTAGGATTTCTCTTGTCAGCTTCCTGAGGGCAAGCCTATGCTCATTTATCATCCTCTTTCTCTGATCCTTGAGACTTTTTCTTTTCTCCTCTCTCCAAACTCTCTGTCAGAAAGATTTATACATGTATAAATATTTACATATGTATACATACATGCATATATACATACTACACACACATACACACACACACATATATACATATATATATATATATATATATATAAAATCTCTCACTTCTAATCTCTTTCTACTTTTTAAAAAATTCTTTTCTTTCATAATTTCCTATTCTGATGCCGGACATCTGATTCCCTTTATTCCTCTACCACATAGATTTCCCATCATATTTTAAGGAAAGATAACCATCTTGTGTTAATCATTTCCCTTGAGGGAAAAGAGGAGAAATTTCCCTACCAGACTTGGCACTTCCTGCCCACACACCCTCATTACTTCTCAAGCTCTCATTTATCAGTGTCTTCAAACACATACTCCTTCCATTTTTCTCTCAACCCTCTCAGACCTCAGCCTTCAGCCAGGCAAACCATATGGGTGATAACTAGATCCCTGCTAATCCTTACACCCTAGTACCATAGATTTGAGAATGGCATTTCACAGGAATAGAGCAAAGTTCCCTCAGATCATGCCAACCAACTCCTTGACTTATTCTAGGACTCTACTGCCAGATGGTTTGAGTTTTAATGCCAATTGTACCACTAATTTCCTACTTTCCTTATCTATTTTTGACCCAAGCTGATTTATCCCTCTTTAGGCAGCCTAGTCCTTCTCACTTCGCCACCACCATTCCAAAGAAAAAGAAAGTGAAACAAAAGATATCCTTGAGGACTCACCATTTAGTTACATAAATAGTACAGACCAGGTCAGGTTAGCCCCATGCAGGTAAGATTTCCTGAGTTCAAGTGATCTACCAGCCTGAGCCTTCCTAGTTGCAAGGATTAGAGTTGTATGCCACTACTCCCATCTCTGTGAACCTGTGTTTTGTTTTTGTAAATATTTTGATAGTCGTATTTTCATATAATCAGCTTGTTAAATCTTACTTATTTTATGTTTCAAAAAAATATTGTGAAAAAGAGATTAATAGAAATCACCAGACACCCAAAGTGATCTATGATACAAAAAATAGTTATAAACACTTGGGTTAGATGATTTTTTTTTGCAAGGCATTCAGGGTTAACTGACTTGCCTAGAAACACATAGTTAAGTTAGTAAGTATCAAGTGTCTGAGGCCACATTTGAACTCAAATACTCCTAAGGCAGAGGGCTGGTACTCTATCCACTGTGCCTTCTAGTTGCCCCTGATTAGACGATCTTCAAGGATTTTCCAGCTATAAGATTCTGCCAAAATACCTTGCAACTCTAAAATTTTGTCTATGATTCTATTACTTTCTATCATGATTGACCTTCAAAGAATATACAATGATTTTCCATTGACTGCTGTAGAAGATTTTTACTTCACAATGTCATAGAGAATCACTAATTTTCATAGTTGGAAGGCAACTTCAACAGTCACCTAGTTCAACCTGAACTTAAAGAGGAAATCTCTCTATACTACACCAAGTGCTCATCCTGTCTCCTCTTTGAGAACTCTAGCATTGGAAAACATTTTGAAGCAATCCATTTTACTTTTCTACAGTGCTATCATTAAGATTATCTCTTCTCTAAAGTCTTCCAATTAAAAAGAAGTGAGCAGAACCAGAATAATTTATACTATAAAATCAACATTATAAAAATAAACAACTTTGAAAGACTTAAGAATTCTGATCAGTGCAATAGCTAATCTTGATTTCAGAAGACCAATGATGAAGAATCCTATTTATCTCCTGACAGAGAAGTGATGGCCTAAATATATAGAATGAGACTAATTTTCGACACAGCCAATATGAGAATTTGATTTGGCTGATTATATATTTGCAGTATAAGGTTTTCCCATCCCCCAAGAGAGAGAAAGGTTAGAGTGAGGTTAAAAAATTCTTGGTTGTTTAAAAATAAGTCTTCTGAGACCTCAGAATGGTGTCGAGATGACCCTCATTTTTCAAGGACTCTGCCTGAATACTGAAAAGTCTGACAGGTTCTTCCAATCTGAAGGAAAAAAAAAAGAAAACAAAAAACGAACAAAAAAGACTGTTGGGGGGACACGTGAATGTGTGTGTCCATGTGTTTGTGTGTGCAGACCTGAGGATCTATATTGGCAAATGACCAGTCTAGTAAAGTTCAGAGAAGTTTTTCACCAGATTGATTCAAAAGGAATAAGTCTTGTAGAAATCACAACTCTCCAAGACTATTTGCTAAGATGTAAAAAGATTCTGATTTAGCCTGATGGAGGAATTACCCAAACTGGTGAAATTATAGATCTTTGGAGAATCAGAGTATTTAAGAAGAAGATCTGTCTTGAAATGTGACCCTCTTTGCTCTAGTCCCGCTCTCTAAATGAGCAGAACCAGACTAATGTCTTTTTTACCTCACACTGCTTCACATACTTGAAGAGAGCTATCAGGTCCCCTTTGAATAGGCTTCTCCCAAGGCTAAGAATTTTCAAATATTTTGAACTATCCTCCTATAGCTGGGGTTAGTAACCTTTTTGTCATGGACCCCTTTGGCAGTCTAGAGAAACCTAAGAACCCATTCTTAGAATATCTTTAAATGATTAAAAATAGATACATAGGATTAAAAAGAAAACCAATTCCATAGAAATACAATTCAAAAATACTTTTAAAAAACAAGGCCGGGAGCCCAGATTAAAAACCCCTGTCCTTGAGAATTTTTCCAGTCCCTCATCCTCTATCCTGGTTGCTCTCTGATTGATTCATTCCCCCTTCATAATGTCTTTCCTGACATATAGAATCCATAATACATGTTTGCGTATGTATATGTGCTCACACGTGTATATATGCGTGCATGTTATATATGTATGTTCTAAGAGGGCTTGGACAGGGGTTTTTAAAGATTATCTAACCCAATGCCCCCATTATACAGATGAGGGAGACTAAGGTCTATAGAAGTCAAATTATTTGCCCAAATTAATACAGGAGGTAAGGTTTCAGAACCAGGGCTTGAGCTTGGTTCCTGTATTTCTAAATTTAGGACTTTTTCCACTAATCACTACTTGCCTGCTCTGCAACATCACCATTTTTCTTTCATTGGTAGTATGCAGACGCATTTTAAAATTTCTACTAATATTGTTCCCATACCCCTTCTTCTCTTAGAGAAATGTGGTACTAAAATGAGGAAGAAGTACATGGACCCCAAATGATAGACCCTCCACTGTGCTTACTCTATCCCGCTATAGTGTTACTGTAGCAACTAGGACTCTCAAAGATGTAATATGCTTTCAAAACCATGTGACCAAAAATGAGAGGCAGGAGAACAAAAGGTCCAAGTTGTTATGGCAGCATCTCCCATGCTGAGGACACAGGTGTTACCTGGGGCTTTGTTCCAGGCGATTAAACTAAACACCCTTTTCTATTGTCCAATGAATTGCAGTATATCATTCTAACATCCAGAAATCTGTCCTTACCCTCCCTGTTCTCTCAGCAGTAACTCCATTTTTGAAAAGACCCTTGAGTTAGGGTCTCTTTCCTATTGACTTGATAATTTAAATAGTTCAGCCCTTTGTTAGAATTATGAACTCTCTTGGGAGTTCTATATTCTAGCTGAGATCGTTTGTATATTCCCCTTTCCCTTTTCCCATACATTCATTTCAAACCTCTTGCTCCCTTCTTAAAGAGTTACAAGGCACAGTTAGAATGGCATTGGCCTGAGAATCAGGCCTGTATTCTGGTAACAGCTCTGCCACTTAATAGCTGTGTCACCTTAGCCAAGTAATGTTACCTCTCTTAACCTTTGTTTCTTCGTTTATAAAATGGGGATAATAATAACCCTTTCACTACCAGTGTCAGAAAGTGGAGATAGTGTATGTAGGCATGGTAGAAAGGAAGAAAGGATATTACCCCTGTGTCTTTCAGCACTTCAAGGCATCAGTTGATTATGCTGGTATTTCTGCAGGGATATATAGGGTTGGTTTTTTTGTTGTTGTTGTTGTTTTGGTTCAAGCAGGCATCAAATATTATTTGCAACAGAGTAGGGAGAAGAGAAGTAGAAAGTATGCTTGATCAGAGTTGGGTAAGGGCTCTCAGGGAAGGAAGAAGGGAACAAGCATTTATTAAGTGGATACTATATGCCAGGCACTGTCTTAAGTGATTTATAAATATTTCAGTTAAACTTTACAAAAACTATGCTATGGTCCCTATTTCATAGTTCAGAAAATTGAGGCAGAGGTTAAGTTACTTTCCCAGGGTCAACACAGCTAAGAACTATATGAGGCTGGATTCAAACTCAATTCTTCCTGACTCCAGGCCAGCAATCTGTCAGCTGTGTTATCATTCAGTTCTTTCAGTGGTGTCCTCTTTGTGACCATATTTGGGATTTCCTTGTCAAAGATACTAGGAGTGGTTTGTCATTTCTTTGTTTGGCTCATTTTATAGATGATGAAACTGTGGTAAACATGGTTATGTGACTTACTCAGGGTCACATAGTATAATGTTTAAAAAGGTTCAAGAGATATAGTTACTGTGTAATGTAATAATTTTATTAATGGAATCTGCAGGTTATTAATAGAAAGTGGCCATTTGGCCATCTCTCTTAAAGCAAAGGTCCCTGATGGCAGTGGAGTCACAGTTTATATGCTTTTGGAAGAGGAGGTATTCCTGAGGGATGCCTAATCACCTCTGATTGGTTAATCAAATGGGAGGTGGACTATCTTGCAGTATATGACTTAGGTAACTTAAATCTTGGTCAAAGAGACACTAATTTCCATATCACCTGCCTTGATAATGGGAGAATTAACATTTTATCCAGACCTGTCTAAGCAAACACAATGAGCAGGAATGCACCCATTAGCCCAAACTTAGAATTTCTTTTACTGTCTGATTTGGTTTTTTTTTTTTGCTTTTTGGAGGGCAATTGGGGTTAAGTGACTTGCCCAAGGTCACATGGCTAGTTTTTGTGTTAGGTGTCTGAGGCTCAATTTGAACTCAGGGCCAGTGCTCTATTCACTGCGCCACCTAGCGGCCCCATGCCTGATTAGACTTTGGCTTGGATAAATCTCTAAGAGAATTCTCCCAGACTGGTTGGTTTCTTGATGAGGAAGTAGAAAAGAAGAAAAGCTTTTATATTAGTAGGATAATTAGTTATTAAATATAAGAGAGAAATATTAATTCCTCATAATAGCTATTAATTATCTGAGACAAGATTTGAATTCAGGAAGATGAGTTTCTTTAACTTCAGGTCCAGCACTCCATCCACCATATCATCTAGCTGCCCTTCTGTCAACTGTACTACCTTGCTAAATTATTAAAATCTTAGTGGAATCAAATACCTGTGCCCAAGGTGTTGGGCCTTTTTACCTTGAGACATAGTTGTGTGCTTTGGGTTCATGAGTAGACAAATTGCTTTAGAGTCTTTGGCTCATGCTGGCTGCTGTATCATCCCAAAAAGCATGTGCCATTCTGAGAAGTCAGGGATGAGGATAAGAATATCCATGCACAGTTCTATCCCTCTTTAAGGTTTGCAAAGTGGTTTTTTTTGTTTGTTTGTTTTGTTTTGTTTTGCACAACTTAGCCAGGGAGGGAATACAAGGAGGATTATCCTCATTATACAAAAGAGAAGACAGAACTTCAAAGAGTTTCTCTGATGTCATAACAGTCATATAAGATCATACAACTAGTACATGGTAGAACTGGAGTTATACCCCAGTTGTCCTTCTCTTGACTGCAGGCCATCTTCTTTCCAATTCCTAGTTCATGGCTGTAGTGCCAAAGCAATATTTACAGTGCCCACAATCATGATAAAGACTGTGACTATGAATAGTGCCACATGGCAGTCTATCACAAAATATAACAAACTCTCCAAATAGAGGACAGAAGCAACACATTTATTTAGACACCAGAAAACCAATCCCAAAACCAGTAAGCTTATTCCATGATAGTAGCAAAGAAGCTAATAAACCATAACAACACAGAGAGCCCCAGCATCCTTCCCACAAACCAATATAATATCAATATTTACTCATGAATCTCTCTATCTCCTTGCCTGAGCATTCTCTTTCTCCCACCCACTCTCTAGCTCTGACTACCAGTTTCCTATGTCTCTGCTCTACCCTTTAGCAAACTCCTCCCACCACAGGTTCCATGTGACTACATTCAGCCTATTAGTGAGCAGAGTTTACTTTCAAAGCAGGGAAGGTCTTCAAACTCCCCCAGGCCTATTAAGGAGCAGGAAAGGTCTTCAAATTTCCCATTCCCATTAAAATGGTTCTAAAGCTGGAAGGGAATACAAGCATCTTCTAGTTCAATGCCATCATTTTAGGATTAATATTTCTAGGCTTCATATTAGGAAACTGAAGACCAGAAAGTTTGACTTATGTAAGAATCTTGCATTAAGGGTGGGGAACCTGCAACCTTGAAGCCATATGTGGCCCTCTAGGTCCTCAAGTGTGGTCCTTTGACTGAATCCTTTTATTAAAAGGATTTGTTCTATGAAGTTTGGATTTCCCACCCTTGTGAAGATCATCTAGGTAGTAAACATGAGGTATAGGATTGGAACCCAGGACCTCTGCCTCCAGAGCTATTTCTTCTAATTGTGCCACATTTTCTTGAGATGATAAAGCTGTGATATGAGATCCAGGCTTATATTTATACTTATCAGCAGGAGAGACATATTTTGTACTTCTGATCTCACCATATCTTCAAAGTACATATACTTTTGTAAAATATAATTGATATTAATTGGTTACATGAAAGTGTAAGGCCAGTCACTTGTGATAAACAGTAGGAAAAATATACATAAAATGAGGTCTCAAGCTGATAATAGTAAAGAGTGACACCCTAACTCCTCAGGGAAATTCTAGAACCATGAGGATCTTGCTTCTCACTGGGAGAGTAAAGTCAGAGAACACTCATATATTTGCTGTACTAGTCAGCATTTTAAGGTTTGCTATAAAGTGATTTGCCAGAGAGGCAGAGTAACATACTAAAGCTAGTCCTGGAGACAGGAAAATGTGGATAAAAGTTCTGTCTCTGATACAAACTGGCTAAAGTCACTTAATCTTTTAGTTGTCCAGACAACTCTTTAAGGTTATACATTTTAGAACTTCCTATCAAGATGGTTCCTGAATGGAAAGTAGGCTGCCCAACTCCCACACCTACTCCAGAAAAATCCTGAAGTTCATACCAGACCATTAAATGATCAAGAAATTTAATGTGAAAGAAGAGTAAATGAAATCTTCCAGGCCAGAATCTCACTCTCTCTCTCTCTCTCTCTCTCTCTCTCTCTCTCTCTCTCTCTCTCTCTCTCTCTCTCTCTCTCTCTCTCTCTCACACACACACACACACACACACACACTCTCTCTCTCTCTCTCTCTCTCTCTCTCTCTCTCTCTCTCTCTCTCAAAGGGGGAAAAAAAAACTTGGATTTTCTATAAGAACCACCTGAATCAATGAGGAAATAGATAAGACATGAAATAGAAGCTGTTAGGAAAAAAAATTGGAAAGGGGAAATAATTAGCTTTGATGGAAAAGTGGGAATCTTTGCTCAAGAAATGGATTCTCTGAAAATTATAGAGTAGGCAAAATGGAAATCAATGACTCCACAAAATGTCAAGAAATATTTTTGTTTGTTTTTTGGAAGGAGGAAGGTAGGGCAATTGGGGTTAAGTGAACTGCTCAAGGTCACATGGCTAGTTTTTGTGTTAAGTGTCTGAGGGCAGATTTGAACTCAGGTCCTCCTGGCTCCAGGGCCAGTGCTTTATTCACTGCACTACCTAGCCATCCCAGCATCAAGAAATACTAAAACAAAATCAAAAGACTAAAAAAAAAATAGCTGAAAATTTAAGTTATATTGTATCATCAACTGAGAGAGAAAGCAGGTCAATGATAAGGTCAAGAATTATTGGACTCCTTGAAAATAATGATTAAAAAAATCCTGGACACTATTTTCAATAAATCATAAATGAAAAGTACCTAGAGCTAATAAAAATCAGAGGACAAGGTAAATGCACAAAGAATCCATCAGTCACTTCCTGAAAGGAACACCAAAAAGAAAAATCTCAAGAATGTCATATTCAAAATCCAGAGCTTCTGTAGCAAAGCCAAAATTCTATAAGCGTCCAGAAAGAAAAAGTTCAAATCTAATATCAGATAGATTCTACTTTGAACTAGAGAAGATCTTAGAATAAGATTTTTCCAAAAGCCTAAAGATATAGGTTTACAACCCAAAATATATTACCTTGAGTATAATCCTACTTGGGTAAAAGAAAAAAAAATGACTTTAAAATTTTCTGATGAAAGGATTAGAGCTGAGTATACAGATTATTTGACAGCATTGGAAAAAAACAAAACAAACCAAAAAAACAGCAACAACTTTGAAATGTTTATGAACTCTGATTAAAAAATGTCAAAACATGTCTCAGAGGACCTATGATAAAGCACATTACCCTCCTCAGAAAAGAGAAGGGATTGGCACAAGGTGGAGGTCACTAAAGATTTCTTCTTGTTTTGTTTGACTATACTTATTTGTTACAATGAGTTCCCACTCTTTTTTCAATTGATTAATTAAGAGGGGGTAATTAAAAGGAAATGGAAGTAAGCAAGAGTAATGAAAAACAAAATCCCAAAGCTAATGAAACATTTTTTAAACATACAGAAAACAGAAATAAGTTCAGAGAGAGCAGATGAACAGGGTAGTTTTGAAAGTGATGTGTAGAATTTAATACTTACTACTTTAAAAATAAATTAGATCAAAGTTTCCTGTTTCATATAGAATTCCCTTTTTGTGCTCTGTGCTTTTGAAAATGTTCCTTTTTGTTATTAGAAATAAAATATAAAGGTACAGCTAGGTGGCACAGTGAATAGAGCATCAGCCCTGGAGTCAGGAGGAACTGAGTTCAAATTTGGCCTCAGACACTGTGTGACCTTGTGCAAGTTACCTCAATTGCCCTGCCTTCCCCCTCCAAAAAGGCAGAAGAATAAAAATAAAAATATAAAATATAAAATTCAAATAAAGTTGAACAGATGCTGATTGTCATTAGTAGAGGAAGTTTCCTTTACCAAGAAAATTATAGATCCTGTTCCCCAACAGAATATGTTATACACATAAATTAATTTGAAATACCTAGATAAGAAGAGGAAACAGTTCTTCATAGAACATTATAGTTTGGTCCCTGGCAGTAACTAGAAAAGTCATATTTTAGAGAATTCATTCTATAATTTGTTGAGTTCCTACATAATTTTAATTCTAACCTGGACATCTTGAAATTTTACAGCTATCCATGTAGTGGAACTTGGTGCAGGGAAAGAAGATACGTACAAGCCCTTTTAAAATGAGAGATCCATGAACTTTGAGGTTGTCCTTGAAATTCTTATTATAAATGTTATCAGCTCTCAGTTATCCACACTGGTAAAGGAAGGGGAGGACGGTGGGCAGGGGACATTCACAGGGTGAATTCTCTTTCTCCATTAATAGCTTTATATTAGTGTAGCAGTAAGCACCCTAGCATCCCCAGAGTGGCTGCCAACACAAGTTCTTAGATCTGCTTTTGTAAAGGAAAGCAACTCAAAATCAGTTAACAAGCTTACTTTAATCAAACATATATTACTTAGTTCAGGGGGAAAAGGTCAGCACCCCGAACTTCAGAGTTACAGAACTTACAGATCAAACAGACAGACTTCCAAACTGTCCAACCATCATATCAATACCAAATCACAGTTACCAGAGAGGGAAGCTTCAACATCTGGGTTTTCAAAGCCGGGGGGCTCTCAACAACGGCTTCCCAGAGTCTCATCTGGTCAAATCACACAACACTTCTCAAAGGGAGCCCCAAAGCAAAGCCTCTCCTCAGGGTTTATATAGCCTTCTCCTGGCTCAGAGATTGTAACAACCTCCTTGACCCACTGCCCAATCACAAAGTATCAAGGTATGGGCTTTCCTGAAAAACAAGCCTCCCACCACAAGCCCCAGGTGTACTTAAGCTAGGGGCAGGGAAGATCTTTAAATCTGCATTTCCATTACAATTAGTAACCTGGAATCTTAGGATTTTTGTGGTTCCTGGTTTTTTACCTTTGTTCATTTTTATCTCTCTGAGTAGAACATCCTTATTTCTTTCCTCTGCCTATCTAAAGCTTATGTACCTTCCAAGGATGAACTCAAGTACTACCTTAAAGGGCAATAACCTCAGTGTCAGACAGCAGGCCTGGGTTGGAGGACCAGCTATATGATTGTCTGACATCGAGCATATTACTTTCAGTGTCTGGAGTGCAGTTCTCTCATGTATAAAATGAGGTAGTTGAACTAAATTGTCTCAAAAATACCTCACATTTCTATCAAGCTTAAAGGTTTTCAAAGCCTTTCCTCTAAGGTATCTTCCAGCTGTAATCTCCAAAGACACAACTGTGACCCAAGCTAAACTCTTCTTTTGCAAAGGAAAAAAAAAGAATCCTGGGCTTAATATTAGCAGGCCTTGATTTAACTCCTGACATTTCCTTTCTGTGTGATGCTGGTCAATTTCTTAATCTTTCCAAGTCTCAATTTGCTCTCCCATATAATGGATTATTTAGAGCTAGAAGGAAACTTAGAAGTCATAGGATGACAGAATCATAGCTTTAAAATTGGAAGGACCCCAGAGGCCATTTGATCCTTTTTTTTATTTTCCAGATGAAAACTTAGACCTAGAAAGAATAAATGAATTGCCCAGGGTCACACAGGTAGTAAGTGGCAGAGCCAGGACTGAATTGAGGTCCTCTCACTATAAATCTAATACTCTTTCTATTGTACCATGAGGGGCACATACATACATATATGTGTATTATGTATATTATAGATGCATATTATTTATGTAGAGCGCATCTACGAATACTTCCTATCTTGAAAGACAGTGGTACAGAAGTCACAGTAAACATTAAAGACTCGTTAGTATTATCTGAACTTTTAGAGTATTGTAATCACTGTAGTATGGTATGGCATTTAATTATTCTCTCTTTCAGTTATGAAAATCTTGCTTTTTGTCTTTTTAGAGGGGAGAAGGCAGGGCAATAGCAGTTAAGTGACTTGTCCAAGGTCACACAGATATTGTTAAGTGTTTGAGGCCGGATTTGAGCTCAGGTCTGCCTGACTTTAGGACTGGTGCTCTATTCACTATGCTATCTAAGCCCCCAGTTAAGTAAATCTTGTCTACATAGCTTAGATTATAAACTCTTACAGGACAGGAATATTTCATGTGTTTCAGAAATATTGCTCAGGTCCTATGCAACTTGTTTTATCTTTCTCTGTCTCCCATAGGGCCTAGAAAACTTCCTATATAATAAAGATTTGGAGGTTATTTATTCAAATTACTCTTTAATCCTAAACGTTTATTATACAAGATTACATAAGAAAAAGGTATTTGAAGGCAAGAAGAATCATGGAATTACTGAATTTAGAGTTGAAAGGAGCCTCAGAGATCAAAAAGACAAACCCCTACCTGAAATATTAATCCTTTCTACCTCATCCCCATGAAGTGAATATTGAGCTTGTCCTTTAATATTTCTAATAATTGGGAGCTCAGTACTTCACAAGATACTTCCCATTCTTTAATTGGACAGGTCTGCTTTCCTAAATAAATAAAGGAATGAAATTAAATGAATGAATAAATGAACAAATGAATGAAATATTCTTTCTTACATTAAGCTGCAGTCAGCCTCCTAGTAACTTCTATCTACTGTCCTAGTTCTGTCCTCTAGGACTAAGTGAAGCAAGTCTAATTATTCTTCTTCATGAGTACCTTTTAGGTATTTGAAGATAGCAATGATATTGCTCCTTATTCTCTCCTCCAAGTTAAACCTAGGATTTAGAGATAGAAAACAAACAAAAACAAAACATTTGAGATCCACTAATCCAAATACTTTATTATATTGATATGATTAGTGAGGCCAATATAAGTTAAATGATTTGCCCAGGATCACACAGTTGGTCAGTGGCAGAGTCAGGATTCAAACCCATGTTTTCTGACTCCAATCCTGTGTTCTTTCCAGTGTACTATGCTTCCTCTTTCAGTAGATCCTCAAATGCAAGGAATTTGAGCTGTTTCTCCTGCTAAGTCACAATTCTCTGAATAGTCTGCTATCAAGATTCTTCCAAAGTGTGATGCTCAAGAAAGGACAACAGTTTGGCCAAGTATTGTATATTTGTCCTAAGTATTGAATCTTTTAGGGAAACTGAATTAAATATCAAAGTCCTCATTCCAAGGTTCATTGACTCTGTTCATCTTTTTTATTGCTATTATTATTATTAAATGCTTTATTAACTTCTAGTTTACATCATTCTTTTCCATAAGATTTTGAGTTACAAATTTTCTCCCCATTTTTCATGTACCCACAACCCCAAAATCGCGATCCCACTGGATATCCCCTACACCAATCTCTCTTCCATATCTTCTCCCATACCCCCTCCGACTTTCCAGGAGGGCACGGCGGATCTCTATGCCCCAGTGCCTGTATATCTTATTTCCCAGTTAATGTAAAATGCTATTAATGTATATACATATGTGTGTATATATGTAAATATATGTATATATACATATGCATATACATTTAAACATTTTATTGTAATACTTTGAATTGAAGATTCATTCCCTTCCTCCCTTGTCACCCACCTTTACTGGGAAGATAAGCATTTCGGTATAGGTTGAACATGTGTAGCTATGCAAAATATTTCCATAGTGGATATATGGTAAAAGACTGACTATATTTCCCTCCCTCCTATCCCACATCTCACTTGTTCTGCTTTCTACTTTGATCCTGTCCCTTTTCAAAAGTGGGTGCTTCCAACTTCCCTTCCCCCCCCGGCCTGCCCTCCCTTCCATCATCCCCCTCTTATCCCTTCCCCCCTACTCTCCTGTAGGGTGAGATAGCCTATTTAGTGTGACTGTCATTCCCTCCCTAAGCCAAATTCAATGAGAATAAGGTTGACCCATTCCCTTTTACCTTCCTGTTCTTCCCCTCCATTTTAACCATTTTCCCTTGCCTCTTCTATATGAAATAGTTTACCCCATTCTGTCTCTCCCCATCTCCTCTCATTATATTCCTCTCTCACCTCTTTATTTCACCTTTTAAGTATGATCCCTTCCCATTCAATTGGTCCTGTGCCCTCTGTCTATGTATACTTGTACACATATATACACAAACACTAACATATGTATTCATACACCCATATACACTCCTATATAGACATATATATATGTATGTATACAAAAACACATTTCTATTCCCTTCAACTATCCTCATACTGAGAAAAGTTTCATAAGTTACAATTATTGTTTTTCCATGTAGGGATAGAAGTGGTTCAACTTCAATAAGTCCCTTATGATTTCTTTTCCCTATTTACCTTCTCAAGCTTCTATTCCTTCTTGTATCTGGATGTCAAATTTTCTATTCAACTCTGTTTTTTTCATCAAGAATGCTTGAAAGTCCTCTATTCCACTGACTGACCATATTTTCCCCTGAAAGATGATGCTCAGTTTTTCTGGGTAGATGATTCTTGGTGTTAATCCCAGCTCCTTTAACCTCTGGAATATCATAGGATCCCTCAGAGTAGAAACTGCCAGGTCCTGAGTTATCCTGATTGTGTTTCCACAATATTGAAATTGTTTCTACCTGACTGCCTGAAATATTTTCTCTTTGTTCTGGGAACTCCGGAACCTGGCTATAATATTTCTAGGATTTTTTCTTTTTAAGCTCTTTTTTAGGAGATGATTGGTTGATCCTTTCAACCTCTATTTTGCCCCCTGGCTCTAAAACATCAGAGCAGTTTTTCTTGAGAATATCTTGAAGCACAATTTCTAGGTTCTTTTTTTGATCATGACTTTCAGGTATGCCAATAATTTTTACACTATCTCTCCTGGATCTATTTTCCAGGTTAGTGGTTTTTCCAATGAGATATTTCACATTGCTTTCTATTTTTTCATGTGGTTGGATCTGTTTAATAATATCTTGATTTCTCATAAAGTCACTAGCTTCCATTTGCTCCAATCCAATTCTGAAGGAATGATTCTTTTCAGTAAGCTTTGGAAATTGTTTTTTTTTTCCATCTGGCATATTCGGCTTTTTGTTTTTCTTTTTTGGAGGGCATTTGGTTTTAAGTAACTTACCCAAGGTCACATGGATAGTTTTTGTGTGTGTGTGTGTGTGTGTGTGTGTGTGTGTGTTTGTGTTAAGTATTTGAAAAGCTCTGTTTGCTTCCTTTCCTTTGCCACTCAATTACTTAACTTTTGGGCTTTTTGCCACAGTAGGACTCTGCTACCAGGCTGGGAAGCTTTGTCCCAAAAGTTGAGGTTTTCTCAGCTGCCAAATGTATTAGTTCTCTGAAGCCTCCACATGCTCTGGCAAGCTGGTCACACACCCTAGGACCTCCATACTAGACAGCAATCCAGATCCAAGCAGGTTAAAGCAAGAATAATTACCCCTCAGATTGGTAACTTGGTCCCTTACAGTCTGCAGGCCAGGAGCTGAAGCAGCCAAGTGGCTGTGGCTGCATGGCTGCAGTGCCTCCGCTGCTTCTCGCCCCAGGTGCAAAGGCCTACCACACTCCCAAACTACTGGATCCCAAAGTTCACACTGCACTGACCTCTCACTTTGTCCTTAGCATCTATGGGTTGATAATTCTGGAAACTGCCACCACTACTGGTGATCTTATATCCCTGCATCTGGCATTTGGTCAGGCCTGCCCTGAGGCTAAAAACTTAGGGTCATGTGGGGCTGTACTGTACTCCCAGAGCACTGTGCTGGCCACTTGCTGACAGCCTGCTGGGCTGTCCTCAGCAGTAGATTACCTTCTCTGTGTCATTTTGTGGGTCCTATAGCTTCAAAGTTTGTTCAGAGTCCCCTTTTACATGAATTAGGGTGGTGGAAGCCAGAGCCCCATGGAAGTCCTGCTTCTATTCCACCATCTTGACTCTGCTCCTGGTTCATTGACTTTTAAGATCAATGCTAGAGTACAAATGTCTAGATATTGAAACATTAAGCTTAACAACTGTGGTCAGAGCCATCCTGCAAAGGATCAAAAATGATGGGCTATCTTTGGGAATTATAAGATAAGAGGCAGGGGGGCAGAGCCAAGACAGCAGAGTAGAAACAGTGCTCCCAAGGCACTCTCCCCCCAGATCACCTCCAAACTATGTAAAAAGGGACTCCGAACAACTTCTGGAGTCCCAGCACCCACAGAACTACAGAGAAGCAAACCTCCCATTGAGGACAGCCCAGCAGCCCTGCAGGAAGGACCAGAGAAGTGCTGTGGGAGGCCGCAGTGCAGTGCGGAGAGCCAAGTCCTCGTGAGCCACAGTTTTAGCCCCAGGGTGGCCGGGCCAGCAGCCAGCTGGAGGGACACCAGCAGCTATGGCGATTCCAGAATTATCAACTCAGATATGCCTAGGACAAAGTGAGAGGTTAGTGCCCTATGGACTTTGGGACCAATATTTGGGGAATGCATCGGCTTCCTCCCCTGGGGGCTAGAAACCGTTGAGGAGACATGCCATTTTGTAGTTTTCAGTGGCAGCTCCAGCTCCAGGTCTGCTAACTGTAGGGATATCCAGCAATCAGTCTTGGGGGTTAATCGCACTTGCTTTAACCTCCCTGGTTCTGGATTGTGATCTGGGTGGGGAGGTCTGGGGTGGGTATCCAGCTTGACAGAAAGCTGTGAAGACCCTAATGTTCAGGACGAAAGCTCTCCTGTCTGGTGGCAGATTTCTACTGTGGCAACAAACCCAAAAGTCAAGTAATTACATGGCAACATGTCAAGGCAAAGGAAACAAAATAAACAGAAAAATGCAACCTTAGACTCCTATTTGGGGGCAAAGAGGATTGAAGCATAGAACAGGAAGACAATTGTGAGGTCAAAAATCCTCCTCCAAAAGCCCAAAATGAAAATATGAGTGGGTTACAGGCCATAAAGCACCTTAAGAAGGACTTTAAAAATCAAATAAGAGAAGTGGAGGAAAAATTGGGAAGAGAAATGAGAAGGATGCAGGAAAAGTATGAAATGAGGGTCAACAGCCTGACTGAGGAAAACAACACCTTAAAAAATAGACTAACTCAAATGGCAAAGGAGGTCCAAAAGAGCAATGAGGAGAAGAATGACTTAAAAAGTCAAATTTGCCAGATGGAAAAAGAATCTCAAAAGTTCACTGAGGAGATTCATTCCTTCAGAGTTAGACTGGAGCAAATGGAAGCTAATGACTTTATGAGAAATCAAGATACTGTTCAACAGATCCAAACAAATGAAAGATTAGAAGGCAATGTGAAATATCTCATGGGAAAAACCACTGACCTGGAAAATAGATCCAGGAGAGACAATTTAAAAATTATTGGACTACCTAAAAGCCATGATCAAAGAAAGAACCTAGAAATCACCCTTCAAGAAATTCTCAAGGAAAATTGCCCTGAGGTTTTAGATCCAGAGGTCAAAATAGAGGTTGAAAGAATCCACCGATCACCTCCTGAAAAAGATCCCAAAAAGAAAACTCCTAGGAATATTATAGCCAGGTTCCAGAACCCCCAGATCAAGGAGAAAGTACTACAAGCAGCCAGGAAGAAACAATTTCAATATTGTGGAAACAATCAGAATAGCACAGGACCTGGCAGCTTCTACACTGAGGGATTGAAGGGCATGGAATATGATATTCCAGAGGGCAAAAGAGCTGGGAATGAACCCAAGGGTCACCTACCCAGCAAAACTGAGTATTTTGTTTCAGGGGAAAATATGGTCATTCAGTGGAATAGAGGACTTTCAAGCATTCTTGAGGAAAAAACCAGAATTGAATAGAAAATTTGACATCCAGACACAAGAAGCAAGAGATGCCTGAGAAGGTAATCAGGGAAAAGAAATCCAAAGGAACTTATCAAAGTTGAACTATTTACATTCCTATATGGAAAAAACAATAATTGTGACTGATGAAATCTTTCTCAGTATGAAAATAATGGAAGAAGGGTGTCTGGTCATATGAATACATATGTGAATGTGTGTTTACAGTTATACATGGAGAGAGGGCACAGGTTTAATTTGTTGGGAAGGGAGGATACTTAAGGGGTGAAATTATCAGGTGAGAGAGGAAAGTGGCAAGAGGAGATGGGGAGAGACAGCATAGGGTAAACTATCTCATGTAGAAGAAGCAAGGGGAAGTGGCTGCAGGGGAGGGGAAGAATAGCAAGGCAAAAAGGCAAAACCAGATTCTCATTGAATTTGGTTCAGGGAGAGAATGACATACATACTAAATGGGATATCTCAACCTGCAGCAGAATAGGGGGAAGGTGGACGAGAGGAGGGATGATGGATGGGAGGGTATTCTTGGGGGGAGGGGAGGTTGGAAGTACCCACTATGGAAGAGGGACAGGATCATGTAGGGAATGGACCAGGTGGGGGGTGGGATGAGTGGGAGGGAATTATTAGCAGCCTTGTCCAATATATCTACTATGGTAATATTTTGCATAGCTAGATATGTACAACACATACTGAATTACTTATCTTCCCAGATGGAATGGGTGGCAAGGGAGGAAGGGAATGGATCTGAAATTCGAGGTCTTAAGATTAAATGTTTCAAATATATATAAATACAATTATCAGTACTCTTTTGCATGTAATTGGGAGATAAGATGTTCAGGCATTGGGGCACAGAGATTCACATTGCTCTAACGGAAAAGTCGAAGGGTGTATGGGAGAAGATATGGGAGAGAGCAGATTGGAGGAAGGGATATCTTGTGGTACTGCTATTCTGGGATGGTGGTTAGGGGAAAAATGGGGGAAAAAATTGTAACTCAAAATCTGGCGGAAATGAATGATGTAAACCAGAAGTTAATAACGCATTTGATTAATTAATTGAAAAAAAAGATAAGAGGCAAATCACTCTCTATGTATATCTCCCCCAACTATAATGTTATTTATACCTACTCCTTCTCCTCCTCCTCCTCCTTCTCCTCCTCCTCTTCCTCCTCCTCCTACTAATATAGAATATTAACATCAAAACACCACAAAATATGAATAGTTTAGCTAAATTACAGAATACTTTGTATGCATTACTCTCTCCGATAATTACAACATCCCTGACAGGTAGGTAGTACAATAATTTCTTTTTCCCCCATTTTACAGATAAGGAAATTTGACGTTGAAAGGTTGTAGTCATTTTATTTTTAGACTACAGCTTTCCTTGTGGAAAACCTTTCTAATATGGAATCATAGAATTTGGAAAAAATTAGCATAGGAAATATTGAATATCAATTCTATCAGTTACTCCAGGTCATAGAATGACAGATCTGAAAGGAAGTATAGAAACTAGTTCTGCCAAAATTCTCTTGCTAAAGATTAGGAAACAAGCCCAGAAAATTGACTTGGTCAAAATCACATATAGTAATGATGCCAGAGCTTGAACTCAGTCCTCTGATTCTAAGTCTAATCCTTTTCCAACTACATGGTGTGATTAATAGCAAAATAAAAGCGGGAAGTAAAGGAGAAAAGGAGGTTTGGGTCAGAGACAGAGACAGATGAGCATACAGAGTGCATTGTAGTGGATAGACAGCTGATATAGAAACCAGGAAGACCTGTATTCGAATATTGCCTTTGAGATATACTGGCTGTTTAACCTTAGGCAAGTCCCTTTACTACTTAGTGTTCTAGGCAACTCTCAAACACCGAAAGTTATAAATATATAAAAAAAGAATTTATTAAGCAGTTACTATATACTAGGCTCTGTACTGAGTATTTTATATCTCTCTTGATCCTCACAAAAATTATGTGAGGTAAATGTTAGTCTGAGTTTAATAGACCTATTTTACAGTTGAGGAAACTGAGGCAGACAGAGGATAGGTAAAGTTCCCAAGGTCACATAGCTATTAAATGTCTGAGGCTAGATTGAGACTCAGATCTTCCTGACTCCAGGGCCAGAGCTCTGTCCACTGCACTAGCTGGATCAAGTTACAGAGCAGTTGCTGACTTACATTGGTAAGTGGATTTCCTCACTTGGGAGTTACATGGCCTAGTCCCTATCATACATATATGTGTGTTTGTGTGTGTGTGTGTGTGTGCGCACGCGCACGTGCACATGCATACACACATATATGTATTATGTATATATGCATGCATGTATGTATTTGTAGACATGTGTGTATATATATGTATGTATACTGAAGGAAAATATTCAAGTTCAAGTTTTTTCATCGATCAAAATAGTTCAGCAAAGCAAAGGACCTTAGTAATGATAAATATTCATAATAAAGGAGAGAATGAAGGATAGGTGAGTGGATTGTCTAAATTAGGTAGTTATCTATTGCAGATTGCTGTAATCTCTGGATAGAAAAGAAAAGACTTTAACCTTGGCTACACTGCCCAATTTGTGTAAGCTTGGTATGGTGGTTATGGCTAGAGAACTTCAGCTGGCCTCTGTCTGGACACTATATACACTTGCAAAGTGGAGATTAGCTCTTTGGGCTCCTTTTTCACAAGGTGACCAAGAAGAGGAGAAACAATAAACATGCCAAGAAGGGCTATAACCATGTGAAGGCCATCTGGTGTACCAACTGCACGGGCTACATACCCAAGGATAAGATAGTCAAGAACTTTGTTATTCATAGTGCTATGGAAGTTACAAACATCAAGTATCTCTTTAAGACTAACATTTTCGATCCTTTTGAGCTGCTTGAGCTGTATGAACTATATTTAAAATGACATTACTGTCTGAAAAAAAGTAAGATCTACCATAAGGTGGTGAGAAGGTGAGGAACTGATCCTATAAGGCATGAAAAGATCCAACAAACCCATGCTGCTCTAGACCTCCAGGAGCTGCCCCAGAACCCTTTCTAAGCAAAAGCAGAGAGCTATCTTTTAATAAACATTCCTAAACCTTATCAGAGAAAAAGAAAAAGGCTTAGCCTGCATCCAAAAATGAAAATTATATCAGCAAGCAATTACTGTCCCAAAGAGACTACATTCCTCACAGTCACTAACAGATCCTCTGAAATAAGCAGGGCAGGAAAAGAAAGAGACACACATATGTAACACAATCGGACTAGTGGCAGTGTCCTATCTAGAAGGTAGCAGGTCCTGTGAGGGCTGCACAAGAGATACAAGTGGTCCTACAATTTCAGGAGCATAACTTACCCCTTTATCCATATTTCCTGACCACATTTGTTGCTATGTATGTGTGTCTCCCCATCATGATTCCTGCAGGTGACTGCTTATAATAATGATGTGTACATCTGTACACATGCCTTAGATTTTTGGAGATGGGTGTGAATAGTATTGTATCAAATCTTTTCTCGCTATCATTTCATTAAATGACTTTATGTTAAACTGGTTCCTCTGGTTGACTAGAGATGGAAAAATCAGTAATCCCATCATTGGGGGCTCAAGATCTATAGTTTTCAGCAGATGCAAACCTGCATAGGACCTTGAACTTGAATTCATAGACGGTCACATGAGAGGGTTGTGCCCCAGGCAGAACATGTACATACACATGTTTATATGAATATGGCTATATAACTAACTTTAATCAGGTAGATCCCAATTAGTGTGAATAATAAATCCCCTGAAGTGTTTGTATGTATTCAAATTTGAATTATTAAAAGATATAATTATGTAAAATATGGTAATTGGTTCCAGCCCAATGAAAATATGCAGTATGAATTCAAATAGTGTGAATCCAATTCATTATATGCACTAATCAAGACATAGAAGATATACACAAGTATGTGTAGGTGTGTATGTGTGTATATATTATATATATACATATATACATACACTATATATATATACATATATATATATACAGACATATACATCCATATATAATTCTTTGCTCATATCAGTTCATTAGGACACCTTTTGCTCAGGTCCATCTCCATCCATGCCTGAAGAACAAGGGATATTGATGAAGTAAATCCCCTTGATTCCCATGCCCTGGAGACAGTTCTGACTGTGGCTTCTCAGACAGCTCCTCTGAGCCCAGCTCCCTGTTGTGGATAACTTTGTTATGATTATGATTATTAGATTCCCTCCTCCCTGCACTGGGGGATGAGTTAGTTTTGATGAAGCTACCTAGAGTGAAATTAATGCCAGCAGGGGATCAAGTAACTCTGGCTGTTTTGGGATACAGACAGAGAAATCGGGGGGAGGGGAGGGCAAAAGATGAGACCTAGAGAATAGGTGAAGCAGGAATTAAAGTTGCTGCTGTCAAAGCAGAATCAGGGAACTAAGATTTTACCTGGAGACATCCCTCTGTGCTCCTACCCTTGGGCATCTCTACTTAAGCTACACAGACTTTGCAGGTGTGAGTTTCAGTGTCAAGTAACAGCTAATTGATTTCAATGCTGAGTAGCCAGTTGAATTCTTCCACAAACCTGCCCCACCAACTTCAAAGGTCAAGGATCATCATAATAATCTGGTAAATGGAGTGATACAACTATACCTACAGTGTGCTACTCTGCACTAATAACAGAAATGAACACAATGTAAAGTTCTATGCAAAACATCAAAGAGAGGAAGCATTGGTTGTGGTCAAAGAGTATACACTCTAGTGTAGTGGAACAGGCTCTGGCTTGGGAGTCAGGAAATTTGGGTTCTTGCCTCAGCTCTGCGACTGATTCCCTATGTGACCTTGAGCTATGATTTATCTGGGCCACAGGTTCCTCACCTTACATTGAGTCAAAGTCAAAAATACTAACATCCTCTCATATTGAGAACTAAAATTCTATGATTCACACACACACACACACACACACACACAGGTTTGGGGGTTTTTTTGTTTGTTTTTGCTTTTTTGGAGTGGCAAATGGGGTTAAGTGACTTGCCCAAGGTCACAGGCCAGTTTTGTATTAATTGTCTAAGGTCAGATTTGAACTCAGGTCCTCCTGACTCCAGGGCCAGTACTCTATTCACTGCACCACCTAGCCACCCCTCACACACAGAGTATTAACCCAAGAAGATGAGGAGGAGGAATTAGAAGTGAAAAATCCAACCTTGAAGATCCTCCTTCGAAGATTCAATGTCTAGACTCAATGAAGAAAACCACCTAACATATCCTCTAATTCCAAACTAGGTCAAGGAGAAGTTGTTATCTTGCCCATAGAATAAGGCAGAAAATCTTTGTTGACACCTGGTCTCACTTAGTCAGAGTCACTCTCTAGATTTACTTACCACAGACACCTCCCCTGATCCATTCCTAATAGGGACATGTGGCAAACCAGACCTCTTAGGTTCCCTTGCGCATGTCCATTGAAGGAATATAGAACCAAAAATGAACTCCAGTGATTAAAATGTATTAATAACTTGCATTAGCAGTATGCAAAGAATTTTCCTGACCCCAGTCTTTGGTGGAGCTTTTAACATCTGATATTTAGAGTTGGAAGGGACCTTAGAGATTCCCTGGAATCTAGTCCAGCCCCTGTATCTCATAAAAAAGGAAGGTAAGGTCTGGAGAGGTTAGGGCCATATAGAGAGTTGGTGGAAGAGTTGACAGTTGGACCTGTCTTCTAACACCAGAGACAGCTAGGGCCAGCGTAGTCGATAGAGTATTAGGCCTGGAGTCAGAAATATGAGTCTTCCTGACTTCAAATCTGGCCTCTGACACTTACTAGCTGTGTGAACCTGAGCAAGTAAGTCACTTAACCCTCTTTACCTCAGTTTCCTCATCTGTAAAATAATCTGGAGCAGGGAATGGCAAACTACTCCAGTATCTTTACCAAGAAAACCCAAAATGGGGTCATGAAAAATAGAACACAGTTGAAAAGATTGAACAACTTCTGCATCCAAATCCAAGTCCACTGATCCACAAAGTAATGTAGGATTCATTTTTTTCATTTCACAGATGAGGAAATTGAACTCAAAGGAGTGAATTTATCTGACTAGAGCTATACAGTTAGGAGTGGAAAAACCATAAATTGAGCCTACATTTTCTGTTTAAGTATTTTAAGTATGTATGTATGTATATATGTATGTGTGCTGAAATTCCATTGTGCTGTAAGAAAAGATGAAGGAGATAGTTTCGGAGAAACATGGAATAGTGATAACAGTAGCTACCATTTATGTAGCATTTACTACATGCCAGACACTGTGCTAAGCATTTACAATTATTATCTTATGTGATCCTCACAACAACCTTGTGATGTCGGTGTTATTATTATCCTCATTTTACAGGTGAGGAAATTACAAATAGGGGTTAAGTGACTTGCCCAAGGTCACACAGCTGGGAAGGGTGTGGGGCTGGATTTTGAACTCAGATCTTCTTGGCTCCAAATCCAGCACTATCCATTGTGCCACCTACCTGCCTAATGACAAGTAAAAGTGAGGAAAATAGGACCAATAGAACAATTTATTAAATGTAAATATTGTAAAGATAGACAGCTAAAAGACTCAGGAGCTCTGATCAACAAAAAGACCAACAATCTCGGAGTATGATGGAACATGCTATCCACTTCCTGATAGAAAAGTGATGAACTTAAGATTGCAAACAGCCCTTTTTTTGGACACAGCCAGTAGGGAAATTTGTCTTGCTTGATTTTACTTCATTTATTCATAAAGGGTTTTGTGTTCTTGCTTTCTCAATGGGCAGTGGGATGGGTGAAAGTGATATGAGATGGAAAGACTGCAGATCTGTAAATTAAAATATTTTAAAATTTTTCTTTGTTCTATAATATTTGGCATCCATCTTCTCAACTCCCAATTAATATCACACCTCAAAAGAAAAATGCATATTACTTAAGTATAATTGTATAGAGTGATAATAACTCAATTTTCTCAAGGACTTTAAGAAATTTTTAAAGTGCTTTCTTTTTAACAACTCCCTATGAGGAAGCAGTCTAAGTATTAGTGCCTTCAGTTTAAAAAGGAAGAAAGTGAGTATCAGGAAAAAAAAAAGTAAATAAGTTGCTTTTCCAAGTGTACTCAGCTAATAAAATGTCAGGGCCAGACTTTGAACACAGATCCCTTTATTCCAAGTCTAGTTATCTTTCCACTCTGCTACACTGCAAAGTATCACTGAATTTAAGAGTCAGAAAACTTGAGTTCAACCTCTGACTCTGCAGCTCTTAACTCATTATATAACACAGAGAATGTTCCCTCCCCTTTCTGAGCTTCAGTTTCCTCCCCTATCAAATGAAGGTTTTGGACTAGATGGCCTCTAAGGACCCTTCTATTTATGATCCTTAACAATCCTATAGTTATCATAGTATAAAACTATCATCAGTTCATTTATGCCCAATCCTAGTTGTTTGGGGAGTATCTTAGATGCTAAGCAACCTGAAGGCCTTTGTGAAAGGCTCTTATCTTGTTAAATACAAGGCAAACTATGTCAAATTTTTGGTAAAACCATAATTAGCTATAACCCAGCATACAAAAGATGGAATCTTTTCCTTAAATGTTGTTTTATATCTGTTATTTTGTGTTATTATTGTTATTATTAAACAAAATAATTCCAGAAACGGCGGGGAGTGCATCTTTATCTTCCATCATCTTAACTCATTGAAATTGAGAATGATGTTCCTGATTCCTTGCCAGATCAGAGACTCAGCAAAGAACACAGAACTATGCCAGCAGAGAATACTTGTTTAGTGGTTTCAGCCTTTAATCTGGTGTGTGGACTCAATTAAGTTCTTTTACCTAACCATGCCTCAGTTTCCTCATCTGTTAAATGAATTTTATAAAGTCTATCTCATCTATTTAATAGGATTATTGTAAGATTCAATGAGAAAATAGTTCAGAGAGCAATAAAAATGGAAAGAATAATGGATTTTATCTAGCATGATCCCCTTCATCTTGTAGGGGTAGAAACTGGACCTAGAGGGGAAGAGTTATTTTACCCAATGTCAGACAGGACCAGCTGAAGTGGTTCAAAGCTGGGCCTTTTGTCTACAAGTCTAGGAATGAATACATTGCTCCATAAATGCTATACAGCCAGCATAGTACTCAGGTATTAGGGGATACTAAGAAAGACACAGAGAACAATATATGATAACCTATAGAACATATTCGATGAGTATAGAACTAAGAAGCACATTGTATCATCTAATATAAATTTTAAGTGCTGTAGGAGTTGAAAATTAGAAGATTGATATCTCAAACAGGCTCCCAAATACATCCTCAGCTGCTTCCACAGAAATCAAAGAATCTTACAGGGAACTCAGAGGCCACTGAGTCCAACCTATGCTTAATTGAAAAGTTCCAATATAATGTGGTCATAGTTTCATATATAGCAGAGCTACCCCAATGCAATCCATTGAAAATCAGCCTTTGATGCAAGTTTTGTGGGATGCACCATGACATACAGGGTAAAGAGTGCTGACGCTAGAACTACAAGGAACTAAATGGAGACCCAGCTGTGGCACTACTTATGTTTACCTTGGACAAGTCACTGCACTTTCCTGGGCCTCACTTTCCCCTGATATGAGAAGAAGGACTTTATTATAATGTGTCAAAGGTCCCTTATAGTCTTAGTTCTATAATATAAGGATCTCAGAGAAGTAGTCATCCAGTCTTTGCTTGAAGACTTCAAATGAAGAGCTTCCTGAGGTTTTCCATTCTATCTTTGGGCAACTCAAATTGTTAGGAAATTTTTCTTCATATTGAACCTAAATGTGCCACTCTGTAACTTCAAGCAATTGCTTCTAGTTCTGTTTTTGGGACCAAGAAGAACATGGTAAGCCCTTTTCTACACTTGAAATTCCTATAAATTACTGAAGAGCTCCGTCATGTCCAGACGAAGTCTTCTGTTCTTCAGTCTTGATGATGCCAGCTTCTGTATTTGTTTTAACTAGTCCTTATTGGATATAATCTGGAAACCCTTCATTATCCTGGTCACCATCCTCTGAATGTGCTCTAGCTTGTCAATTTTCTTAAGATGGGGCCCCAGAACTGAACTTTGTTTTTCAGATGTGATCACAATGCTAACAGAGTACAATGCTACTATCCCTCTTTTGCTCAAATAGCTAACTCCCAAGTTGACCCTTTCTCGTTAATGACTCTATGGGTTGCTTATTCAACCTAATTCCAAATATACTGCATGATCATGTAGCCTCTACCTCTTCATCTTGTTGACAGTATTGCTTGACAAATATGCCTTATCAAAATCTGTTGTTTTGTTGTTCAGTTGTGTCCAACTCTCCATGACCCCATTTGGGATTTTCTTAGCAAAGATACTGAAGTGGTTTGACATTTTCTTCTCCAGTTCATTTCAGAGATGAGGGTTAACTGACTTGCCCAGGGTCACACAGCTAGTAAGTGTTTTAGCCTGGATTTGAACTCAATTCTTATTGATTCTATGCCTGGCACTACTCACTAGCCACCAAGCTACCCTACTCTAACACCCTAATACAAGCTGCCCTAATACCAGCTTTCACCTCTGCTGGCCCATCAGTCTACATTTCATATGATCCCTGTAATGGAAAGAACACTATCACAGGGCAGACTTTAGAGTTCTAGGCCCAGCTCTCCTAGATAATTATGGATATGCCACTTAACTTCCTTGGGTCTCAGGTTGCATTCCTGCACAATGAGAGAAATTGGACTAGATGAACTCCAAGAGCCCTTATGTCTTAGACATTCTGCATTCTGAAATCCCTGCCAGTTCAAACATCCTGAAGGGCCTGGGAAGTCGCACAGGAAACCTCCTTAACCAATCCCTGCCATCATTCTTCTGAAGCTTGTAACAAACCAGAATTTTATTTGCTGATCATTTGCTTTTCTCCTTCCTCTCAAAAAAAAAAAAAAAACAAAAAACCAACAAACCCCAAACCTTAAGCACATTTTGCCACTGTTTTTCTCTCTCTCTCAGCATTCCCACTAGTCTGCAAAGCAATAAAAAGTCAAGAAGACGTATAGCTTCACATTCCAGATTTGTCACGTAGACGGATAACACAGTAGGAAGCCCTGAATGCTATCGGTTAAAACGGACTCTTTTTCTCTTCTACTACATATCATGGTGTTCTGATGCAGGGATATTAGACAGCAAACCTTTTTCAGAGATGGATACTTTGGCAGTTTAAAGATTTTGCATTAAAAAGAGATCCTAGGTATAATCTGCCATGAACAGTAATGGCTTAACCACCACCACCCCTCCCTTTTTGACTCACGTAAATAATTCCTCAGAGAATATTAGTTGCCGTCAGGGTATATCGGAACATCAAGAGAAATCTGTTCATCAGAGCCTTATAAAGCCCGGAGAGGCAGGAAATCAGTTTCTCCTGTTATCTGTGGTTCCCTATCTCTTCTGGACTCCCCCTACTGTCCCTCCCAATCAGACCCCCACCTTTCCTTCTTTCTCTTTTTTTTCCCTTCCCTTTCTAATCTTCCTTTCTTCTTTGTACTTCTCATCAACTTCCCTATCAGGCCCAGCTTCAAAAAGTAGCATAAACAGATGACGAGAGGGGACCTTGTAATATTTCACTTTCACCTGAAAAATACTTCAGCCTAGAATGTTAATATCTAATCACAGATAAAGCCTCCAAGAAGTTGCCAGAGAATTTCCCATTAAGATAGTGAGATACTTAGAAAGTACTTTCACCCCATATTTCTTTCTTTCTCTTTCTAAAAATATTGTCAAACAAGTGGAAGAAGGTTGGTACAGAAAAAGCAATGTTGGAGCAATCTTTGTAGGGGCAAAATCTCTCACCCTCCTGGGTAAGTAATCATAGGATTACAGAATGGTAGAACTGAAAGAGGTTTTAGCAAAGCAGAGAATTGTAGAGCTGGCAGCAACCTTAGAACACAGAATTTTATCACAGATATAGTTAGAAATAGACAGGAGCAGAAGGACACTCTAGCACAATCCACTCATTTTATAGATAAAGAAATGGAGGCCCAGAGATGTTGATTTACTTGACTGAGGTTACACAGGGAATTCATGGCAAAAAATTATACTAAAAGCCATATATCCTTTCTGTTGAATCCAATGTGTAATTTAGCAGGGATGCAAACAGAAGAATGTATTGGGCCTATCTACTATCATGGAACATTCTTGTATACATAGCTATCAATATATATAGAATTATAAAGGCATATATCCAGGACTTTGAGTTATGGGGAAAGAATAAGGAATCGTGTATTTTGAGCTGTAAGGAAAATTAGGGGCAATCTAATTTAACTCCTTCAGAAAAGGAAACTGAGGGGATAGAGCCAATATGGCAGAGTAGAAGCACAAACTTGGTGTGAGCTCCCACTCCAATCACTTCCAATACATGTTAAAAAAAATGACTCTAAACAAACTTTAGAGCTATAGAACCCACAAAGTGACAGAGAGAAACAAATCTCCCACTGAAGGCAGCCACACAGGCCAACAGGAAAGGTCTATAGCACGGATCTGGGAGCTGAGTGCAGTCCCACTTGAGCTGCATGGTTCTGGCTCCAGGGTGGCTCCAACCAGCAGTGGCCAGAGCAGACTTCAGGAGAGTGAATCACCAGCAGCTATGGTGGTTTCCAGAATTCTCAAACCATAAAGTTCAAAGATAAAGTAAAAGGTCAGTGTGGAATTCTCTTGGAACGGGGGGGAGGTGGGGGGAGGGAGGAAGGGGGGGATGGATGGAAGAGATTGGTCTGGCCCTTGCACCTGGGGCAATAAGTGGCAGAGGTGTGGTGGCTGTGCTGCTTGGCTGCCTCAGGAGCTCCTGGATGGCAGATCATAGAGGGACCAAGCAACCATTCAGAGGGTAATTGCTCTTGCTTTATCCTGCTTGGATCTGGATTGAGTCTTGGTTGTGGGTCCTGGAATGTGTGGCCAGTAAGCCAGAGCTTGTGGGGGTTGCCGTCCTAATAGCTCTGGCAACTGTGAAAATCCCAGTGATTTGGAACAAAGCTCCTTCCATTCTGGAAGCAGAGTTCTATCATGGCAAAGTGCTCAAAAGTCAAGTAACAGGCTGGCATTATGAGCATGCAGAGGAGCCACAAACAGACCATAGAATCCTTTTTTGGGGACAAAAAGGATCAAGGCATAGAACCAGAAGAAGTCAACAAAATCAAAACTCCAGCATCAAAAGCTTCCAAGAAAAATATGAATTGATTCCAGGCCATGGAGGAGCTCAAGAAGGATTTTGAAAACCAGGTAATAGAAGTGGAGGAAAAATTGGGAAGAGAAATAAGAATGATGCAAGAAAATCATGAAAAGAGAGTCAACAGGCTGCTAAATGAGACCCAAAAATACACTGAAGAAAATAATACCTTAAAAATAGACTAACTCAGGATGGCTAGGTGATGCAGTGAATAAAGCACTGGCCCTGGAGTCAGGAGGACCTGAGTTCAAATCCAGCCTCAGAAACTTAAGACAAAAACTAGCCATGTGACCTTGGGCAAGTCATTTAACCCCAATTGCCCTCCAAAAAGCAAAAAAAAAAAAAATAGACTAACTCAAATGGCAAAAGAGGCCCAAAAAGCCAGTTAGGAGAAGAATGCCTTAAAATTAAAATTGCCCAGATGGAAAAGGAATTTCAAAAACTCACTGAAGAGAATAAGTCCTGCAAAATTAGATTGGAGAAATTGGAAGCTAGTGACTTTATGAAAAATCAAGATAATATAAAACACATACAAAAAATGAAAAAAAAATAGAAGGAGATGTGAAATATCTCATTGGAAAAACCACTGACCTGGAAAATAGATCTAGGAGAGATAATTTAAAGATCGTTGGACCAGCTGAGAACCATGATCAAATAAAGAGCCTAGACACCATCTTTCAAGAAATTATCAAGCAAAATTGCCCTGATATTCTAGAACCATAGGGCAAAATAGAAATGGAAAGAATTCACCTCTAGCCTCTTGCAAAAAAGATCCCAAAAAGATAACTCCTAGGAATATTATAGCCAAATTCCAGAGTTTCCAGATCATGGAGAAAATACTGCAAGCAGTCAGGAAGAAACAATTTGAGTATTGTGGAAATACAATCTAGATAACACAAGACCTAGAAGCTTCTACATTAAGGGATTGAAAGGCTTAGAATATGATATACTGGAGGTTAAAGGAGCTAGGACTAAAACCAAGAATCCCCTACCTAGCAAAACTGATTTTAATGTAACAGGGGAAAATATGGATATTCAATCAAATAGAGGATTTTTAAGCATTCTTGATGAAAAAAAAGCAGAGCTGAACAGAAAATTTGACTTTCAAATACAAGAAGCAGAAGCATGAGAAGGTAAACATAAAAAAGAAATCATAAAGAACTTATTAAAGTTTAACTATTTACATTCCCACATGGAAAAATAATAATTGTAAATCAAAAGACTTTTCTCAGTATGAGGATAGTTGAAGAGAATATATATGTATATATAGATATAGATATATGTATGTATGTAGTACATATATGTATGTATAGGAGGGTGTATGTGTATATAAGAATATATGTGAGTGTGGGCATATGTATGTTCATGTATACATAGAGGGCACAGGATGAGTTGAATATGAAGGGGCGATATCTAAAAAATAAAATCAAGAGGTGAGAGAGGAATTTATTGGGAGAAGGAGAAAGGGAGAGATAGATTAGGGTAAATTATCTCATAAAAAAGAGGCAAGAGAAAACTGTTACCATGAAGGGGAAGAGCAGGAAGGTGAAAGGGAATGGGACAACCTGATTCTCATTGAATTTGGCTTAAGGAGGGAATGCAGATTTAAAGATATTCCCTGCCCCTAGGCTTTTTGATAGGCTTAAGAGACTCTGAGAACTTTCCTTGATTTGAAAATATAATCTGCCCCCTAATAGGCTGAATGTGGTCAGATGGAGCCTGTGGCAGGAGGCTTGGTTTTCAGGAATGACCACACCTTGATGCAGTGTGATTGGGAAAGTGGGTCAAGAGGGTGGTTACATGCTCTGACCCAGAAGAATATAATCCCTGATGTGAGGCTTTGCTTTGGGGCTCACTTTGAGAAGTGTTGTGTGATTTGACCAGATGAGACTCTGGGCAGCCATTGTGAGACCCCTGGTTTTGAAAACCCAGATGTTGATGCTTCCCTCTCTGGTAACTGTGATTTTTGTAAGTTCTGTCTGTGTACTTTGAAGTTTGGGGTGCTGATCTTTTTTCCCCTGAACTAGGTAAATGATATCTGTTTGATTGATTAAAGTAAGGCTTCTTAACCCATTTTGAGTTTCTTTCCTTTAGAAAAGCAGATCTAATAACCTGTGTTGGCAGCCACCCTGGGGATGGTGGAGTGCTTGCTGCTACAGTATCTTACCCTACAGGAAAACAGGGGGGAAGGGGAAAGGGGGGATGATAGAAGGGAGGGCAGAGGGTAGTTAGAAGCAAACACTTTTGAAAAGGGATAGGGTCAGAGGAGAAAATAGAATAAGTGGGGGGCAGGATAGGATGGAGGGAAATATAATTAGTCTTTCACAATGTAATTACTATGGAAATGCTTTAGGTAACTACACATGTACAACCTATATTGAATTGCTTATCTTCCCAGGGGGGCATGTGAGGAGGGAAGAATGGAAAAAATCTGGAACTCGAAGTTTTAAAAATGTTTTTAAATATTGTTTTTCACATGCAACTGGGAAATAGAAATCCATCATGCCCTACTAGAAATTTAGAGGAGTGATAGGGGAGAATATAAGAGAGAGCAGATTGGGAGAAGGGGTATTCAGTAGGCTTGCTATTTGGGGTTCCGGTAGGGGAAAGAAAGGAGGAAAAATTGTAACTCAAAATATTGTTGAAATGAATGTTGAAAACTAAAAATAAATAAATAAATAAATTTTTTTAAAATTTATTTTTTTTTCTTTTTGGAGGGCAATTGGGGTTAAGTAACTTGCCCAAGGTCACAAGGCTAGGTTTTTGTTTGTGTGTTAAGTGTCTGAGGCCAGATCTGAACTCAGGTCCTTCTGACTCCAGGGCCGATGCTCTACTCACTGCACCACCTAGCCGTCCCCCCAAAATTTTTTTCTTAAAAAGGGAAACTGAGTCCCAAAGACATTAGCTTGCCCAAAGTCACACAAGCAGTAAGTGGTCGAGCTGGGATTCGAATTCAGCTTTTTGGATTCTAAACCCACTACCCACCAATCATGTTTGCCATTGCCTTATAGACATAATCTGTCATTGTGGGTTTGATAAAGAGAATGAAAAAAAGGCTAACAAATAAGAAAAGACAGGATAAATGGACATAAAACAATACAGAAGTGGAGGAAAAGAAAACTGCATATAGAATGAGAGGGATGGAGAAAGTGAGAGAGACAGAGACACAGAAATGAAAGAGATGGAGGGATTGAGGCTGAGAACAAAGGGAGAGAAGAAAAGCACAGAAAGGAAAGAAAAGGGAGAGGGAAGTAGAAAAAAAGAGAGATCGTAAAGGGGATACAATCATAGAATGGGGAAAGATAGACAAACCCATCTGAGAGATGAAGCAGAGTGAACCTTTCCCAAGAATGAGACATGTAGGTCTCTGAGGGGAGAAGAGATGAGGAGATCTACTTTTTGGAGGATTCCCAGGGATCCCAGAAACATAGCACATAGAAGAAAATCCTAATTAATTGTCTGTCACTTCAGAGCTCAGGAGGTTGGCAACTGAGGGGAGAGAAGAGGCCAGGGAATGTTGGCTATGAACAAAGAGAGCCGACCTGGAGGTGTAGGGGCCAGCCTCTTTGGTGGTTCAAATACAGAGCACCCAGGCTAGTGAGCCAAGGAGAAGGAACAATGTTTGCTGTTCCCTAGGCTTATTTCTGTGATCTAGACAAACTCATGGGATCTGGGGTGGGGAGTAGTGGGGGGGAAGAGGTAACAATGACCCCCTCGGAATTAGCAGACCCCTAATTTCATGTGACTTGGGTGAGGGAATTAAGCAAGTCCTTTTCCATGTGTGACCTTTCTAATCATTCCATTAAATCTTGACACTTTGAATAATTTAGCTGCCATTTTTCCCTGAGCCTTAAATTATCTGGTTACTTCCCCCACTATCTCTACCTGACCTGGCTTTGAAGCTCACCTTTGTCAAATCTTATCAACCAACCTAGGTGTCAGCAACTCCTAAATCCTATAATCTCCTACACACCTTTGCTTCTGACCCACTTCAGAACCCAATCAACACCCAACAATGGACATGCCTCTCCCATCTGGACTCAGCCAGAAGGGGGCCAGTCTCTGCAGCAATCTAATTAGGAAGAGCAGACCCTTATGTTATAAGGAATCATGTTATATCAGAAAGCACATTGAGCTTGGAGTCAGAAGACAAGAGTTAACTGTGCCTTCTCTGTTGTTTTCCGTTTGACATTGAACAGTTCACTTAAATTCTCTTGTCTGCATTTTGTTGCTGGTTAGTCATTTTTCAGTCATGTCCCACTCTTCTTGAACCCTTTTGGGTTTTGTTTTGTTTTTGTTTTTGTTTTTGAAGAAAATACTGGAGTAGTTTGCCAATTACTGCTACAGCTCATTTTACAGATGAAGAAATGGAGGCAAACAAGGTCAAGTGACTTGTCCAGGGCCACATGCTTAGTAAGTGCCTGAGGCAGGATTTGAATTTAGATCTTCTTGCCTCTTGGCCCAGTGCTTTATCCATTTGTATCACCTAGCTGCTGTGTCCTCATCTTACTCTGTTGTAAAATATGAGTGCTGTACTAGACTAGAGATTCTTAGCCATTTGGGGATTGCAACATCCCAGCTGTCTGATTATAAAGTCCCTTTCCTTCATTGATTGCCTTCCTAAAAGTGCTAAGCAATCTGCATTTTTTTTAACTATGGGCATATTTTCAGAATTCGTTTCCTTTCAGAATTTCACAACATCCCTTGAAACCATTCTAGACACTTTGGGGAGTTGCAAAACTAAGTTTGGGTGCCTCTGGACTATATGGTTTTAAGGTACTCTCTGGGTTGAAATTTAATAGAAAGGGTCAACGGACTGAGAGGGGACCCTCTGGACTGGTATACTGAAAAGTCATGCATGCCCCAGATTTTCAGTCTTAACTGGCAAGAATTATCTACCATCATTCGTCCCTCTCTACTTCCACCCTCCCCATGTGCTCTTAGAGTCCAGAGAAATGGCTGTGTCAGTGTCTGTGAGAAGCAACTCCTGCCCAGAGAGTGCTCAGCAAGCAAGTCTTCCATTGGACCCCCATTGTCTGTGTCCTAGGATGGCTGCCAAGGCCTGGGCATCTTGGCTGAGAATGTAGAAGGGACCCTGTTTGGTTCCCATCTGTTTGGCCAGGGAGTCAGTAGGGGGAAGGGAAGCTTCAGTTCATTCCTCTTCCTCTCTGGCCTGAAGACTCATGTCTAAAGGGACGTCAGCTGGGGGAGTAACACAGATGGGATGGCCTTCCCAGGTCACTCTCTAGAGGTGAAGGGCTGGTCATCTGAGCTCAGAAGCAGGGCAGAATCAAGCCATTTTCTGCTTACTTTTCTGACTAGGGGATTTCTGCCACACAGACTGGAGAAAAACAGAGATAGAATCTCGCTTTTTTGTATACTAAAGTGGGAAGGGAAAGGAACTTGCCATCAGTGGATGTCTTGAATTTGAACTCTAGCTCTACTATTCTTTTTTTTTTCCTATGTGACCATGTGCCTGAGTTTTCTCATCTGTAACATATGGGGATGATATCTAAGACCTTTCCAGCTGGGAATTTCTTATCTCAAACTGATAGATTCCAACAGAGTCGGACACCCTTCCTAGGGCAAGCAGAGGCCAAACCCAAGGGACCAGACACAGCATATCCAGGAACTCCAGGCACTACTGTCACTCACAGCAGAGTGCAACTGACTTAGTCATTTCATCAGTCCATCCCTGAAAAAACATCATCAGCCACAAGGCTATAAAACCAGGGCCCTGGTAAACCTATGAACTAAGTACTTCTGTCTCTTCCTCTCTTCCTTCTCACTACATACAAATAAATAAACAAACAAAATAAATAGATGGATAAAAATGGATAGATAAATAAATGACAATTAATGGAATCCTGTACCTGTGGGCTCTTGGAAGCATAGGGTTTCAAGCTTAAAAGGACTTTAAATCCAAACCTCTCACTTTACAAATAAAGAAACTGAGACCAAGTAAAAGGAATTATTCAAGGTCACACAGGTACAAAATCAGGCTGTAGAACTTCATATCCTTTCCTCTGTCCACTATACAACATTGCCCCAAAGCTTAGTGCTTGCATATGAAAAACAAACAAACAAACAAACAAACAAAAAAAAACCAACAAAGTTCCCTGCTAAGGGAGGTGGGGGTCATGAACTACAATATTATAATCAATGGTCTAGGCTGGATTTTAAAGGGCTTTGAATGTGGAACTGAAGTCAGATTTGATTGAAGATTCTCACCATGTTTTCCTTTCCATTCCCTAAATTTCAGATTCACCTAATTCTTGGCTTTGAATTAATAAGCTCCTGGGGAGATTCCTGGGTGAATTGGTTGTAAGAAGGACCTCCTTTGCCTCCATCACCCTATTTCCTTCTGCCTGCTGTGACTCTCTTGCCCTGCCTCCTGCCATTGTTAAAAACAATTGTGACAAACTAGAATCACCCACCAAGCTTGAGAGTAGATAAAAGATTGTCTTTGTTTATTGCTTTGGCTTCCTTAGACAAATAATAGAAGTGCCTTGGATTCATACAAAAGCTATTGGTGTAGAAGAATTACTTAGCTTGCCCAGAAGGATGACAGTGGGGACTTAATAACTGGCTCCCTTCTCCTTAGCTTGATTGTACAGGAAGGAGAGCAATTTCTCCATGTCTCTAGTGAGGACATAACAAAAGAGAATCAGTTTGAGTGACAGCAGGCAGTTTGGGGGATAGGAATAAGGAATACTAATAGCTCCCATTTCTACAGCACTGGAATTGTTTACCAATGCCCTTCTTACAGCAACCTGAGAGTTAAGTAGTAAAGGTCTTATTCATTCCCATCATGCAGTTGTGGAAACTGAGTCCCAGAGGGGTAAAGTTACCTTACCAAACTAACATAGTTAGTAATTTGCAGTCAGAGTTCAAATTCAGATATTCTGATTTTGAATCTTTCCTTTTCAAAAACTTCCTGGTGGAAGGGGAGTCTAAGGAATTTTGAAAGAGTTACTGTGGGTTATTTGAAGACTAGGGTAGATTAGCAGTGATTATCAGATCCTTGCTTACTATTATCATAAATTATCACCTCAGTGAGACATCAGATCCTTCACCAGAAGTTAGAGGATAGAAACTTGGGGTGGCCTGTGTGAGCACATTACACATTTCTGAATTTAAATGAAAGAGCTGATTCAAGGGAAAGAGAAAGTAACAAGCATTTATTAAGTGCCTACTAAGTGCTAAATACTATGCTAATATAATATAAGTAAATATAAATATCATCTAAGTAAGTATAAATGTTATCTGATTTGATCCTCATAACCCAGTAAGGTGGGTGCTACTATTATTCCCATTTTACAGTAGAAGAAACTGAGGCAGTCAGAGAGGTTTAGGGACTTGCCTGGGGTCCTACATCTATTAAGTGTCTGAGGCTAGTTTTGAACTTCAAGTCAGGTTTTCCTGACTACAGGTTTAGCACTCTAATCTCTGTGGCACCTAGCTACCTCTAATACAGGCATAAGATATGTTTAAAAACATCCATGAGGCACAAATTAAGTAATTTTTCAAAGCTTATATATTAAATGTGTGCGCATAGGTGTGTGTGTATGTGTGTTCCCAACTTGTCTGTCACTATGACTCAAATTCCCACCATTTGAAATTTAGTCTTTTGGGTCAAGGCATTGAAGACCTCTGTATTATGCAGAGAATAAAAGACATTGGCTGTTAAATCAGAGGGCCTGGAATCAAATCCTACCCTGGTGGTGGTTACTTCTATAACCTTAGGCAAATTACATAACTTTTCTGTACATCAGTCTTATAATTTGTAAAGAAAAGAAATTAAACTACCTGGCTTCTAAGGTACATTTCATTTTCAAATCTTTACTCAAATAACAAAAGAATCAAAGGACAGTGTGACTAGTTAATAGAAAACCGCCAAAGAGAGCAAGAACTAAAAGAGACCTTAAAACCTAGAACATTTGGCATGGAAAGAACCTTAGAAAATAGACTGTTGGGGCTGTAAAACATGCCCTAGAACACCACTCAATTTAATTCCATTTTATTAGAGATGAAGAAATTGAGTCCCTGAGATGAGTGACTTGAACAGGGTCACTCATACAATGGCAGACTTGGGACTAAACTCAGCTCGTACACTTAGTCCAGTGCAATTCCAGTACATCTTTGACTTGTTGGGGAGAATGATATTTTGAGGATGAGAAAGTTTCCTTTCAAATTATTTCAGCCTAGCAACACTATAAACCTTGGGTAAAGTCTGCTATCTTGTTTTCTTAAAGGTCACTCCTGATGTTTGGTGGTGGATTCCATGCTTTTCTCTCTCCCTGATGGGGCTGTGGCCTGAGCTGTATGTTGTGTTGCAGTAGCCTCTGTATTATGTTTTAAAATGTGGTTTTACAGACTTACTCAGTCCATTATGCTGAATGGACCTCAGGGAATTCCAAGCACAAGCTAAAGAAATAAAACACACACACACACACACACACACATGCACACAAACACAGAATAAACCTAAATTCACTTATATTTTTGTATAAAAACTGAATTAACTTTCCCTTCTTCTGCCACATAAGAATTTGTAGCCTACAGAGAAGCCTCATTAACCTTGTGTCTTTTCCTTATTAATTATCAATAATAATAATCAAAAAGCCTGTGGGTCAATGCTTCAAAGATTAAATTATTAGTGTGTTGATGGTGATATTGTTGTTAATAATGATGATAGCATGATTAGATGCTGCTTTAGATCTTGAGAGCATGATAAAAACATTCACCGATTAATTCTCAAAAAAATCTGTTTAATTATGCTTCCTTATCCTCATTTAAAAGATGGTAAATTAAGGCATACCAAGCTATAGTGCCTTATTTCTTTTTTTTTTAAACAAATACTTTATTAACTTCTGTTTTACATCATTCATTTCCGCCAGATTTTGAGTTACAATCATTTTCCCCCCATTATTCCCTACCCAACCTCCCAGAATAGCAGTCCCACAAGATATCGCTTCCTCCAATCTGCTCTCTCCCATACCTTCTCCCATACCCCCATCGACTTTTCCATTAGAGGAAGGTGAGTCTTTGCATCCCAATGCCTGCACATCTTATCTCCCTATTACAAGCAAAAGAGTGTTAATAATAGTATTTATATATATTTGAAACATTTAATGTTACGACCTCAAATTTCAGATCCATTTCCTTCCTCCCTTGTCACCCATTCCCTCTTGGGAGATAAGTAATTCAGTATATGTTGTACATGTCTAGCTATGCAAAAACATTATCATAGTAGATATATTGTACAAGGCTGCTTATAATTCCCTCCCACTCATCCCACCCCCCACCTGGTCCATTCCCTACATGATCCTGTCCCTCTTCTATAGTGGGTACTTCCAACCTCCCCTCACCCCAAGGATGCCCTCCCATCCATCATCCCTCCTCTCATCCCCCTTCCCCTATCCTGCTGCAGGTTGAGATATCCCATTTAGTATGTATGTCATTTTCTCCCTGAACCAGATTCAATGTGAATGTGGTTTTGCCTTTTTAGCCTTCCTTATTCTCCCCCTCCTTTGCACCCACTTCCCCTACATGAGATAGTTTACCCTCCCATGTCTCTCCCCATCTCCTCTTGCCACTTTCCTCTCTCACCTCATAATTTCATCCCTTGAGTACTTTCCCTTCCCAACAAATTCAACCTATGCCCTCTATCCATATATAACTGTAACCATATACACACTCATTCACATATGTATTCATATGACCACACACCCTTCTTCCATTATTTTCATAGTGAGAAAGATATCATCAGTCACAGATATTGCTTTTCCATATAGGAATGTAAATAGTTCAACTTTGATAAGTTCCTTTTGATTTCTTTTCCTGATTACCTTCTCAGGCATCTCTTGCTTCTTGCATCTGGATGTCAAATTTTCTATTCAATTATGGTTTTTTCCTCAAGAATGCTTGAAAGTCCTCTATTCCACTGAATGACCATATTTTCCCCTGAAACAAAATACTCAGTTTTTCTGGGTAGGTGACCCTTGGGTTCATTCCCAGTTCTTTTGCCCTCTGGAATATCATATTCCATGCCCTTAGATCCCTCAGTGTAGAAGCTGCCAGGTCCTGGGCTATTCTGACTGTGTTTCCACAATATTGAAATTGTTTTTTCCTGGCTGCTTGTAGTATTTTCTCCTTGATCTGGGGATTCTGGAACCTGGCTATAATATTCCTGGGAGTTTTCTTTTGGGATCTTTTTCAGGAGGTGATCTGTGGATTCTTTCAACCTCTATTTTGCCCTCTGGATCTAAAACATCAGGGCAATTTTCCTTGAGAATTTCTTGAAGGGTGATTTCTAGGTTCTTTCTTTGATCATGGCTTTCAGGTAGTCCAATAATTTTTAAATTTGTCTCTCCTGGATCTATTTTCCAGGTCAGTGGTTTTTCCCATGAGATATTTCACATTGCCTTCTAATCTTTCATTTGTTTGGATCTGCTTAACAGCATCTTGATTTCTCATAAAGTCATTAGCTTCCATTTGCTCAGTCTAACTCTGAAGGAATGAATCTCCTCAGTGAACTTTTGAGATTCTTTTTCCATCTGGCAAATTCGACTTTTTAAGGCATTCTTCTCCTCATTGCCCTTTTGGGCCTCCTTTACCATTTGAGCTAGTCTATTTTTTAAGGTGTTGTTTTCCTCAGTCAGGCTGTTGACCCTCATTTCATACTTTTCCTGCATCCTTCTCATTTCTCTTTCTAATTTTTCCTCCACTTCTCTTATTTGATTGTTAAAGTCCTTCTTAAGGTCCTCTATGGCCTGCAACCCACTCATGTTTTCCCCTGGGGCTTTTGGAGCAGGACTTCTGACCTCACAGTCCTTTTCCTGCTCTATGCCCCCAAAATAGGAGTCTAGGGTTGCATTTTCTGTTTCCTTTGCCTTGGCATGTTGCCACTTAATTGCTTGACTTTTGGGCTTGTTGCCACACTATGGCTTTAAGGCCAGCTAGAGGAATTTTCGTCCCGAGCGTGTGGGGGGCAACTTCCGTTTCTGGCAAGCTGTAAACCCACCCACAACTTCCACCCTAGATCACAATCCAGATCCAGGGAGGTTAAAGCAAGAGCGATTACCCCCCAAGACTGATCGCTGGATCTCCCCAAGATTTGTAGGCTGGGAGCCGGAAATGCCTCTGAAAACTACAAAATGGCGTGTCTCCTCAGCGGCTTCTAGCCCCCAGGGGAGGGAGCTGATGCATTCCCCAAATATAGGTCCCAAAGTCCATTGGACACTAACCTCTTACTTTGTCCTAGGCAAGTCTATGTTGATAATTCTGGAATCTCCACAGTTCCTGGTGTTCTGGGGTTCCTCCAGCCGGCTGCTGGCCCTGCCTCCCTGGGGCTAAAACCTTGGCTCACGTGGACCTGGGCTCGGCTCGGCTCCTGCGTTCTGCGCTCTGCTGGCTCCCAGACCACTGCGCTGGTCCTTCCTGAAGGGTGCTGGGCTGTCCTCAGCGGGAGGTTAGCTTCTCTGTGTCGTTCTGTGGGTGCTGGGGCTCCAGAAGTTTTTCAGAGTCCTTTTTTACATAGTTTGTGGAGAATCTGGGGGCAGAGAGGCTTGGAAGAGCTGTTTCTACTCTGCCATCTTGGCTCCGCCCACCCACCAGTATCTATAGTGCCTTATTTCAAATGAGAGAATATTCTTAAAGCATTTAGTATGTGCCTAGCATGTAGTAGGTCGTTAATAAATTCTTCTTCCCTTATTCCTCATTGACTCTATATCATCCACCATGCCCTCTGTTAAACCAGAATGGAACAAACACATCCTCGATCACAATACATACTGAAGTGAACATTGTCCAGGATTGACCTTGAACAATAGGGTTTGCCCATATATGTATATACTAGGATTTTAGGGGTGATTATAAATAAATAAATATATATATATATATATATATATATATATATATATCTCTTCTGTTTGTATATTCCTGATATATAGGTGTATATGTATGCATACATGTATATATGTATATGTATACATATATAATATGCATATTCTTGATATATACCAGGTGAAGAGAATCAGTACCAGAATGGTAGCAAAAAACAGAGGAAAGAAGGGAATGCATTCAAGAGATGGTCAAAGTAAAAATATGACAGGCCTTGGCAACACATTGGGTATAGGGATAGGTGTGAGAGACTGTGAAAAATCCAGGATGATTCCTAGTCTGAGGGACTGGAAGGACAGTACTGCCCTTTACTAAAAACCTACTTAGGAAAAGTAGTGGGTAAAGAGGATTTAGGGGAAGGGTGGGATAAGAAGTTCTATTTTAGATGTGTTTAGTTTAAGATGTCTACTGGACATCCAATTTGAGATGTCTGAAAAGTAGTTGGAGATGTGAGATTGGAGGTCAGCAGAGAAGCTAGAATAGGATGGCAAAATAGGAAAATCATCAGCTTAGAGATGGTAATTAAATCCATAGTAACTTATAATATCACCAGCTGAAGTAGTATAGAGGGAAAAGAGAAGAAAGCCTAGGACAGAATATTGTAGGATATCTATCATCAGAGGGTGTGAAAGGAAATTGAGGAGTGATCAGATAGGAAGGAGGATAACCAGGAAAAAGTGGGGTCTTGAAAACCTTGAGAGAAGAGAGTGTCAAGGAAAAGAACGTGATAGAAAGTGTGAAAGACTGCAGAGAGGTTGAGGAGAATGGAAATTGAGAAAAGGTCATTGGATTTGGCAACTAAAAGATCCTTGCTAACTTTAGAGAGAGCAGTTTTGGCTGAATGATAAGATTAGAAGCCAGATTCTAAGCGATTAAAAAGATAGTGAGAAACTAGAGATATCTATTGTAGATTATCTTTTCAAGGAGTTTAATTACAAAAACCAGAAGAGATATAAAGTAGAGACTATTGTAGTCCTAGCATGGTATAATTTAAATATTTTGCTTTATTTCCCTTGTTTTTATTATTTAGTTTATGTCAGAAAAATTACCAATCATGTAACAACCTTAGAAACAAATGTAAGAAATTAAAGCACCTATTTATTAGGACCCTACATGAGCCCTATACATGAAGATGATGCAAAATTTAGGTAAGAAATAGTCCCAGCCCTAAAGGAGCTTACAGTCTTATAGAAAAGATGACACTAACCCAAATCATTAATTTACAATATTAAATAGTAAGTAAAATGGAGATATTCAAAACAAAGCACTATGTCAGATGTGAGAGGAAAGGTTATGAGCAATCAAGAGGAGCAGGGCAGACTTCCTAGAAAAGGTGACATTTGGATTGGGCTTAAATTGGACTTCCACAAGGGAAAAAGGGAGGAAAGAACTTCCAAGCATAAGGTGTAGTTGAGAAAAGTATGGTAGATGAAAATGTACAGTATATTTGGAAAGAAAATCATTGTTAGGAAGGAACATAGAGTACATGGAAGGAAGCACTATTACATGAATAGAAAGAGATGGGAGTGACAGATTTGTGGTAGTGATGGCTTAAATCCTAGGCATAGGAGCATTAACTTTACTTGGTGAGCAATAAAGAACTAATGATAACTTTTGAGCAGAGAAGGGATAGAGCCAAATACACCTGTAGTAAATGTGAGTCCGGCAACTACAGGAAAGGTGGATCAGATGAAGAAGAGTGTGGAGGCAGGAAGAAATGCTAAGAGGTTATTGCAATAGAAATGCCTATTAGTGACAATAATAATAGGAAGCATATATATGGAGCACCAAAGTTTGCAAAGTTATACAGATAGATAGATAGATAAGCACATACATATATGCAAACATATGCAAACATACATAATATAGGAAAAGTAGGAGATGGGAAGGATTGGGGGAAAGATAACTTCCATTTTTGACATTTTTAGTTTAAAATGTCTACTAGATAATTGATCTGAGATGTCTGAAAGGCAGTTGGAGATGTAAGATTGGAAGCTAGTGGAGAGGTTGGAACAAGCTAGGTAGACTTGAGAATCAGCAGCATAGGAAGTGGTAATTAAATGTGTGTATATATGCAGACATGTATGTCTGCATATATACACATATATAGGTGCTTATGTGTATACCTACATATATATATACATTGTATGTGTGCATATACACACACTATATGTATATACACATACAAAACTGCAAATTTTACTACCCCATATAAATGCTATCTCTTGTTATTACCACATTACTCTACAAGTTTCTATTAATCTGTGTATTTAAGTCTCACAGGAGCCCTAAGTTAGATGCTATAATTATCTACATTTTACAGATCAGGAAACTGAGCCTGAGAAAGTTTAAGTGAGATGCCAAGGGTCACACATCAAGTAAGTGTCTAAGGCAAGGTTTGAAGTAAGGTCTTCCTTATCAAATTCAGAATTCTAGCCATTCTCACACTTAGCTGGCTGAAGATGGATTCAAGAGATATTACAAAAGTTGAATTAACAGGACTTGGTAATGGATTGGATATGAGAGACATTCGAGAGAAAAGTCTTGCCATCTTCACCAGAAGGTCGTATCAGTACTGATGCACTTCTTTGAGTTAAAGGTCAATGTCTGCCCTCCTGGAAACTGATACCTTTGATTCCTAATTTCACCAATAGCTTCACCAAACGTGTTTCAGTGGAAAGAATGATGGATTTGGATACAAAAGATCTGAATTCAAGTCTTATTTATGGTCTTGGGAAATGTACCTTAACTCTATGGATCTAGACATTTTTTTTTTCCTCCATAAGATGAATGGGTTGAACTAGATCATCCTAAATCTTCCTCCATCTCTAAATAGATGATGCTGTGATCTACTGAGTCAGAAGAAAACTGAGCAATGATCCAAAGAGATAACTCCTTTTGATCCTGGTATTGGAGGACATGTTTGACAGCCTAAACTAGTAAGTCAGATATTTACCATTTTAAGTTAGTATGGATTCAGGGGAAGATAAATGACTAAAAATTGAGGCCCCACATTAACATAAATTGCTCTTATAGGGTGGTTGAGTGGTCCAGTGAATAGGACACCGGCCCTGAAGTCAGAAGGACCTGAGTTCAAATCTGGCCTCAGACACTTAACACTTGCTAGCTGTGTGACCTTGGGCAAATCACTTACCCCCAATTTCCCAGCCTTCCCCCTACAAAAAGAAAAAAAAAATTGCTCCAAGACGTTGAACAAATTTTCTAATCCTCTTCATGTTTCGATTCCCTCACCTATAAAATAGAACTAGTAATCATATGTATTGCAGAGTTGTTATAAGGCCCATATGCTCTGACTCAAGGAGTTGTGAATTTCCTGCCATTAGTGGTGCTCAAGCAGAAGCTAAATGATTTCTTGTTGGGAATAATAAAAAGGGGGTTCGTTCATCAAGAAAGTTATTGAATTTAATGATCCTCAAGGTCTCTTATGACTTTAAATCCCATTTGATTAACAGCATCTATTTCTTCAGGTATCAGAGGCCTACTACACATCACTAAAGACTGCCCACTGAGTCTAGCATCTTTTTTCTGAATCTGAGGCTTTATAATTCTCTGAATGAGATAAATATGTGAAAGTCTTTCAAAGGACCAAGATACATTACAAATTGGATTATAATTATTCCTGTCAATTAGTCCTAGTTTCACATTTAGGGATGTAGAACAGTTGAATTGTTGAAGCAATAAGACAACAGAGGCTGCCAATAGTCCTAATGGAGACATCAGTGTCTCTGAGATGGTCCATAAGTTTATCATAAAAAAAGAAAAAAAAATAGTCATTAAGCTAGCCCTTACATAGGTTGCCAAAGTGGATGATACTTCCACCAGGGCAGGGGTGCTGAAACAATGGGGGGGCAGTAGTAGCCTCGGGTGCAATTGGGGGTTGTTGAATAAAAGTAAAGGGGTTGTAGAAGCATAAGAAAAGAAGAAAATTTTGAAAAAAACTGTTCCTACATTTTATCTGTTGTATAACAGAGTTAAAGTTTTAGTGATTACATTATTTTCCATATAAACACACAAAATGCAAGTTATAACTGATCAGTGGTCAGGTCCACTGACAGGTCTTCACAAGCAAGTGTTGGCAGGTGAGCATGTTGCATATTGTCGAGAAGTCTAGCATGCATCGACAGGAATATGTGTGTGTAATGACTTGTTTACACTACAATACTATATGGCACATGATACAATATTGTGTCATCAAAATTTCAATGCAGGAAAAACCCACAAGTTTATAATAAATTTCTAAATATAAAATGTGTCATCTAAAATGTGTATTATGTATGTATGTGTGTGTGTGTGTGTATTGAGATGACACAAATTAAAAAAAACTTTAAAGGGTTAATTGAAAGTAGATTTTTATGGGGGTACTAAGTATATTTTAAAGGAGGGAGTAGATCAAATAAGTTTGGGAACCCCTGCCTTAGATTGTGTCTATAAAACACAATGCATTAAATGAAGGGAGAGTAGAGGTATACCTGGAATGTAGGCCAGATTTCTCAGGTAAGCTTGCCTACTGCAGGCCATGCTTTACCATGGACTTTTTCACTAAGAGTCAAGGTTCATTTTTGCTTCAGTGTGCAATTCAGGCTCTGTGCATGCCAAAAGGGAAAGGAGGATAGCCAAGTGAGTCATGACAAAGTAGTATTAATTGTAGGTAATTTGAATATTTAACTATCTTTTTTTTCCTGTAAGTCTGAGTTTGTGTTCTAGTATATTATGCGTGCCTCTGGTGTCATCTTGTGTGTTCTTGGACTGTGAATTATGATAACTCTGTATCAAAAGTTCAGAAATAGCTGAGTAACTGAGAAAAAACCTTCTGAGCTCTTCTTTGTTTTTTCAGATAGTCCTAGCTAGAGGGCATGGAACACTGACCATCCTTTTATGATGGGAGTTCAGCTGTTCCCCACCCCTCTTATGATATTCATAAGGGTGAGTGATACACTCCCAAATGGAATACATCACCTATGTTCTCCAAAGGCTATAATCTATACTGATGACCCTCCAATTATTTTATTTCCACTTATGTTGGGTATATATAGCTGAGAACACTTGGTGGCTTCTCCAGTCTGATCTCTCCCTAATTCTTATTATGATTGTTCTTGAAACCACTCTGATATTCATTGTCTTCCAAATGTCTTGTGGTTTCCAACTTTCATGCCTTTGCTTATTTCACCTATAATGCCCTCCTCATGCTATTTTGACACATATAGAATATAGAGATCTTACTCATCCTTTAAAATTCATAATGTACACCTTTCCTGTGAAGCATTCCTTAACCCTGATTCCACATAATTCCTCCCTCCTATACAGTGTATTGTTTGGGTCTCTCGTTTGGCCTTCATCATATTTTTTTATTATCATCTTAAAATGTTATTATAATAATTTTCCAAACTGTTAAAATAATTAAATAATTCATAAATTAATAAAAATAAAATAATTAATAAATAATAATTAATAATAAATTAAATAATTGGATTTTTTAGTATTCCTTAGAAATCTGAAATTGCTTCACCAGGAACTTCCTACATCAAATTAATAAATCATATGTCCAGCCCCAATTGTATTTCATATATGCATATGTGTTTATGTATATAAACCTATGCATATGTGTATATATATGTATATATATATTATAAAATCAATAGTAGTTTTGCTATTACTTATCCATAAGTATTATTTTCCCCACTTTACCAATGAGCAAACTGAGGTTCACATATGTGAACTGATTTGAAAAAAAAACATCATATGCCTTGTATATTAATGAAGTTGGATGTAGTACATACAACACTAGTCTTTGAGTCAGGAAGACTTGAGTTTAAATTCTGCCTTTGACACTCATGGGCAGTGCTACCTTAGACAAATTACCCTCTTTCAGCCTGTTTTCTCCCCTGTAAAATAAGGCAATTAGACTCTGTAGTCTATAACATCCCTCTTAGCTCTTAATCTGTACTTCTGTGATATTAAATATTTAAATTTTCTTGGCCCCAGTTACCTCATCCATAAAATGGAGATGATAATAGCATCAACCTACAGGCTTTTGTCAAGATCAACTGAGATAAGATGTGTAAAGCACTAAATGGTGACTTTTATTATCATTATCTTATCATTAACCCGAGTTGTCCGACACCAAGTCTAGTGATTTCCTTTTTTATTTTACTCTACAGGTCAAAGCTGAAAGCTATTTAGAATGGTCTAATCCAAAGAAAATCCAAGTAGGAATCTCTACTACATTAGTTGCAGAGAAGGGGATTTTCCAGAAGTAATATAAAACTCCCTCATTTTTATCTCTTATAGAACTCCAAGTTCCCGTGATATTCTATGATCTATAAGAGCAAAATAATATTTTGGAGGAGCCTTCTTTCTGTTATTTAGGGGGCCTAATGTGTAAGTCTCTGACCATACTATAACTAATAACACAATTTATATAATACTTTAATTTTTAATTTTATGTTTATTTTTAGTTGATAACATTCATTTCCACAAGATTTTGAGTTACAAGTTTCCTTGCCATTTTTCCCCTACCCACCACCCCAAAACAGCGATCCCACTGAATACCCCTTCCCACAATTTGTTCTCTGCTATATCTTCCCCTGTGGCCCCTCCAACTTTCCAGTAGGGCAGGATGGATCTCCATACCCTATTTCCTGTATATTTTCTTTGCCAGTTGCATGTAAAATAAAAATAATAATAATAATTTTTAAACATTTTATTTTAAAGCTTTGAATTCCAGATTCTTTCCCTTCTTCTATCGTCATCCACCCTTACTGAGAAGATAAGCAATCCAATATAAGTTGTACATGTGTAGCTATGCAAAATATTTCCATAGTGGATATATTATGAGACTGACTATATTTTCCTCCATCTTATCCTGCCCCCATACTTATTCTATGTTCTACTTTGACCCTGTACCTTTCCAAAAGTGAGCAATTCTAACTACCCTCCCCACCAATCTGCCTTCCCTTCTATCAACCTCCCTCATATGCCCTTCCCCTCTACTTTCCTGTAGGGTAAGATACCCAGTTGAGTGTTTATGTTATTCTCTCCTTAAGCCAAATTCAATGAGAATAAGGTTGACCCATTCCCTTTTGCCTTCCTGTTCTTCCCCTCCATTGTAACAGTTATCCCTTGCCTCTATTTTATGAGATAATTTACCCTGTTCTGTGTCTCCCTATCTCCTCTCATTATATTCCTCTCTCACCTCTTAAATTTATTTTTTAAATATCATCCCTTTCTATTTAATTTATCCTGTGCCCTCTGTCTATGTATACCTATATACATATATACACACACTCACATATGTATTCATATGCACATATACCCTCCTATACATATATATGTATTGTGTGTGTGTGTGTATGTATATATATATATATATATATATATATATATATATATACAATTATATTACCTTCAATTATCCTCATACTGATAAAAGTTTCATAAGTTATAATTATCATTTTTCCATGTAGGAATGTAAATTGTTCAACTTTGATAAGTTCCTTATTATTTCTTTTCCCTGTTTGCCTTCTCATGCTTCCCTTGCTTCTTGTATTTGAATGTCAAATTTTCTATTCCCCTCTGGTTTTTTCATCAAGAATGCTTGAAAGTCCTCTATTTCACTGAATGACTATATTTTCCCCTGAAACATTATACTCAGTTTTGCTGAGTAGATGATTCTTGGTTTTAATCCTAACTCCTTTGACCTCCAGGATATCATATTATAAGCCCTTCACTCCCTTAATGTAGAAGCTGGTAGATCTTGTGTTATCCTGATTGTGTTTCCACAATATTCAAATTGTTTCTTCTTTGCTGCTTGTAATATTTTCTCTATAATATTCCTAGGACTAGAAATATTCCTAGGAGTTTTCTTTTTGGGATCTTTTTCAAGAGGTGATCAGTGAATTCTTTCATTTCTATTTTGCTCTCTGGTTCTAAAATATCAGGGCAATTTTCCTTGAGAATTTCTTGAAGGATGATTTCTAGGTTCTTTTATTGAGCATAGCTTTCAGGTAGTCCAGTAATTTTTATATTATCTCTCCTGGATATGTTTTCAGGTCAGTGGTTTTTCCAATGAGATATTTCACATTGCCTTTTATTTTTTTATTTGTTTGGATCTGTTTAATAGTACCTTGATTTCTCATAAAGTCATTAGCTTCCATTTGCTCCAACCTAATTCTGAAGGAATTATTCTCTTCAGTGACCTTTTGAAATTCTTTACCATCTGGCAAATTCAGCTATCTAAGGCATTCTTCTCCTCATTGGCTTTTTGGGGCCTCTTTTGCCATTTGAATTAGTCTATTTTTTAATTTGTTATCTTCTTCTGTCAGGTTATTGACTTGCTTTTCATGATTTTCTTTCATGATTCTCATTTCTCTTCCCAATTTTCCCTCCACTTCTCTTACTTGACTTTCAACATCCTTCTTGAGTTCCTCCATGGCCTATAACCAGTTCATATTTTTCTTGGAAGCTTTTGGTGTAGGAGTTCTGACTGTGTTGTCTTCCTCCTGTTCCATGCTTTGATCCTTTTTTGTCCCCCAAAAAAGGAATCTAAGGTTTGATTGCTGTGCTTGCTTTGCTTCCTTTGTTTTCTCATGTTTCCACTGAATTATTTGACTTTTGAATTCTTTGCCACAGTAGAACTCTACGTCCAGAGAGAAGAGTTTTGTCCCAAATTGCTGGGGTTTCCATAGCTACTGGAGCTATTAGTTGGGTGACCTCTCTGCAGCCTCCACATTGTTTGGCTCACTGTTCACACATCCCAGGACCTCCACCCAAGACAGTGATCCAGATCCAAGGAGGTTAAAGCAAGAATGATTACCCTCTGAATGGTCACTTGTTCCCCCTATAATCTGCAGGAGAGGAGCTCCGACGCAGCCATGTAGCAGTAGCTGCAAGGGCACCATGCCTCTACCACCACTCACCCCAGTGGTCAGGGGCCAGACCATGCCCCCCAGTTCCAACAGAGTTCCACACTGATCTTTTACTTTGTCTTTGGCAATTGTTGGATTGTGAAGTCTAGAAACTGCCACAGCTACTGGTGATGCACTTTCCCAAAATCTGCCCCAGCCACTGCTGGTTGGGGCTGCCCTGGGGCTAAAAACCAACACTTTAAATTTTAAATCAACATTCTTTACATAGCAACTCTATGAGATAGATAGTTCAACTGTATTATCCCCAATTTATACCTACGGAAACTAGAGCTCAAAAAAAAACCAAAGTGATTCATCTAATAATGGAGGTAGGAATATCAAGTCAAGAATTGAACACATATCTCCTAACTCCCAAACTAAGATTTTACATCACATCAGAGTCTCACTAAATACTTGCTGTTTGATTTGATACAACTGATTTCATACCTTATATAAATAGCTTCAAGATGGAATTCAGTTCTTAAGCGAAAAAGAGACAGAAATAGGAAGAGGGATATTTCCCATAGGAACAATGTGGCCTCTGTGGGTAGAAGGGACAGAGAGACAGAGAGAGAGAGGAAGAGACAGACAGACAGACAGACAGACAGAGACAGAGAAAGAGAGAGGAAAGAATGAGTGAATTGTTGATTCTTCCTCTACTTTCTTTTTTTCTCCTTTGTACATCAACTTTGCTTTTTCTCATTCCCAAGAGGAAGTAAGTTGGCTCCTTATTTCAGCCCAGAGCATGATTCCTTGCATTTGCTTTAGAGCACTTTGAATATGACTCCTGAGAACTGAGAATTTCAGGGACTTCTTTAGTCAGTACGAATATTTCCTGATTCCCTTTGTAACCCTCCCACTAATTTATTGAAACCTATCCACATAGGAAAGTTTGATACATCTCCTAATGTTCCTATTGTATTTCCCACTTACCTGGCTCATTGCCTAGGACAAGGGTGTGTACTTTACATTTGTCCCTATAACAGTAGAATGGAATTTTCTTCTTTAGCTTTCTTTCAATAGTTCAGAACATTTCAACCCTAATGGCCTTGTCTAATTATTCCATTTACAGAGTAAAGCCTCTGAAATTTCAAGGATTATAGAATTTTTTTAAAAGCTATAAACAATGTTTAATCATCTAAAACTAAGAATAAGGAATTTACTAAAGACTTAACTATCTGCCATACATTATGCTGTGTGCCTGGGATACAAACACAAGCAAGATAGCCACTGCCCTCAAGGAGCATATATTCTTGAAAGTCAACACATGAATGAAAACCAGTAAAAAGCATGGTGGGTTATCATGGTATGGAAATAGCCAGAAAATGATGTGTAGGCATGCTTCTGGGAAAGATACTGAATAACTCACATTTGTTAAAAAGTTGTTTCAGTCATGTTGGATTCTTTGTGACCTTTTGGGGGGTCTTCTTGGCAAGATACTGGAATAGTTTGCCATTTCCTTCTCCAGCTCGTTTTACAGATTAGAAATTGAGGCAAACACGGTTAAGTGACTTGCCCAGTGTCATATAGCTTTAAGTGTCTGAGGCCAGATTTGAACTCAAGTCTTCTTGACTCCCATCCCAACACTCTATTCACTGTACCATCTAGCTACCTATAACTCACCTATGAAAGTCTAAAATCTTAGAGGTGGAGTTCAAGGTTCCTTAGTGATAAAGAGAGAAAAGGGAAAAATAAGAATGATGGTCAGAGTGAAAATAGCATGATGAGAAATTGCTATGTTATAGTGACACAATTAAAATAAAAGGTTAGCAGAGGGCTATAAAACTGTGCATACCCTTTGATCCAGAAATACTACTTCTAGATCTATAATACAACAAGATCAAAGGAAAAAAGAAAAGGATCCATATGTATGGAAATATTTATAACAGCTGTTTTGTTTTGACAAAGAATTAGAAACTATGGGAATATTTATCATATGAGGAGTTGTGTAATAAGTGATGGTATATAAAATGTAATGAAATATTATTGTCCTATAAGAAATAATGAAAGGGATAGTTTCAGGGGAGAAAAATCTGGGAAGTCTTATGTGAACTAATATAAAGTGAGGTGAGCAGAACTAGGAGAACAATATATACATTAATAACAATATTGTAGAAATAAGCAACTGTGAAAAGCATTAACTGGCCAATACAATTACCCATCACAACTCCAAAGGAGTTATAATAAAATATGCTATCCACCTCCAGAAAGAGAAGTGATGGACTCAAAGTGTATAATGAAGTGTATTTTCCCTTTATTTTTATTGCTTTTTTCAGAACATAGCTGACATGGAAATATATTTTGTATGGATTCATATATATAATAAGTATCGCGTGTCTTGCTTTCTCAGTGAGTAGGGGAGTGGGTAGAGTTAGAAAAAGAGAATTTTGAACTAAAAATAAAATAGGAAGAGGAAAAAAAAGTATAGGACAACAACATCACCTGAGTAGGAAAGCCAAGCTGGGCATAAAGTTAGGTGGGTCAGAATTGCCAAGTTCATTGCCAAGAGGAGGCTTTAGTCATTGATATAGTGGGACAGAAGGAGGTAAAAATTAAATATTTTTTCTAGCAGGAATAAAGTGATATGCATAGCATTCATAGGTGGGAGTCCCAGTGTAACTAAAAACAAAAGCAAAAAGGGAGGGCATAATAAATCTCTGAAAAAGATCATTAAACAGGATGAGTGGGAGGGCAAGGTGTTAGAGAGCCCATTGCACTTAAATCAAAGGACCTGGGTTCAAAATATACCTATTATACTTAATTTTTTATGACTTTGAGTGGACGACTTTGCTTCTGATACTCAATTTATTCATATGTAGAATTCAATGAGTAGATGTTATGAACTACAGAACCTCTTCTGATTCTAAATCATAGGCTCTTTAGCTGACTAGAAATACTAAAATCTGAACCATCATGTCAGCACCACGGATAGCTCCAAAGGAACCCTCATGCTCAGGCTGCAATTCAAGGGAGCAAGCTTACATTTCTATGTTCAGGTCCTCTATAAATGCAAGTTTTTCTTAACTTATGAAACCAGAACCTGTTAAGTCAGTTCTACATCTCTAGTATCAGTGACTGTGACCATCTTTGGAAATAATGCCATATCTTTCTCAGAAATTTGTATCACCTTTTACAGAATCAGACCCCCAGACAACTTCCCCTATAGAACATAGACAAAATATTGTAGAATTATAAAACCGGAAGGGACAGATGAGATCAAAGATTCACAAGGGGGAAGTGATTCATCTAAATAGAGATAGTCACATAGCTAGTAAGCAGCAGAGACTGGGCTCAAACCCAGATCTTCTGACTAAAGAGTTAATGTTTCTTTTACTTTTACCTTGTCAACTCCAGGTTATTCTTCATAAACACACACACACACACACACACACACACACACACACATATGTATAGCCTCATCTAGAGTTCAACTGAAAATTCTATTGAGATCCTGGTTCCAGGTTTTGAATTAAAAAAAAAAATCATAGAATCTGGAAACTAAGACTCTGGTCTCAGCTACACCACTTAATAGCTGTGTTATCTCAGACAAGTAATTTTACCTTTCAGAGTCTCAGTTTCCTCATTCTGCCATGAAGAACAAAAGTAATCCTTACACAATGTCTATGTGAAGATTTGGGAAGTTGCAAATATTATATAAAGTTAGATGTTATTATGTAAAATTTCAATCAAATAACAAATTATACTCTTGAGACTCTCACCCCTCTCTGCAAGTGAATACTCAACAGTCCTATCTCAAACTTCCTAAAAATTTCTCTTTCTTCCTCTCACCATGACCCTGTTCTGGTTTCTCTTCCTCACTACTTCTTTCCCTTTGTCTCTTCCCTTCCCACATTATTTCCCCCCCTCACATTCCCAGCTTCACACACACAAACACCTGCGCGCGCGCACACACACACACACACACACACACATACACACACTATTTTTCTTGATCATAATAATATAGAATCTAGAACAGATCCAGGACTCAAATCCAGTTTTCAGTTTCAATGTCAAATTAATCTTCTTTCTACCATCATTGCACCATATGTAACTAAAATATATGTGTATATTATTCATACAGCAAAATCTCATGTAAAATATATAGGGTTGATATATTTTCTAAAATTTTCATGACCTCATTAAACATTATTTTATGTTCCCTGTTTTCAATTTATCTTTCTCTAAGGAAAAAAGTCAATTAAGCTATTTTTAAAAATTTTATCTTGTCCTTTGAATTCCTGTGGGTGAGTTGCCCTCTATAAATAATCCTACTTTAGTTCCCAGATATTATCCTAGTTTTAACCTTAACTTATTGTTTTCTACAGTGAGTCAATTCCCCTTCCTCTCAGATGAAATTGATGCTTTCTTCATCTAGGTATTGGAATGTCAAATAATTAAATGTGACAAGCCTATTGCTTTCAGATCAGCATAGCTCCCAAATAGTGGAATTGATTTTCTTCCAACTTATGATAAGAAAGTAGTCTGACAACTTTCTACCCAAAAAGAGACCCTTAATGGATTTCTATCAATTTAAAGTTTGACTTCTAATTTAAAAGAACTGCTTTTCACTATGTCTATGTCTCTGATAAGTAAATCCTATCAAACATTCCTTAATTTGGACTAATTGGGAGAGGGACGGCCAGAATTGGGAAAATATCTGAAATGTAAAACATCTTTAACAAAATAAACTTTGGGACTTTCATATATCTATAGCAATGAACCATTAAGGGATGTTGCTTACATGAATAGATGAGTAATTATAATTAGTATATGTTCAATTTTATGTGAAAGAAGTTGTTGAAAACGAATCTCTCAGATAGGTTGAATATTCAAACTTCCTGCGCAAATATTTTGCTAAGCAAATATTTATTTGAAATATAACAAAAAAAGTAAGTCCAAGACATCCCCTTCCTGCTTTCCATCTTTCCTTCCTATTTCCCAACCCTTTTATTTAACAGACCATTATATGGAATTATAGTATACTACCTTTTATCATTTGTTATGCTTGCACAATAAAATGTTATATTTCCTTGTCTTAATGTTTTGTTTTTAAAGAGCAAAGGAAATTAATGAATATTATGAAAGAGTGTGCTCTGAATCTGTGATTTTTGGAAAGATACTTTTTTTTCTCTGAGCCTCAGTTTCTTTTTCTGCAAAATTATAGATTAGGAGTTGATCATGAAGGTATTTTTCCATCCTAACACTCCATGTTCTGAGTTCCTTTTCATTTACAATCTTTTAATTATTCTACAATCCAAAATCTTTCCAGATATAATATTCTACCTTCTATGATCCATACTAGCTCCAACATTCTCTGATTCCTAGAAATTAGGTATACCTAGAGTGGATATATAGCAGTACATATATACCCTAAGTTAACTGTTACCTCCAGATTCTTCCCTTAGGAGATGACCCAAATTTCGCAGACCTAACCTAATAATCGTATTCTGACTGTTGTTTTTGTTGTTGGTTTTTAACTTAAATACACAGTTGAGGGAGGTGAATATATATCTCCAAGTTTGACCTTTTATCATTATCAGATAAACTCCTGACTATTCTATTAATCTCCTTTCTTTCCCTTTATGAGCCCCCAAAATACTTAACATTACTAACAAACACCAACAGAGGGCATCAGTATTTAATTTTGGGTGAGCATCTCTCAGTCTGAGGCTCTTAATACAGGCTGATGGGTCTCTGAGGAAAGCTCTTTGTCCAACACAAATGAGAGATTTTTTTAAACCCCAGATCTGCCTATCATGCAGCTTCTTCCTTTTTTTCTTACCACCAGTCTTGCTGTAATTTTTTCTTTAACTAGGGCTCCTGATTCAGTGTTACTGAAAGCAAAGCAGTGATATGTGGAATCTAGAATGTCCTAATGGAGTGCTGACCTACCCTTTATAATATGATAACTTCAATCTAATAATAAAATAATTAATAATAATATTGTTAATTGTTCATATTTCTGTTGTTTGCAGTTCATGAAGTTCTTTCCCTTCAACAGCCTTTATGGTAGCTAGTACAGAAATTAATATCCCCATTTGAAAAATAAGGAAACTCATAGTCAGAGAGGTTGTGACTTATCAGTCAGTATCTTTGGAGTAGAAACTTGAACCCATGTAATTGGACTTATCATCCAAGAGTCTTCCCACAACTTCAGTCTGATTTCAATGGAATTTAACTGAATCATTGAGATCATCTTAGGACATAAGGACCAGAAAAGAGCTCCAGTGTCCATCTAAGTCCATATTTCTGAGGAGACTTCACTTAAACCATCCAAATTAGCTAAGCCATCTTAAAAATATCCTGGAAGTCACTGAACTATTTTTTAAAAGTAAGTCCAATATTTTAGAAAGGAAAGTATTAAGCAAACTTTTATAGAAGTTACTGATTTTTCCCCTCATGTATTTCCACATTTACTCTCTTAAAGAAACTAAGAAAGCCAAGAGCTCCTTGAACCAATAAAAATGATGTGTCTCCCCAGCATGGAACAGAGAAAGTTTGGCTTTTCAAATTCAGAAATGAAGACCTCAAAAGTTTTCTTTTTAATGGAGCCATCCAGACCCCTTTGGATGTCTAAATGCTTCCTTTTGCCATAGGGGAAATGAGTTTTGGACAAATCTTAGGATACAAGGAATAGGAGATACTTGGCAGAAAAGGGTGAAGTTTAAGAGTTATTGGGAGGTTGATAAATATTATTCTCTAAAGGACAGAGTAATGGGTGGGAACAAAATAATGGAGTAGGAGGCAGAAACCCAGCCAAGCTCTCCCAATATTCCCCTCCAAACAACTTAAAAATGATGTGTCAAAATGAATTCTTGAGTGGTATAGCCAATATAAGATGGAGTGAAAAATTTTTCTACTCCAAGAAAACTTAGGAGGTGAGCAAACGAGGTCTATTATGCCAAGGGTGGGGGCTAGCCCAGAGTGTGTGTGGCCGCAACAGCAGTGGTAGGCCTTGGAGGATACAAGAGCAGCAGCAGCAGTAACTTCTGGAGCTCTCAGTTCAGACATAGTAAAGGAATTGGACAACTGGTCACAATGAGATTGTAGGGGACGTTTTTCTGGCACTGAGTACAGGTCAGGGTGCTGTTTCACAATTCAATTGCCTACACACAGTTGCAGGACTGAGGAATGCTAGCACTTACAACTGCAGGGGAGCACAAGACATAGTTGCAATTTGAGGAGAGAGAGAAAAGAGCACTTGTGGTCACTCAAAAGAGAGCAGGCACACTAGTCCTCATTCTAGGGCCCTGAAAAGCATTAGTGCTTATGGCTGTAGGAGAGCAGGGACACTTTCAGGGTAAAGACAAGAGAAGAGACCAGCAGAACAGTGGGCATACCTCTTCCCAGACCATACCACCTTGGAAGCATCCAAATCTTGCAGACCCCCAAAACTAGCTCTGAAACTATCAATGCAAAAATCTCGAAGCTTAGGACAATGCCTCCACACCCCAAGGTGAGCAAAGCCCAATGTTAGCATAAAGTTCAAAGTCCAGAAATGGACTTGGATCAATGAGCAAACAAACAAAAAGAACTTAACTATAAAAAGCTACTCTGGTGGCAGGGAAGATTATGACACAAACTCAGACTAAGGCAACAATGTAAAAAGAGCTACAAGCAAAGCTTCAGCGGGGGAAAAACCTGCTAATTGGACACAAGCCTAACAAAAGTTCTGGTTAAAGTTAGTTAAAGAAATATATAATAATACTAGAGGAAATAATGGTAAGAAAAATGAGAATATTGTAAGAAAACTATAAAAGGAGAATGAACAACTTTTTAAAAGAGACAGAAAAAATAACTAAGAAAAGAACACCTTAAAAAACAAAATTGGTCTAATGGTAAAAGAGAAAAAAAAACTTCATTGAAGAAAGGAACTTGTAAAAAGCACAATTAGCCAAACGGAAAAAGAGGTACAAAAGCTCCCTGACAAAAATGTGAAATATCTTATTAGAAAAACAACTGGCCTGGAAAATAGATCAAGGACAAATCATTTAAGAATTATTAGACTACCAAAATCCATAAAAAAGAACCTAGACATCATATTTCAAGGAATTATCAAGGAAAACTGCCCCCAATAACTTAGATCTAGACGGTAAATTGAAATTGAAAGAATTCACTAATTACCTATTAAAATATATTACAAAATGAAAATTCCTAGGAATAGTATAGCCCAATTCTATAACTCTCAGGACAAGAAGAAAATATTGCAAGTAGCCAGAAAGAAACAATTCAAATATTCACAGACTCACATTCAGGATCACACAAGATTTAGCAGCTCTTCTGTTAATAGAAGCAAAAGGCTTGAAATATGATATTCCAGAAAGCAGAAGAGCTAGGATTACAACCAAGAATAACCTATCCAGCAAAACTGAGTATAATCTTTTGGGGGGGAAATGGATATTTAATGAAATAGAGAACTTTCAAACATTCCTGATGAAAAGATCAGAGCTGAATACAAAATATGGCATTCAAACACAAGACTCAAGAGAAGCATAAAAAGGTAAAATTGAAAAAAAAATCTTAAGGTACTCAAGAAGGTTAAACTATTTATATTCCTACGTGGGAAAATGATACATATCACTTCTAAGATCTTTATCATTATGAAGGCAATTAGAAGGAGTACATAGAGGCCATGAGTGTGAGTCACTTATGATAGGATGATTTTTTTTAAAATGAAGGGATCAGAAAAAGAGATGCACTGGGAGAAAGGAGTGGTAGAATGTGAAATTTTTTTTCACATAAAAGGGTCACTCAAGGAATAGCTTTCACACTGAAAGAGAACATGGGAGTGGAAGGTTGCAGGCAATGCTTGAACCTCACTCTCATCTGAATTAGTTAAAAGAGGGAAAGCTATATCTATGTACATACACACATGTGTATAGGTAAATATACACATATATGTACATACACATATGTGCATATGTGTGTATACTAAGTATTTATGTATATGCACACACAACACACATTCAGTTGGGTATAGAAATCTATCTTACCCAACAGGGAAGTAGGAGGAGAAGGGGATAAGATAAAGTGGAGGTGGTTATAAAAGTGAAAGCTGATTTAGGGAGGCAGTGATCAGAAGCAAAACAGACTTTTGATGAGGGACAGGGTAAAAATAGGTAACTGAAGGACAAGCAGAAGAAAATAAATTGGAAGAAAATACACAATAATCATAACTACAAATGTGAATGAGAAGAACTCACCCATAAAGCAAAACAGATAACAGAATGGATTATAAACCAGTATCTGATAATATGTTGTTTACAAGAAACATACCTGAAAGAGAAATACAAACATAGAGGTAAAATAAGGGACTAGAGCAAAATGTGTTCAGTTTATGTAACAAAAGAAAAGAACAAAAAAGCAAAGGTAGCAATCATTATCTGAAGGATAATGAAGGGAGAGAACAAGAGGGAGAGAGAGAGAGAGAGAAATAAGTTAGGTCATATTCAAGAAGAACATCTTTAGGATACAAAAACAGTTGGAACAGGGACAATTATATCATTTATCAGAATTTTTTCTACATTAACCAAAAAGATAATGGTGCTGTATTTGTCTTTATTGTCACTAAATTTACACTAGTCCTTGCTGGGAAAACTGGAAGATAATATGGCAGAAACTAGGCATAGACCAACATCTTAAAACATATACCAACATAAAGTCAAAATGTACACACATTTTAGACATAAAGGATGGTACTATAAACAGATTAGGAGAACAAGGAATAGTTTACCTGTCAGTTATATGGATAATGGAAGAATTTATGAGCAAAGAAGAGATAGAGAACATTGTGAAATGGAAAATGGATAATTTTGCTTACATTAAATTTAAAAGGTTTTGCACAAACAAATTCAATGCAACCAAGATTAGAAGGAAAACAGAAATTGGAAAACAATTTTTACAGTCATTATCTCTAATAAAGGTCTCATTTCTAAAATATGTAGAGAACTGAGTCAAATTTATAAGAATACAAGTCATTCCCTAATTGATAAATGGTCAAAGGATATGAACAGATAGTTTTCAGATGAAGAAAGTAAAGCTATCTCTAGTCATATGAAAAAATGCTCTAAACATTATTAAATAAAGAAATGCAAATTTAAACAACTCTGAGGCATCACATCACACCTATCGGATTGGATAACATGACAAAACAGGAAAATGATAAATGTTGGAGAAGATGTGGGAAAATTGGAACACAATGCATCATTGATGGATTTTTCAATTGATCCAGCCATTCTGGAGAGGAATTTGGAACTATGCATAAAGCGCTATGAAACTGTGCATATCCTTTAATCCATCAATTCCTCTACTAGGTCAGTGTCCCAAAAAGATCATAAAAAAGGGGCAAGGACCCACATGTTCAAAAATATCTATAGCAACACTGTGGTGGCCAAGTATTGGAAATTGAAGAGGTACCCATCAATAGGGGAATGGCTGAACAAGTTGTGGTATAGGAATGTGAATACTATTGTACCATAAGAAAATGATGAGAGTCTAACTTCAGAAAAACCTGGAAAGACTTATATAAACTGATGCTGAAGTGAACAGAACCAGAAGAACATTGTACACAGCAAATGTAACATTGTATAGTGATCATCTTTGATAGACTTAGCTTTTCTCAGTAATATAGGGATCTAAGACAATTCCAAAAGCTTCATGATGGAAAATGCTATCGACATCCAGAGAAAGAACTATGGAGTCTAAACGCAGATCGAAGCACATTATTTTCTCTCTCCTTTTTCATTTTTTCATTCTTGTTTTTTTTTCCTTTCGGTTCTAATTCTTCTTTACAATATATCTAATGTGAAAATATGTTTAATATAATTGTACATGTATGGCCTATATCAGATTGCATGCTGTCTTGTGGGGGGGAGAAGGGAAGAAAATTTATAACTCAAAATCTTTTAAAAGTGAATGTTGAAAATTATGTATATATATATATATATATATATATATATATATATATATAATTACTAGTCTTACATGGACACAAGTCAGTAAAAACGAGACAGGGGAGAATGATAAATGAGAAGTGAATAAAACCACAGAGAAAGAGTGAATTATAGAACTGCATAGTAGGAAGATAATTTGGACATCGTATCTTCATTTAATATCTGAGCAAGATTTGCTTTTATATCACACTCATCAAGTTCCCAACCAGTTTTGACTTAGACACTTTCATTAATAGATAACTCATAGCCTCCCAAGGGATCCTCTTCCCTCTCTATATATTTTTAATTGTTCAGAAACTTTCTTTTTGTCTTTTAAAATCAAATAAAAATCTGTCTCTGCAATTTCCATCTATTTCTCTAAAACTTAGAGGCAAGTAAAAGTTTTTATCTCAATTTGAGAAACAGTGTATCATGGTGCACAGTGTTGGACTTGGCCCAGTAAATAGAATTTTGAACCGGAAAAATTTTCCAGTTGTATGACCCTATGTAGCAGCAAGCACCCCAATATCCCCAGGGTAGCTGCCAATATAGGTTCTTAGATCTGCTTTTCAAAAGGAAAGCAACTCAAATTGGGTTAACAAGCTTACTTTAATCAAACAAACACACATTACCTAGTTCAGGGGAAAAAGGTCAACACCCCGAACTTCAGAGTTACAGAACTTACAGATCAAACAGACAGGCTTCCAAACTGTCCAACCATTATATCAATACCAAATCACAGTTACCAGAGAGGGAAGCATCAACATCTGGGTTTTCAAAGAGTCTCATCTGGTCAAATCATACAACACTTCTCAAAGTGAGCCCCAAAGCAAAGCCTCTCCTCAGGGCTTATATAGCCTTCTCCTGGCTCAGAGAATGTAACAACCTTCTGGACCCACTGCCCAATCACAAAGTATCAAGGTATGGGCTTTCCTGAAAAACAAGCCTCCCACCACAGACTCCAGGTGCACTTAAGCTAGGGGCAGGGAAGATCTTTAAATTTGCATTTCCATTACACCCTACACAAGGCATTTAATTTTTCTAAATATCATGCCTTATGTCTTCTCTTCTCTGGCCTAAACATCACCAGTTCCTTCAATAGATCCCCACATGGAATGCTTTGTAGGTTCTTCAGCATCCTGGTTACCCTTAGTAAACACTCCAGACTGTCAATGTCCTCCCTAAAATAAGGTGTTCAAAATTGAAAGCAACATATCATATAAAATCTATCTGGTTAGTGGTCAGTTACAATATCAACCCTCTTCTTCTGGATAGCATTCCATTCACTTTTTAATTCAGGCTAACATTGCATTAGCTTGCTTGATTCTCGTGTCCCCATTGTTCCCTCCTATTGACCTTGAAGCCTTCTAAAACCACTAGGTCTTTTGCATGTATGGATTCAGATGAGCAAAATGACAGAGATGATGTCTTAAGTTGAAGAGACTGATAAATAATCAGAAAGATTAGAGACTGAAATTAAGGAAAACAGAAAATTGTTAAAGAAATCTATAGATAATATGATGAATTGTTCAGAATTGTTCAGAAATTGTTGGATATGTAGATTCCATGATCTATGACACTAGCACAGAGAAGCAAAGGCAAAAATGGGTAGGGTAGAGGAGCAAATCCCAGAGAGTTAGAAAATAGAAATAAAAGTAGGAAAAAAGATAGAAAATAGGGAAGAATCCAAGAGGGAAAAGAGGAATTATTAGCATAAGAACCAGGGTTCCTAGGTCATAGGACTTCAGAGAAATACTCCATTAACCCAAGGACCCAATTCCAGTTTCAATCACATAGTACATACCTTCTTTTGGGAGCTTTCAGGTCAGGGATACTCAAATAGTCAAATGGATATTGTGCTATGAGAATTATAGGATTGTATATTTAGAGAAAGAAGGAGACTTAAGCTCACCCTTCCATTTTACAATTAAGAAAACTGATGGCCAGGAAATATCTCTTCCTCTGCCTTGTAGGGTCCTTAGTTTCCTTGATGGCATAATTCACTCAGAACCTATTATATAAGGTATTTCATACCCTGAATTGTTAGTACTTTCTGCCAATCCTTAAGTTACATTGTATTTACTTTGTATATATTTTTATATTTACTCTGCTTATATTTTCAATACATTTATCTACTTATATGGCACAATAGATAAAGTGTTGGGCCTTGAGTCAAGAAGACTCATATTCCTGAGTTCAAATCTGGCCTTAGACTTACTAGCTGTTTGACCCTGGGCAAGTCTCTTAACCCAGTTTGTTTTAGTTTATCATCCATAAAGTAAGATGGAGAAGGAAATGGCAAACCATTACAATACCTTTTCAAAGTAAACAACAGATGAGATCACAAGGAGTCAGACACAACTGAACAATACCTATATAAATGTTGTTTTATTTTAGTAGAATGAATGATACCTTGGAATTCATGTGGCACCTGGGGCACTATGGTATAAGCTCTCCAAATTGACTTGTATGCTACTTTCCTTAAGCCTACTGAAAGACAACTTATCCCTAGATGAATTTTTCATCAAGGAAGTGTAATATCTGAGTTGTCCACCAGGCAACATCCTCCTTGATCCAGCATCCCAGCAGCCTCTACACCTCCTTCCACACATACACCCTTGGGTACATGTGTGGTACAACCTTTAAAATGGCTTCTGTGTAGCCACTAGCCACCAAAGGGTATTTATCCTTCTAGCTCCTAAATTATTGCTGCCACAGTGGAGCCATACAACTTTGAGGGCCTGCTCTAGCCAGATTCAGAATTTAGACTAAAGAATGCTGTGGAATATGCCTCAAAATATAAAAAACCAGGAAGTCTATAGACTTTAGACAGTTCTAGAGTATCCAACCCAGTACATCTGGAAATGCTTCTTTCTGTCATCAATCCACACCCATATACCTATATTCATAAAACTGAGGTCTTCAGCATACTATAGCCTTTGAACATATCAAAAGGAAAGGAAAAAGGAAAAAAAGACAACTAAGTACTCCTACATATAAGTCTCTGTCATAAACAATCAGAATTAGCTTCTTTCTGCTTACCCTTCCTGGAGTCCCTAGGGATAATATGCACCAAGTGGTCTTAGAAAGGATTAGAGGAAGAGGTTGAGTGTTGGGTACCCTATTTAGGATTAAGGGTGGATAGGATAGGGTGGATTCCCCTCTTGGATTCTTCCCTATTTTCCCCATAATACTTTTCTTGCTTTCCCTATATATATGTATGTATATATGTATGTATATGTATATGTACACACACACACACACACACACATAAATCTTGCAGAAATGAATGATGTAAACTCAAAGTTAATAAAGCATTTGATTTAAAAAAAAACTTTCTCAATCTCTGGCATATAGAATCTAAGACCATGGTACCTTGTGACTGCTACAGTTCAGTAGTCTGAAACTCAAAATCAGCTGCTGTTCCGATAAATAGTTAGATAGCACATCTGACACTCAAAGGCAATGGAACGAAATAGAACTAACCAATTCTGGGCCTCAGCACCTGGATTTTGTCTCTCTATCCTATAGTACAGCTTCTTCCCCACTGAGAACATGTTCTATACTTCCCTGTGGTCTCATAAATTCTGTATCCTTCCATGATAACCCCCAACTTCTCCACAGAGGAGGGGAGGGGAGGAGAGGGAAGAAGAAAAGAGGGGAGGAGAGGAGAAGGGAGGGGAACAAAGGGGAAGGGAGAGAAGGGGAGGAGAGAAGGAAGTAGAATCAGAAAAGGGGGAAAAGAGAAAAAGAAAAGGAAAATAAAAGAATGGGCTTTGGATCATATAAATCTGGCTTAGGATAAAACCCCTTCCAGCAGGTTATGGAGGGAAAGATGATACAAGGATCAGAGGTATATACTTACAGGCAAAGGGAGATCAAAATATAAAAGCTAAGACTCAAAGTAATTGTCCTTAGCATTTGAAGATGATTGTGTGGAATGTCATGGTTTTGATCTGGGGGGCTGAATTCCTTTCCTTCTTAGGATAGGGATTGGGTAAGTAATCCCAAATAAACACAAAGTAGAGACAACTTAAGTGGTGCCTGGAGCCCATACTGACTTTTTGGTCTGCCTATAAATCTTAACTTTTGGTAACAGAGCCAGAGGGGAATGGATAATTTTTGCCCAGGAATCCAACAATTTCTGGACATGTCAAGTAACCTGAGTAGCAAGATCATACAGGTTCTCTCTTGTTATAAATAGCTATACCTTTCAGTTTTAAAAACCATTCATTATCACCATTGCTAATAATTTTTGCAGAAGTTATTTAACTAGCAAAAAATAATGGCAGTGTTATAGGGATGGGAAAACTCCTTGAATTTAAGCCATAAAGAACATAGGTTCACATATATTGAACTGAAAAGGACCTTAGAAATAGTTCATATAGTCCAATTCCCCTTAATTTTCAGATGATAAAATTGAGGGCTAGAGAGGGTGAGTGTCTTGTTCAAGATCATCCAATAAATAGAAAATAGTAAATAGTAATTAGAAAAGTCAATATATGGACTCAGGCCATCTGACTCCAAATCAAGTGTTCATTTCACTTTAATATGTTAGAAAACCTAGATTTGAATCCCAGTTTTGTTCTTTATGAACTCTTTCCAATTATGGCAAATAATAACTCATATTTGTTTGGATTTTAAACATTTGCAAAATGTTTTTAAATACATTATCTCATTTAGTCCTCACAGTAATCCTACAAGACAAGTGTGACAGTTGTTTTGTTATTATTATTTGCTATCATTATCTCCATTTTGCAAATAAAGAAATTGAATTTTGGTGTGGTTAAATGGCTTGTCCATGGTTCTATAGCAAATAAATGTGAGAATCAGAATTTGATCCCAGGACCTTCTTGACTCCAGCTTCAGCAATCTTGCCAACCATAGCACAGTTGAACTAAATAATCTCTCCTATCCAACTCTAGTCCTATGATTATTTTTGATCTGCATCACCAAAGGCACATCTTTCTTCCCACCCAGGCTTGTATCCTAATATAATCTCCTAAAATTCATCATATTTTATTGAAGGCAAAGAATCCATTAGTGTCTGTCTGCAACCAGATTCAGATCCTTCCCCTGGGTATAGGTTTTCATACAAATCACACATACAAAAGCAGAGATAGGGTATAGTGAATTAAATACAAACCTACTTCCTGGCATCTTTAAGATGGTGGGATTTATTTTCGTATTATTTACATAAATTCTAATTACTGTGGCCCAGGAAAAATTAAGTTAGGAAATGAATGAGATTAATATTTTGCTTTTTATGAATAAGGATGCATGGAATCAGGGAATCACACACTTGGAAAGGTCTTTAGAGGTATGATTATCTTGCAAACAAAGTAGCAATTTCACAAATAGCATCCCTTACAGGTGAACATCCAGACTCTTTAAACACTTTCAGTAATGAGTAACTACTAACACACACACACACACACACACACACACACACACACACACACACACACACACATTCTATTATTGGACACATCTAGTTAGCTCAACCTTTCTTTTCTAAGTTGAGCTAAAATCTTTTTCATTCCCCCACAGATCCTCACAGTGAACCCTAAAATATAATGTCTCCTTCTTTGATCATATGGCTAATCTTCAAATATTTAAATACACTGATCTTGTTCTCTGGGAGTCTTCTCTCCCCCAGTAGAGAAAGCAGTGGGACAATCATGTCCCTCTTTCTAGCTGATTTTTCTATTAATTCAAACTAAGATCATAGCAGCTTTTTTGGGTGGCAGCAACATCATTCTTGATTCAAATTGAGTTTTCAGTCAGCTAAAGCTATAAAGTCTTTTTCTCATAATTTCTATGTATCCCCACATCCTTCATATTATTTTAGTATATTTGATTTTTTTAATCTAAATTTAAGGCTTTGCATTTATCCCTGATGAATTTTCTCTTGACAATTTTAGACTGTCTTTCAACAGTTTTTTTTTTTTACCACAAGCCTTTCATCTAAAATATTAATTATTCTTCTCATCTTCTTCTAAGAGTCACTTTTTCTTTCTGTGACTCTGTTTCCTCACGTATAAATAAGGGGAGTTACACTATATATTCTTTCTATCTTTAGAGCCTATGAAAATTTAATCTCCATGACATCTATTTCTTTACCTAACAGTTCTGTAAAAATTTTGAGGATGACAAAGTCAAGAACAAAGTATTGCAGCTGACCATAATTTTGACACCTCTTCATTAATCAATACCTTTAAGGGATTCCCACCAAAATATTTACAGGTCCAATTAAATCTTATTTTCTAGTCACAAAACATTGTTTAAATTTCTTGCTGAAATTACCAAATAATATAAAAATATTTCAGGGGAATGATAACTTAGAGCTTATGCTTCTCAAGTACATTCAAATGTTTTAAAAGCAACCAGCTACATATAGTTTTTGTGCCATTTATAAATCTTCTTTATTTTCATTAAAATAGGTTCCATTTGATTGCCTTTCTGGCAATCTATACCTGCTTATTCTAGTTCTATTTGCATAATGTACTTGACAATAGGAATAAAAAACCTACCAATTGCTAAGTCTATGCACATATATACATATATACACTCATGTGTATAAATGTATATATTCATTTTAGAGTTTTGCTTTCTTCAAATGATCCTTCACATTTTCTGAAATAAAAGATAGTCTTCCTCCAACTAGGATGAAATAGTGAGTTTTATTATATCTATTAATTAATAGTCCTTCTGGGTTTGTTTGTTTTTTGACATTCAGTGATAAAGGATTCAGTGTAAAACACATGCAGAAGAAGGTCAAGGATTCCCCTCATAACAGGAGGGAGGAGAGGAACTCTACACATTGCAGATATTCTTAAACAAGATCAATTCTTCCCATCCAATGACTGTTCTCCTCTGAATCTCTATTTCATTCTTTTATGAAAGGCACATCATTGCTATTCACTTAAAAACTCTCTTTAAGTAAAAATACTTCATCATTATGGAGAATTTCTTCCATAAAATTATGCAGGCATAGGGTGTTTATGGAAGTATGAAATATTTCTCTCAGATATCATTTCATATTCATGATAGAAATATCATAAAACTCCCTTTTGAAATTAGCAATGAGAAATATTTTCCCCTATCTTCATTGGAATACTCTCACAGGTTTTATCTATCTATCCAAGACCCAATTAAAAATGTTCTTCTTCTATCAAATTTTCTCTTCTTCCACCAATCCACATTAACCTCCCTAATATACCTTCTTATTTTCTCAATTGTGCAGGCCACAAATGTTGACTTTCACAAATACTGGCTAGTCAGGTCATTTGTTAGGGAGAATGACACAGAGCTTAGAAGGAAAGATAGCCTATAGAATGAAAGCGTCTGGATCCCCCAAAATGTCTTGACAGCCAGGCAAGATTGATCAGATGTAAGGCGATGAAAATTAATAGAGAGGAGGGTATAAAAGGATAGGAGAGATATGTCTAGAAAATTGTTGAAGTCACACAAACATTTAAAATAGAAATAATCTATATGTAGAAAAACGTGTATTGAAGCTCCTATGGTCATAGGAAAGGACTAAAAACTAATGGGATGGATAACACTTTGGTTATAGTTGAACAAATTATGCCATACAAATATAATTTAATATTATTTTCCAATAAGAAATGTTAAATATATGGTTTCAGGGAAAATTGGAAAGATGTATATGAACTAATGCAAAACAAACTGAGCAGAACAAAAACAACAATTGATTCAGTAATAACGATATAAAGAAAAAATTCCTTTAAGAGACTTAAGGTCTCTGATCAAAACAATGACCAACTATGATTACTAAGGATGAATGATGAAAGAAGCTACTGGCTTGCTGACAGAGTAGGAATGGATTCAGGGTGCAAATTGACGTGCATTTTTGGATATGAATAAAAGGATTTTGAATGATGAAAGAACTTGTTTTGCTTTATGATGCATATTTGTGATATGAGTTTAGTCTTTTTTTTAAAACAAATGCTTTATTAACTTCTGTTTTACATCATTCATTTCCAACAGGTTTTGAGTTACAATCATCCCCCCCCCCCCTTGTTCCCCTACCCACCCTCCCAGAATAGCAGTCCCTCAAGATATCACTTCCTCCAATCTGCTCTCTCCCATACCTTCTCCCATACCCCCTTTGACTTTTCCATTAGAGGAAGGTGAATCTTTGTGTCCCAATGCCTACACATCTTATCTCCCAATTACAAGCAAAAGAGTATTAATAATAATATTCATATATATATATTTGAAACATTTAATGTTAAGACCTCGAATTTCAGATCCATTTCCTTCCTCCTTTGTCATCCATTCCCTCTGGGGAGATAAGTAATTCAGTATATGTTGTACATGTCTAGCTATGCAAAACATTATCATAGTAGATATATTGTACAAGGCTGCTTATAATTCCCTTCCACTCAGACCACCCCCCACCTGGTCCATTCCCTACAGGATCCTGTCCCTCTTCTATAGTGGGAACTTCCAACCTCCCCTCCCCCCAAGGATGCCCTCCCATCCATCATCCCTCCTCTCATCCCCCTACCCCCTATTCTACTGCAGGTTGAGATATCCCATTTAGTATGTATGTCATTCTCTCCCTGAACCAAATTCAATGAGAATTTGGTTTTGCCTTTTTGCCTTGCTATTCTCCCCCTCCCTTGCAATCACTTCCCCTTGCTTCTTCTACATGAGAGAGTTTGCCCTACCCTGTCTTTCCCCATCTCCTCTTGCCACTTTCCTCTCTCACCTCATAAATTCATCCCTTGAGTATCTTCCCTTCCCAACAAATTCAACCGATGCCCTCTATCCATATATAACTATAACCATATACACACACATTCGCATATGTATTCATATGACCACATACCCTTCTTCCATTATTTTCATAGTGAGAAAGATTTCATCAGTCACAGTTATTGTTTTTCCATATAGGAATGTAAATAGTTCAACTTTGATAACTTTCTTTTGATTTCTTTTCCCTGATTACCTTCTCAGGCATCTCTTGCTTCTTGCGTCTGGATGTCAGATTTTCTATTCAATTCTGGTTTTTACTTAATTACTTGACTTTTGGGCTTGTTGTCACACTATGGCTCTGCTGCCAGACTGGAATTTTCGTCCGGAACGTGTAGGGGACAGCTTCCGTTTCTGGAAGCTGGAAATCCACCCACGACCTCCACCCCAGATCACAATCCAGATCCAGGGAGGTTAAAGCAAGAGCGATTACCCTCCCAAGACTGATTGCTGGATCTCCCTACAGTTCGCAGGCCAGGAGCTGGAGCTGCCTCTTAAAACTACAAAATGGCGTGTCTCCTCAGCGGCTTCTAGCCCCCAGGGGAGGAAGCTGACACATTCCCCAAATGCTGGTCCCAAAGTCCATAGGGCTCTAACCTCTCACTTTGTCCTAAGCATGTCTATGTTGATAATTCTGGAGTTGCCACAGCTGCTGGTGTTCTGGGGTCTCTCCAGCCAGCTGCTGGCCCTGCTGCCCTGGGGCTAAAACCTCCTCTCACAGGGACCTGGGCTCCGCTCGGCTCGGCTCCCCGCACTCTGCGTGCTGTGCACTGCCGGCTCCCAGAGCGCTGTGCTGGTCCTTCCTGCAGGGCTGCTGGGCTGTCCTCAGCGGGAGTTTAGCTTCTCTGTGTCGTTCTGTGGGTGCTGGGGCTCCAGAAGTTATTCAGAGTCCCCTTTTACATAGTTTGGGGGGAATCTGGTGGCAGAGTAGCTTGGATGAGCTGTTTCTACTCCGCCATCTGTGCTCCACCCCCTAGTCTTTTTTTCCAATTTATTTATATAGGAGGTGGGGAAAGGAAGGAAGGAAGGAAGGAAGGAAGGAAGGAAGGAAGGAAGGAAGGAAGGAAGGAAGGAAGGAAGGAAGGAAGGAAAAGGAAAAGGAATGAATGGAGGAAGGAAGGAAGAAAGAAAGAAAGGAAAAGAAAGGAGAGAAAGGGAGGAAGGAAGGAAACTGTTTATAATTTCATGTACAACACCCCTTTTCTAATCTATTTAATATGTAGAAATGGCCTTTGTATGGGTCTTTGTCAAGTTTAGTATTTTTAAAAATTTAAACATAAAAATGTTGACAAAAAAGAAGTAAATGATGTACTTAAAAATTTCCAAGGATTTTTGTGAATTTAAAGTTCAGTATATATCAACCTTTTGGCATAGTAGTCAAAAAAATTACTTCAGTTTGCCTTAAAATAATCAGAGCACCTAGAATAAGAGGTGTCATGAACTCACTTTCCTTGGCTATGATTAGACTATATCTAGAAGGTTGTACTCAGGTCTAAAGACCTTATTTTAGCAAGGTAATCAACAAGATGTAATATATCTAGAAAAAGTCAACCAGGAAGCATGGGAACAAGAGGCAAAATAATATAAATATAATTTGAAGTGGTAAGCTATATTTAATATGTAGAAAAGATGTTTTGGATTAGGGAGAGATTCAGAGTTTAATTTATTTTTTGGAACCAGTGATTTTATTTAGGAAATTGCCAGTAAGAAACATTCTCTTGCAAAGTATCAACTTGAATGCAATATAAAGGTTTAGAGCAACAGTTTTCAAAATGTGGTCTGGGAAATCCAGAACCTTTCCAGAGTCCACAAGGTCAGAGCTATTTTTTTACATATTCAATTATGAGAAATATATTTCTATGTTAGCCATGTTACAAATGAAAACAGACCAAAAACAAAAATTAACATAAAGTTCAAAAAATATTGTTTCAATCTGCATTCAGAGTCTATCAGTTCATTCTCTGAAAGTAGATAGTATTTATTTTTTCCTTTTTGGAGAGCCATTGGGGTTAAGTAACTTGACCAAGGCCACATGGCTAGGTTTTTATTTGTGTGTGTTAAGTGTCTGAGGCCAGATCCAAATTCAGGTCCTTCTGACTCCAGGGCCAACACTCTACTCACTGCACCACCTAGCCGCCCCAGTAGATAGTATTTTTAATCGTCCTTCAGAGTTGTCTTGTATCACTGTATTGCTACAAATAGTAAAGTTATTCACAGTTGGTTATTATACATTATTGCTCTTACTATAAACAGTGTTCTCCTGGTATTGCTCACTTCACTTTGTATCAGTTTGCATGAGTCTTTTCAGGTTTTTCAGAAAGTATGCTGCTCATAATTTCTTATAGCACGATAGTATGCCATCATAGTCATATATACCACAACCTGCTCAGCCATTCACCTATTAATTTGTATCCCCTTGATTTCCAATTATTTTGCCACCATGCAAATGACTACTATAAATATTTTTGTACAAATACGTCCTTTTTCTTTTTCTTGGATCACTTTGGGATACAGACCTATAAAACTGTACAGCCTTTGACACAGAGACAGCATAAAGTATGCATGCTTTTATAGCCCTTTCACCATAATTCCAAATTGCTCTGCAGAATGGTTGAATCAGTGTACAACTCCACCAACAATGCCTGAAGGTTTTTTTTCAGATCACTTCCAACATTTGTCATTTTCCTTTTCTGTCATATTAGCCAATATGATTGGTATCCGTTGGTACCTCAGCATTGTCTTAATTTGCATTGCTCTAATCAATACTATTTTAGAGCATTTTCATGTGACTTTAAATAGTTTTGATTTTTTCTTCTGAAAACCGCCAGGGGGGAGGGGTGGTAGAACCAAGATGGTGGAGTAAAAACAGGGACTTGATTGAGATCTCCCCTAAACTCCACCAAATACCTACAAAATGACTCTAAACAGATTCTACAGAAGCAGAACCCACAAAATAACGGATTAAAACAAATTTTGAGGCCAAGACAACCAGGAAGATCAAAAGGAAAGGTCTATTGCACTGGGTTAGGAGAAGAGCATAATCCAGTGTGGGCCATGCCAGCACAGACTGGGAAGAGAAGGCCTCAGAGGACTGAATCATGACAGTTGGGGTGGTTTTCAGGCTTTTCAACCCACAAATTCCAAAGATAACTCAAAAGGCCAGTAGGAAATATCTGTCTAGACCTAGGTGAGAGAGGAATGTTGTCTGGCACCAGCCATGGTATGGTAGAGGTAGCATTACTAGCAGTGGGTGCTTCTAAAGCTCTCAGCAGACAGACAGTAGGAGAATCAAGCAGCTGATCAGAGGGGATTTCAGGGACCTCTTTTCTGGTATGGAGGCAGGATTCTCTTGCTTCACCCTGCTTGGATCTAGGTCACAGTCCTGGGTGGTGGTCCTGGGGTGAGGAGGAACACTGGCATGGTGGAATTTGTGGCAACAGTGGCTAAGGAATCCTCCTGACAGTTCCAAGGCATAAAACAGTGCTTATGGTCTCTCACAGACCAGAGCACAGATCAAGAAAGGAGTAAACACTTCTTTGATCATACCACCTTGGAAGAACTGAAAATTTATAGTCCCCTAGAAGTATTTCAGAAAACAACTGCACAAAACCCCTTCTCACTAGAAACAGAGTCTTACCTTAACCAAGAGTTAAAAAGTCAAGTATTTGGTTGGGAAAATGAACAAACAGCATAAGAATTTTAGACTATGGAATCTTACTTTGGTGACAAAGAAGATTAAAGCATACAACCAGAAGAAAAAAAAGGTCCAAGCACCTACATCAAAAGCCTCCAAGAAAAAATATGAATTGATTGTAGGCCATGGAAGAGCACAAAAGAAATTTTGAAAAGAAAGTAAGGGAAACAGAGGAAAAATTGGGAAGAGAAATGAGAATGATGCAAGAAAATCATGAAAAATGAGTCAATAGCTTGCTAAAGAAGACCCAAAAAATGCTGAAGAAAATAACACCTTTAAAACATACTAACCCAAATGGCAAAAGAAGTCCAAAAAGCCAACAAGGAAAAGAATACTTTAAAAACCACAATTGGCCAAATGGAAAGGGAGGTCCAAAAGCTCACAAAAAATGATTCCTTAAAAATTAGAATGGAGTAAATGGAGCGTAATGACTATGTGAGAAATTAAGAAATTATGAAACAGAATCGAAAGAATGGAAAAGAATGGGAAAACAAAATACAATGTGCAATATATCATTGGAAAAACAACTGACCTAGAAAATAGATGCAGGAGAGATAATTTAAAAATTATGAAACTACCTGGAAAACATTATCAAAAAAAGAGCCTAGACATAATCTTTCAAGAAATTATCAGGGAAAGCCTTGCTGACATTCTAGAACCAGAGGGAAAAATAGATATTGAAAGAATCTACCAATCACATCTGGAAAGAGATCCCAAAAGGAAAACCCCTAGGAATACTATAGCCAAATTCCTAATGAATATCAATATTAAAAATTTAATAAAATGCTAGTAAAGAGATTATAGCAATATGTCATAAAAATATTATACTATAACCAGGTGGGGTTTTTGACAGGAATATAAGTTTGGACCAATATTTGGAAAACTATCAGCACCACTGACTACATAAAAATTATAGAACAGATTTCCCTCTGGTTCTAGAATATCAGGAAAGCTTTCCCTGATAATTTCTTGAAATATTATGTTTAGGCTCTTTTTCTGATCATGTTTTCCTATTCAGTTTTGCTGGATAGGTGATTCTTGGTTATAATCCTAGGTCCTTTGCCCTCTGGAATATCATATTCCAAGGCTTCTGATCCTTTAATGTAGAAGCTGCTAACTCTTGTGTTATCCTGACTTGGGCTCCACAATACTTTAATTGTTTCTTTCTGAGTGTTTTCAATATTCTCTTCTTGACCTAGGAGCTCTGGAATTTGGCTATAATATTCCTGGAATTTTTCATTTTAAGACCTCACTCAGGAGATGATTGGTGAATTCTTTCCATTTCTATTTTACTTTCTGGTTCTACAATATAGGGCAGTTTTCCTTGATAATTTCTGAACAATGATGTCTAGACTCTCTTTTTTAATATGACATTCAGGTAGTATACTATATTTTAAAAATAATCTCTCCTGCATATATTTTCTAGGTCAGTTAGACCTAGAATTTGAATATTCCAATGAACTACTTGACATTGTTTTTTTTTCATTATTTTGGTTTTGTTTTGTTGTTTCTTGATTTCTCATAAAGTCATTAATTTCCCTTTGCTTAATTCTAATTTTTTTTGAACAATTGGGGTTAAGTAACTTGCTCGAGGTTACATGGCTAGTTATTTATGTATATGTGGGTGCTAATTTTCTGAACCAATCCCGAGTCCTCCCGACTCCAGGGCCGGCGCTCTTACTCACTGTGCCACCTAGCTGCCCCTTAATTATATTTTTAATGAATTATTTTCTATTGTACCTGCTTTTCCATTTGGTCAATTTTATTTTTAAGTTGTTTTTTTCTTCAGTGAATGTTTGTTTCTCTTTTCCATTTATCCAGACTTGTTTTTCATGGCATTCATCTCCTCATTGTCTTTTTGTACCTCTTTTACCATTTGACTTATTTCTGGTTTTCAGGGTGTTATTTTCTTCAATATTTTGCATGTGTCTCCTTTACCAAGTTGTTGACTCTTTTTTTCATGATTTTCTTGCATTACTCTCATTTCTCTTTGTAATTTTCCTTCTACCTTTGTTATGTGATTTTCTTCCATATCCTGAGACCAATTCATATTTTTTTTTTCTTAGAGGCTTTGGATGTAGAAGTTTTGACTCTGTTAGCTTCTTTTGAGTGTATATTTTGATCTTCCTTGTCACCATAGTAACTTTCTATGGTCAGAATTTTTTTCTGTTGTTTGCTCATTTTTTCCAGTCTATTTCTTTACTTTTTTGCTTTTTGGCGGGCTATTGAGGTTAAGTGACTTGCTTAAGGTGGCATGGCTAGTTTTTGTTTTAAGTGTCTGAGGAAGGATTTGAACTCAGGTCCTCCTGAATCCAGGACCGGTGCTCTATTCACTGCACCACCTAGCCACCCCTATTTCTTTACTTTTAACTCTTTTTAAAAGTGGGACTCTACTTCCAGGGTGGAGGGCACACTATCCCCAGCTTCAGGGGTTTTGTGTAGCTGTTTTCATAGATACTTCCAGGCCTTGTAAGTTTTCAGTTCTTCCAAATTGGTATGATTTAAGGAAAGGTGCATTTACTGCTCTCCTGTCCTTGATCTGGTCTGTAAGCAATGACAAGCACTCTTATCTACCCTATACCAGTGTCTCAGTCCCCCAGCAAACCTGGTGTGATAATCCTCCTCCTTTTCCTGGAACTGAGATTCGAGACTGTGACCCAGATGCAACAGAATCCTGTCCCCATTGCAGCATAGGGACCCTTGTAGCCTCCTTCTAACAAGTTATCTTATTCCCTTTCTTTCTACTGGCTGGAAGTTCCACTGTCACCACTGATTCAGTTGCCTCCAAGGCCTGCTGCTGGTTTGCTAGGGCATGGCCTGTGCTAGACTGAGCTATACTCTCATCCCTATGTGACAGAACTTTTCTGTTAACCTTCTAAGTTGTCTTTGACTGGAAAATTATTAAACCTGATCCTTTTGTGTTTTCTACCACTTTAGGAATTGTTTTATGGTATTATTTAAAAATGTTCAGAGGTGTTTTCGGTAGAGCTCAGATGAGTTACTGTCTTTTCTCCATCATCTTGGCTCCATCTCTACTCCAGTAATTTTTTTAATTAATTAATCACTTTATTTTTAGTTTGCAACATTCACTTCTACAAGATTTTGAGTTCCAAAATTTCTCCCCATCTATCCCCTCCCTCCAGATGACATGAATTCTGATTACCCCTTCTCCCAATCTATCCTCCCTTCTATCACTGCTCCTTCTTTTATCCCCTTTCTTCCTCTTTTCTTGTAGGGCAATTTTCTGTACACCATTGCCTATATATCTTATTTCCATTTGCATGTATAAACATTTTTTCTTTATCTTTTTCTTTTTGGAAGTGTGGGGGGGGAGGCAGGGCAATTGGGGTTAAGTGACTTACCCAAGGTTACAAAGATAAGTGTTAAGTGTCCGAGGCCAGATTTGAACTCAGGTCCTTCTGACTCCAGGGCCAGGGCTCTATTCACTGTACCACCTAGCTGCCCCATATAAACAATTTTTCACATTTGCTTTTAAATCTTGAGTTCCACATTATTTCCCATCCCCCCGCCCCCCCCCACACACACACACCTACACTGATTGAGAAGGCAAGCAATTCAATATAGGTCATACATGTATAGATGTGCAAAACACTTCCATAATAGTCTTGTTGTGAAAGGCTAATTATACTCCCCTTCATCCTATCCACCCCCCCCCATTTATTTTCTTCTTTCCTTTGACCTGGTCCCTCCTCAAATGTGTTTCTGACTACCACCTCCTCCCTTTTGCCCTCCCTTCTACCATTCCCCCACATCCCCTTCCATCCCCCCTGCCACTTTCCTGTGAGGTACAATAGATTTCCATGACCAGTTGCGTATGTGTATTATTCTCTCCTTAAGTCAAATTCCACGAAAGTAAGGTTCACGCATTCACCCCTTTCCCTTCTTCCCCTCCATTGTAAATGTTTATTTTTTGCCTCTTTCATGTGAGATCATTTACCCTAATTCTACCTCCCCTTCTCCTTCTCCCACTACATTTTTATTTCTCTCCCCTCAATTTTATTTTTTAGATATCATCCCTTCATATACAACTCACCATGTGTTCTCTCTCTCTCTCTCTCTCTCTCTCTCTCTCTCTCTCTCTCTCTCTCTCTCTCTCCATACATATACATATATATATTTAGTAGTAGTAGTATATACATTAGTATATATTATATTATTATTATATATTATATAATATATACTAATATATTAGTATATGTTAGTATATATATTAGTAGTAGTAGTATTAATATATACACACAGATATATATATAGATATATATAGAGAGAGATGTATATCTATATATAGAGAGAAATAGATATAGAGAATTAGATGGATATAGACATATACCATAAATAGATATCATATATATTTATAAATAATAGAGATAGAGATATATGTGGATATAGGTATTCCCTCCAACTATCAATATTGAGAAAGGTCTCATGAGTTACAAATATCATCTTTCCATGTAGAAATGTAAACATTTATAAGTCCCTTATGATTTCTCTTTCTTCTTTACCTTTTCAAACTTCTCTTGAGTCTTGTATTTGAAAGTAAAATTTTCTCTTCAGTTCTAGTCTTCTCATCAAGAATGCTTGAAAATTGGGGGCAGCTAGGTGGCATAGTGAGTAGAGCACCGGCCTTGGAGTCAGAAGGACCTGAGTTCGGATCCTGCCGCAGACACTTAACACAGAAACAAAAACCTAGCCATGTGACCTTGGGCAAGTTACTTAACCCCAATTCCCCTCCAAAAAGCAAAAAAAAAAAAGAAAAATGTTTGAAAATTCTCTATTTCATTGAATAACCATTTTCCCCCTGAAGGATTATACTCAGTTTTGCTGGGTAGGTGATTCTTGTTTTTTTTTTTTTGTTTGTTTGTTTTTTTAAAGCAACTGGGGTTAAGTAACTTGCTCAAGGTTACACGGCTAGTCATTATTTATGCTTGGGTGCTCATTTTCTGAGGCCGGATCTGATCTCGGGGTCATCCCAACTCTGAGGCCAGCACTCTTATTCACTGCGCCACCTAGCCGCCCCTTTAGGGCAATTGGGGTTAAGTAACTTGCCCAAGGTTACACGGCTAGGTTTTTGTTTGTGTGGATTAAGTGTCGGAGGCCGGCTCCGAACTCAGGTCCTTCTGACTCCAGGGCCGGCGCTCTATTCACTGCGTCACCTAGCCACCCCTGATTCTTGGTTTTAATCCTACCTCCTTTGACCTATGGAATATTATATACCAAGCGCTACATTCTCTTAATATAGAAGCTGCTAAATCTTGTATTATCCTGATTTTTTTTTCTTTCTGACTGTTTGTAATAGTTTTTCCTTGACCTGGGAATCCTGGAATTTGGCTACAATATTTCTAGTAGTTTTCCTTTCCGGGTATCTTTCAGGAGGTGATTGATGGACTCTTTTGATATTTATTTTCCCCTCTGGTTCTAGAATGTCAGGGCACTTTTCCTTGATGATTTCTTGAAAGATGATGTCTAGGCTCTTTTTTTTTTTTTTTGTCATGGCTTTCAGGTAGTCCCATAATTTTAAAATAATCTCTCCTGGATCTGTTTTACAGGTAACTTGTTTTTCAAATGAGATATTTCACAATCTTCTCATTTTTTTTCATTCCTTTGTTTTTGTTTGATCATTTTTTGATTTCTCACAAAGTCATTAGCTTCCATTTGCTCCATTCTGATTTTTAAGGAATTCTTTTCTTCAGTGAGTTTTTGGATTTCTCTTTCAATTTGGCCAATACTGCTTTTTAAGGCTTCCTTCTCCTCTTTGGCTTTTTGGACATCTTTAGACATTTGAATTAGTCTATTTTTAGGTGTTATTTTCTTCAGGATATTTTTGTGTCTCCTTTAGCAAGCTGTTGACTAGTTTTTCATGGATTTTTTTGCATTGCTCGCATTTCTCTTCCCAATTTTTCTTCTACTCCTCTTACTTGATTTTCAAAATTATTTTTGTGCTTTTCAATGGCCTGTGACCAATTCATATTTTTCTTGGAGGCTTTTGATGTAGGAGCTTTGACTTTTTGTCTTCTTCTGGTTGTATGTTTTGATTTTTGTCACCAAAGTAAGATTCTATAATCTGATTTGCTCATTTTCTCAGCCAGTTACTTTACTTTTTAGCTCTTTGTTAAGTTTAGTCTCTACTTTCAGTTGGGAGGGTGTCCTGTCCCAAGCTTTAGAGGTTTTTTGCAGCAGTTTTCAGAGATATTTCTAGGGATCTGCAAATTTTCAGTTCTTCCAAGGTTGTATGATAAAAGGAGAGGTACTGACTCCTTTCTTGGCCTTTTCTCTGGTCTGTGAGTGACCACAAGCACTCTTTTTTGCCTTGGAACTATGAGGAGAATTTACCCTCCACTTGCCACCACAAGCTCTGCCATTGTCCTCCTCACCCCAGGACTGGCACCCAGAACTGCAACCCAGATCTAAGCAAGGGTAGAGCAAGAGAATCCTGCCTCAGCACCACCAAAATGATTCCTAAAATCCACCTCTTATTTGATGCTGGACCCTTCACCCTCTCTGGGCTGAGAACTTTGGAAGCAGCCTCTACCACTGCCACCAGCATTGCCTCCAGGAACTAGGGCCAGGGTCATGCCTTGCTTCTCTCTCACCCAGGACTAACAGACCTTTCCTATTCACCTTCTAAGTTGTCATTGGTGTTTATGGGTTGAGAAGTCTGGAAACCACCACAGCTACCAGTGATCCCCAAGGCCTGCTCCGCTCTGTCTGTACTGGCATGGCCAATGCAGGACTGAACTCTTCTCTCAGAATAGTTCAACAGACGTTTCCTGTCAACCTTCCAGGTTGTTTTGGGCTGGAAATTTGTTTTATTCTGTCATTTTGTGTGTTGTACTTCTCTAGAATTTGTTTACAGTCATTTTTACAGGTATATGGAGGAGTTTGGGGGACATCTCTGCCACCTCACCCCACTTGTCCAATAATTTTTTAATTATCTCTCTTGAATTAATTTTCCAGATCAGTTGTTTTGCCAATGAGATAGTTCACATTTTATTTTATTTTTTATCATTCTTTTGATTTTGTTTTTATTGTTTCTTGATGTCTGATGGAATCATTAGCTTCCATTGGACCAATTTTAATTTTTAAATAATTGCTTTCTTCAATGGATTTTTATACTTCTTTTTCCATTTTACCAATTCTACTTTTTAAGTAGTCCATTTCTTCAGTGAACTTTTGTATCCCATTTTCAACTCTGCTTTTAAATGAGATTTTTGTACCTTTTTTAGTACTTAGTCAATTCTGTTTCTTTTTTTCTTTTTTTTCTTTTTTTATTATTTATCTTTTATTTTTTTAATTTTGTTTTTGTTTTTAAACAAATCTTTATTAACTTCTGTTTTACATCATTCATTTCCACCAGGTTTTGAGTTACAATTACCCCCGTTTTTCCCCTACCCACCTCCCAGAATAGCAGTCCCACAAGATATCGCTTCCTCCAATCTGCTCTCTCCATACCTTCTCCCATACCCCTTCGACTTTTCCATTAGAGGAAGGTGAATCTTTGTGTCCCAATGCCTGCACATCTTATCTCCCAATTACAAGCAAAAGAGTATTAATAATAGTATTTATATATATTTGAAACATTTAATCTTAAGACCTTGAATTTCAGATCCATTTCCTTCCTCCCTTGTCACCCATTCCCTCTGGGAAGATAAGTAATTCAGTATATGTTGTACATGTCTAGCTATGCAAAACATTATCATAGTAGATATATTGTACAAGGCTGCTTATAATTCCTCCCACTCATCCCACCCCCACCTGGTCCATTCCCTACATGATCCTGTCCCTCTTCTATAGTGGGTACTTCCAACCTCCCCTCCCCCAAGGATGCCCTCCCATCCATCATCCCTCCTCTCATCCCCCTTCCCTATTCTGCTGCAGGTTGAGATATCCCATTTAGTATGTATGTCATTCTCTCCTGAACCAAATTCAATGAGAATGTGGTTTTGCCTTTTTGCCTTCCTATTCTCCCCCTCCCTTGCAACCACTTCCCTTGCTTCTTCTACATGAGATAGTTTACCCTACCCTGTCTCTCCCCATCTCCTCTTGCCACTTTCCTCTCTCACCTCATAATTTCACCCTTAAGTATCCTCCCTTCCCAACAAATTCAACCTATGCCCTCTATCCATATATAACTGTAACCATATACACACACATTCACATATGTATTCATATGACCACATACCCTTCTTCCATTATTTTCATAGTGAGAAAGATTTCATCAGTCACATTATTGTTTTTCCATATAGGAATGTAAATAGTTCAACTTTGATAAGTTCCTTTTGATTTCTTTTCCCTGATTACCTTCTCAGGCATCTCTTGCTTCTTGTGTCTGGATGTCAAATTTTCTATTCAATTCTGGTTTTTCCTCAAGAATGCTTGAAAGTCCTCTATTCCACTGAATGACCATATTTTCCCCTGAAACAAAATACTCAGTTTTGCTGGGTAGGTGACCTTGGGTTCATTCCCAGCTCTTTTGCCCTCTGGAATATCATATTCCATGCCCTTCAATCCCTCAGTGTAGAAGCTGCCAGGTCCTGGGCTATTCTGATTGTGTTTCCACAATATTGAAATTGTTTCTTCCTGGCTGCTTGTAGTATTTTCTCCTTGATCTGGGGATTCTGGAACCTGGCTATAATATTCCTGGGAGTTTTCTTTTTGGGATCTTTTTCTGGAGGTGATCAGTGGATTCTTTCAACCTCTATTTTGCCCTCTGGATCTAAAACATCAGGGCAGTTTTCCTTGAGAATTTCTTGAAGGGTGATTTCTAGGTTCTTTCTTTGATCATGGCTTTCAGGTAGTCCAATAAATTATGTCTCCTGGATCTATTTTCCAGGTCAGTGGTTTTTCCCATGAGATATTTCACATTGCCTTCTAATCTTTCATTTGTTTGGATCTGCTTAACAGCATCTTGATTTCTCATAAAGTCATTAGCTTCCATTTGCTCCAGTCTAACTCTGAAGGAATGAATCTCCTCAGTGAACTTTTGAGATTCTTTTTCCATCTGTCAAATTCGACTTTTTAAGGCATTCTTCTCCTCATTGCCCTTTTGGGCCTCCTTTGCCATTTGGAGTTAGTCTATTTTTAAGGTGTTGTTTTCCTCAGTCAGGCTGTTGACCCTCATTTCATACTTTTCCTGCATCCTTCTCATTTCTCTTTCCAATTTTTCCTCCACTTCTCTTATTTGGTTTTTAAAGTCCTTCTTAAGGTCCTCTATGGCCTGCAACCCGCTCGTGTTTTCCCCTGGGGCTTTTGGAGCAGGACTTCTGACCTCACAGTCCTCTTCCCGCTCCATGCTTTGACCCTCCTTGCCCCCAAAGTAGGAGTCTAGGGTTGCATTTTTCTGTTTCCTTTGCCTTGGCATGTTGCTACTTAATGACTTGACTTTTGGGCTTGTTGCCACACTATGGCTTTTCCTGCCAGATAGGGGAATTTGCCAGATAGGGGAATTTTCGTCCCGAATGTGTGGGAGGGCAACTTCCGTTTCTGGCAAGCTGTAAACCCACCCATGACTTCCACCCCAGATCACAATCCAGATCCAGGGAGGTTATAGCAAGAGCAATTACCCCCCAAGACTGATCACTGGATCTCCCTACAGTTCGCAGGCCAGGAGCTGGAGCTGCCTCTGAAAACTACAAAATGGTGTGTCTCCTTAGCGGCTTCTAGTCCCCAGGGGAGGAAGCCGACACATTCCCCAAATACTGGTCCCAAAGTCCATAGGGCACTAACCTCTCACTTTGTGCTAGGCATGTCTATGTTAATTCTGGAGTTGCCACCGCTGCTGGTGTTCTGGGGTCTCTCCAGCCGGCTTCTGGCCCTGCTGCCCTGGAGCTAAAACCTCGGCTCATGTGGACCTGGGCTCCACTCGGCTCGACTGGCTTGGTTCCCCACACTGGGCTCCCATAGCTCTGTGCTGGTCCTTCCTGCAGGGCTGCTGGGCTGTCCTCAGCGGGAGGTTAGCTTCTCTGTGTCATTCTGTGGGTGCTGGGGCTCCAGAAGTTGTTCAGAGTTCCCTTTTACATAGTTTGGAGGGAATCTCAGTCAATTATGTTTCTTAAGGAGTCATTTTCTTCAATATTTTGTGCCTTTTAAAAAACCAAGCTGTCGACTCTTTTTGTCTTCTTTTATAATTTAATATGTAATATTTTTATTATTCCATGTAAAATATTTTAACCATTGTTTTTTTTAATTTTGAGTTACAGATTATCCCCTTGTCTCCCTCTTTCCCTCTCCCTTTGAAAAGGCAAGCAATTTGACATAGGTTATACATGTGCAGTCATGCAAAACATATCTCCATGTTAGTCATGTTGTGAAAGAAAACATAACATAAAAAAGAAAAATAAATCTGTAATTTTTCAATCTGCATTTAGATTCCATCAGTTCTTTCTTGAAAGTTGGATAGCACTTTTCATAATAAGTGCTTTAGAACTGTCTTGGGTCATTGTATTGCTGAGGATAGCCAAGTCATTCACAGATGATCATCATATAATATTGCTATTACTATACACAATGTTCTTTTTTGCATATAACTCCAATTTGCTCTATGGAGTGATTGAATCAGTGTACAACTTCACCAACAGTGCATTAGGGTCCCAGTTTTCCCAAATCCCCTCCAACACTGCCATTGCCTTGTGTCAATCTGATAGGTGTGGGATAGTAGCTCAGAATTGTTTTACTTTGTATTTCTCTAATCAATAGTGATTTAGAGCATTTTTCATAAATAAAAGGGTAGAAATAGCTTTTATTACTTCATCTGAAAACTTATTGGTCACATATTTTGATCATTTTTCAATTAGGCAATGGCACTTATTTTTATAAATTTGACTCCGTTTTCTATCTGTTTGAGAAATGAGATCTTTATCAGAGAAACTTGCTTATTTTTTAGTTATGATTGCTAACTGTATTTCCCTCCATCCTATTTCCCTGTTAATTCTATTCTCTCTCTCCTTTTAACCGGTACCTCCTCCAAAGTGTTTTGTTTCTGACTACCACTTCTCCCAATCCACCCTCCTTTCTATTAGTACCCTTCCTTCTCTTTTCTCCATATCCCCCACTTTCTTTTGTGTTAAGACAGATTTCTAAACCCAAATGAGTGCATGTTATTCCCTCTTTGAGCCAATTCTGATGAGAGTAAGTTTGGTGTGCTCCACCCCCCACTTCCCTTATATTTCCCTCAAGCTCTTTCATGCCTCTTTTATGTCAGATCATTTACCCCATTCTACCTCTCACCCTTTCCCCTTCTCCAAGTGAATTCCTTTCTCAGCCCTTAATTATATTTTTAAATGATCATCCCATGATATTTAAATCATATCCATGTACTCTGTCTATGTATATTCCTTCTAATTGCCCTAATAAAGAGAAACATTTTAGGAGTAAAAAGTATCATTTTCATATGTACGGATGGAAACAGTTTAATGTTATTGGATTCTTTATGATTTCTCTTTCCTGTTTACCTTTTATCCTTCTTTGAATCTTATATTTAGAAGTCAAATTTTCTATACACATCTGGTCTTTTCATCTAGAATTCTTGAAAGTCCTCAATTTCATTAAATATCCATTTTCTCTCTGCAAGATAATACTCAGTTTTGCTGGGTAGGGGTTGTAATCCTAGTTCCTTTACCTTTCAGAATATCATATTCTATGCCCTTAAAACCTTTAATATGAAAACTGCTAGATCCAATGTTGTCCTCACTCTGCTTCCACAATATTTGAATTGTTTCTTTTTGGTTGCTTACAGTGCTTTCTCCTTTAGCTAGGAACTCTGGAATTTTGTTACAATGTCCCTAGGAGTTGTTATTTTGAGAATTTTTCAGAAAGTGATCAGGGCATTTTTTTCAATTTCTATTTTACCTTCTGCTTCTAGAATATCAAAAGAGTTTTCCTTGATAATTTCTTGAAAGATGATATTTAGAATCTTTTTTTAATCATGGCTTTCAGATAGTACAATATTTCTTACATTTTCTTTCCTGATCTATTTTCCAGGTCAGTTTTTTTTTTTTTCCTAATGAGATAGTTTACATTTTCTTATATTTTTAAAAAAACTTATTTTGATTTTGTTTTATTGTTTCTTGATGTCTCATGGAGTCATTAGCTTCCACTTACCCAATTCAAAATTTTAAGGAATTTACTTCCTTCAGTGAGCTTTTGTACTTTGTTTTCCATTTGGTAAATATTGATTTTCAAGGCATTCTTCTCTTTGCTGGATTTTTGTGCCTCTTTTGCCATTTGGCATATTCTGCTTTTTAAGGTGTTGTTTTCTTCAGTATTTTTTTGCTTCTTTTACCCAGTCATTAAAAAAAATTTTTTTCTTGCATCACTCTCACTTTTCTTCCCAATTGTTCTTCTATTGCTCTTATTTGGTTTTTAAAATCTTTTCTTTCTTAACTCTCCCATGCTCTGAGACCAATTCATATTTTTTCTTTGAGACTTTGGCTGTAGGGGTTTTAAATTTGTTATCTTCTTTTGAATGTGTATTTTGATCTTCACTATTACTATAGTATCTTTCTATAATCAGGATCTTTTTCTGCTATTTACTCATTTTTTTCCAGCCTATTTCTTGACTATACTATATAGTATTCTATGCTAAAGTAAGACTCTGCTTCCAGAGTAGAGGGGCCAGTGTTCCAAGTTTAAGGAGCTGTTTTCAAAAATAATTCTGGGGGCCTCTAACTATGATCTAGGGGGAAGTGAGTTTACTAATCTCCTGGCCTGTACTCCAGCCTGTGAATAACTATAAGCACTCTTTTTTGTCTCAGAACTTATATCAGGGTCCCAGTTCCCCTATGGCTACAAGTTCTAATATGCTCATTCTCCCCCTGGGACTAAAACTCAGAACTGTGGCCCAAATGCAAGTATGGGCAATGCAACAGAGTCTCACCCCCAGTGCCAACAAAAGGACCCCTATAATCTCCTTCTGACAAGTTATCTGTTCCCTTTTCTATCTAAGGGCTGAGAGGTCCAGAAACCACCACTGCCACCACTGAGTCAGCTAACTCCAAGGCCTACTGCTGGTTTGCTGGGGCACAGCCTGTGCTGGATTGTGCTCTACTCTCACCTAGTGTAACAGAAATTTCCTGCTAACCTTATAAGTTATCTTGGGTAGATAATATTTTTTACCTTGTCCTTTTTTTAAGTTCTGTCACTCCAGATTTTGTTTTGAGGCATTATTCAAAGGCATTTAGAGGAGGTTGGGGGAAATCTCAGGAAATGCCCTGCCTTTTCTCTGCTATCTTGCTTCCACCCCTCCCTGTTAATTATCTTTTCATAATTTTCTTGCATCACTCATTTCTTTTCCCACTTTTCCTTCTACTTCTCTTATCTAAATGTTTAATCCTTTTTGAATTCTTCTAGGAATACTTTTTGGGCTTGTTTCCAATTCCAACTTTTTCTTCTGTGATGATTGGCATGTAGATGTTTTGACTTCATTTTCTTCTGAATTTGTGTCTTGAGCTTTCCTGTCACCATAGTAACTTTCTGTGATCAAGTTCTATTTTGTTATTGTTGTTGTTTGTTTATTTTCCCATGCTATTTCATTACTTTCAACTTTATATTAAAGTTGAGGTCTGTTCCTGGGATGGAAGGGGCACTGCCCTGAATTTCAGTTTTTTTGTTTGTTTTATTTTTTTACCCTGCTGTTTTTAGAACTAGTCCTCCGGTTCAGTAAGTTTTTGGTTCTTCCAAGTTGGTATGATCTAAAGAGAGACATGGTCATTGCACTCTTGGTCTGTGCTCTGGTCTGGGAAAAATCACAAGCACTCTTCTCTGCCCTGGCCCCTACTCCCCTCCTGCATCTCCTCCACTCTGGGACTGTGACCCTAAACTGCATATGAGTAATGCAGTAGGGTACTGTACCCAGAGCCTGAAAAGGTTCCCCTGTAATCTCCTTCTAAAGAATTGCCCAACTCCCTTACTCTGTATGGACTGAGAACCCCTAAAGTTGCTGATGCTGCTGTTGATGATGATGCAGCTCCTTTAAAAGCTTGCTATTGGCTTTCTGACAGTTGTCTGCACTGTGCTCCAGGCCCAACCACCAGTCCACTGAGATATATCTTTCTTGTCAACCTCTTAAGTTGTCTTGGGCTTGAAAATTATTTCATCTCAAACTTTTCTTGGTTCCAAACCATTAGAATTCTGTTTGAGGTATTATTGTAAAGTTTTGGAGGGAAATTTGAGAGTTCTAGTGAGTTCCTGCCTTTGCTCTACCATCTAGGCTCCATCTCCCAGAACTATTAATAATAATAAAATGTTTTAATTTCTGATGTAGTAAATATTGACATACATAACCCCCATTAACTAAGACTCTGTGGGGGGTGGGGCATGGATATCTTACATTTTCTTAACAGTGAAAAATTATCCTGAGACCAAAATATTTGAGAACCTCTGCCTTGGGGAGGGAGGATATACATGATAGTTGTCTTCAAATATTCAAAATGCTGTCATATATAAGAGAGATCAGACTTGTTCTACTTTGTCCCAGAGGGCAGAACCAAGAGCATAGGATGTGAGTTGCTGAGAGAAAAGCTTAGAATCAGTGTGAGGAAAAACTCCCTAATAACCTGTCTAAAAGTGGAATGGGCTGCCTCTGGAGACATCTGGCCAATTGTTTTCTCTTCTGTGAAATGTGGGGGGTGAACTAGATAATCTCTAAAGTCTTATCTTTAAAGGTGTATGATTCTCTGATGTCCCATGACCTTTCCACTACAGTCAGTCAGTCAAACCATATTTATTAAGAGCCTATTATATGCCAGGTGCTGTGATAAACACTGAGGATACTGTATTTAGCACAGTGTCTGACAAAAGACAGTCTTTGCTCTCAAGGAGCTCACATTCTAGTGATCATCATTTCTCAAGAGATTAAAAAACCACTAAGGTAAAGGTATTTTGACATTCAAGGGAATTTTGGAGCAATGACATTACTAATCAGTGAAGCCAGGGTCAGATCATGGTATTTATTACTTCTGTCAATGAGAGCCATGTTTGTACTAGAGAAAGATGGGGATATTTCAAGTGCCTCTCAAATCAGCCCAATAAGCAACTATTGAAATTCTTTAAGCTATGCCCTGGGTTTCAGTCATCGCAACCTTTTTCGACCATGACCTGGGTTGGGATACTGCTCTTAGTCTCTGAGAAAGCAGAGCTTGGTGGGAATTAAGCTATGAATAGAGGGGAGTTGAGCTGACTGGGCCTGCATAGCCCCACGGACCTTTAAGCAAAGGGAAAAGCATATTTGTGTTTAAAGCTTTGATTTTGTGATTTTGCTGCTTGCAAAGAAGTAGAGAATCAATCTAGGCACTCAGCATTGTTTTATGTAGACTAAGAGCTCCTAATCAGTGCACCTTTGCAAACAGATGGTTCAGTGGCAACTCAAACTGAAAGCAAATATAAATAAGTTGAGTACTCCGGAATCCCTGAGGAGCAATCCTCCCGCCAAGATGGCATTCATGCCAATAACTAATATTGATCTTAGATGAGCTTCCCCAGAAGCTGCCGTTGTAATCTTGCATCCTGGCAAGTACTAGGTTTCAAGGGAGGAAAAAAAAATCATCCCTCTAAACCTCCCAGGTACTCTCTGGGTTTAGATCTTGGGGCTGAGAAAAAATAATTAACAATAAATTCCTATTAGCCCCAAGGGGGCAGGGGAAAGACCATTGGATTGAGATTCAAGAAACCATAGGTTTCAATCCTGATCCTATCATTAAATCACTTTGTGACATTGGAAAAGTTACTCTACCTCCCTTTTTCTTCTAGTTCCTCATGTATAAAATATAGAGGAGGGACCAGATGGTCTCAAAAGTCCCTTGCAACTTGATACATGCCCATAGGATGCAAAAGTAGGCTCATGTCCTTAAGGAGATTAGAATCTATCTGAGCAAACACCACCTACAGGCACCTGGAAAAATTTAAATTCTAATAGTTTAAATAATTTTAATAACTTAAAAATACACTGTGGGGGCAGCTAGGTGGCGCAGTGAGTAGAATTCCAGCCCTGGAGTCAGAAGGACCTGAGTTCGGATCTGGCCTCAGACACTTAACACACACACAAACAAAAACCTAGCCATGTGACCGTGGGCAAGTTACTTAACCCCAACTGCCCTCCAAAAAGCAAAAAAAAAAAAAATACACTGTGAATTTTAAGACACCCTGTATATAAAGTTGTAAAGTTTACTAGGAACTTAACTTACATTCCCTCCTATTCAAATCACCATGACTGTGTCCCTAGGTCCTTTGGCTCTGATAGGTTAGTGGTTAATCCAACCTTGTTCAACACACTTTCCTATTATTGCATAAACCCATTACTCTTTCTAGCCCTCTTTTATATGTGTTTCTTCTCCCCATTAGAAAATAAACTCCTTGATGGCAGGGAATGTCTTGCTTTCTAATATTTGTATCCCAAGCATTTAACATAGTGGCTAGCATGTAATAGGTACTTGATAAATGCTTCATCTGTGATTCGTCCATATTATTTGATACGGGCAAGAAATTTCAGCATGAAGTACTACTTCATTATGCCATTTCCACTTGAACTCGTTTGCCCCTCCAGAGATAGCCTCCATCCCTACCCCTATCCCTAACACCCCCAGCACTTTCAGCTCACTCTAATACTGCTGGATTACTATGGGCACCAGGTTGTTGTGTTTGTCTTTCATTTTCGAAGAGGACCATGGCACCAGGGAAATTATGGCATGACTTGCTATTGACTTTGATTTGAGTAAGAGAGGGCTGTGCAAGGTCACCAGCCTCACTTTCTCCTCCAGAGCTATCTGGGTCCAGTGGTCAAATTATGATCAGGATGACTAGAGGTGGCCCAGGATGCAATGGGATACCCTGGCACTTTTAGGCTATCTTTTCAGGTTCTCACTACAAATGAGGTAATGCCCATTCAGTGAATAGGCCTCTTTAAGAAGTGAAGCACGGGATGGCTCTTTTAATTAGAAAAGAAAAACAATCAAGCTATTAGTCCGGCGACAGAAAACCTATAGCTTCAAGACCACGTATGTGACCTTGACTGTGGCCTTTTGACTGAGCCCAAGTTTTACAAAGCAAATCCTTTTATTAAGGGGATTTGTTCTGTGAAGGTTGGACACAGTCAAAGGACCTAGAGGGCCAAATGTAGCCTTGAGGCTGCAGGTTCCCTGCCCCTAGAGCCTACTGCAGCTCAGAACTCTCCAGAGCTCAAATGATCCACCAACTTCATATTACATGGTAGCAGGAATTACAGGTGTATGCCATCATACCTGACTCACCAATCATTATAATTACACAAGGTCCCCAGATGGCATCTCTTTATCTACAGATTTAATCCAGTTAATAGCTGAAAAAGCTATTCTTTTTGCCCAACCTAAATCTCTAGTGCTTCAATTTAAATCCATCCTAAGGATTAAATCCAGCTTTCTGTGCCCCAGGGCAAAGAAGACTACAAGAATTAGAGCCCAACTTCTTCATCTAAAAATGCGAAGTGTAGAGTTAGCTATTCTGACTACAGATCCAGATCTTCTTTGGCTAAACCATACATAAACCATCAAAAATAATCCTCCCCCCCGGCTTTTTTAAGGTTTACAAAACTCTTTCTTAGAAACAACCCCATGAGATGTCATACAGACTTGGAAAAGACCTCAAAAAACACCTAGTCCAACCTGATATATGAAAAAGAACCCTCATCACTATGTAACTTGACTTGCCTGAAGACCTCTAATGAATGGGAATCCAGATGATCCAGGGGAAAATAGCACTGCCTGAGGAATCAGAGAACCTGTGTGGGTTCTAGTGCATATCCTGGGTAAACAAATCGCCTTGCTTGCTTTCAGTTTCCTCATTTGTAAAAATGAGTAAGTTGGACTCTAGGTCCCTTCCAGTTATAAATCTATGATCCTATGCCTTCTGAGATGCCCATTCCATCTTTGGACAGCTCTAATTACAAATTATTAAAGTTTTTGTTTCTCTTACCCTCATTTACATCAGGTCTACTTTTGCCTTTTTACAACTTCCACCCATTTTTTCTGATTCTTACTTTGGAGAAAAGAAGTCTGATCCCTCTTTTTGAACATAAACCTTCAAATATTTGTAGGAAGATATTATTTGCACTCTAAATCATCTCTTCTTGAGGCTAAACAGATCCAGATCTTCATATGACATGAAATTGAGGGCCATCATCCTGGTTATCCTGCCCTCTACTTTCTCTAACTTAACACTGTTCTTGCAAAAATATGATATGCAGACCAGAACCTGATACTACAGAAGTAGTCTGACAGGGTTAGCCCAGCCCTCAACAAAATGTCCTCAGTTTAATATATCCTAAAATGACTTTGGTTCTTTTGGATGCTATTTAACAGTCTCAATTCCTATAGACCTAGAACATGATTTTTATTTTTTTGTTCCCAAGTATAAAACTACATTGATTTCTTTGAAAATTTAACTTATTTAATTTAGCTCAAAGTTGTAGGCTTCTCAGACCTTTCTGAGTCCTAAATCTGTCATTCAAAATGTTAACTATTCCTTTAACCTTTATGTCAACTTCAAATTTTATAAACACATTATGAATTTATTCAAGTAGTTAATAAAAATGTTCAATAGCACAGGCCCAAGAATGGATCCCTATGGCACTTCACAGAAGACGTTCTTCTAAGTGTACAGTGAATAATTAATGAGTACTCTTTGGGTCTGGACATTCAATTATTCTCTACTCTATTTAGCTTACTTTTGTTTAAGTCACGACTTTCCATTCTCCCCTTAAAAAAAAATTCATTAAAAATTTTATCAAATGTTTTGCCAAAATCCTAGGTAAGTAAGTATATCTGCAGTGTGACTTTGAGCAATTACCAGATTAGTAGTCCTGTATGTGCATGTATGTGTATATGTGTATGTATGTGTATATATGAGTATTATGTATAGATGTATGCATATATATTGTGTGTATGTATGTGTGGTATATGCGATTTGCCCTGTTCTTGATTAATCCATAACACCATGTGCCCAGCACTTCCTTTTTTTAGATATTCACTAAATGTCTCTTTTTTAATATGTTCTAGAATTTTCCCAGAGTCAAAATAGAGTTCACTGGCCTCTCATTTTTAGACTGCATTACCTTTCCTTTCTTTTAAACAAGTGGTATACCTTTTTCAATTTTCTGTCTCATAATACTTCTCCTATTCTCCATGACTCTCCCAAGATTATTAATAACAGCTCAGTAAACACATCTGCTTTCAGTAACCCTGAATATAGTTCATTTAGGTCTGAACACTTGAATTCCTCAAAGATAAGGAAGTGCCATCCCACTACCTTCTTCCTTATCTTAGGTATTAATTTCTTATTAGTCATTCTTGTTCTGTGCTTTCTAGGACAAATATCATTCTCCTTGGCCAAGAAAACTGAGGCAAAATAAAAGTTAAGTATCTCTCTCTTATATCATTCTTCATTTATCATTATCTCATTTACCCCAAGTAGCATTTCTAGCCCTTCTTTAGGATTCCTTTTTTAGCTGATAAAGTTACACACACACACACACACACACACACACACACACACACACATCCCTTCTGTTACCTGTTCTTGCTTCCATCTTCTGTACGCGTCTTTTTTTTAAATCCAATTTTGCTGGTGAATTTTACATGAGGTAACATCATAATATCTCTTTAGATGCCCTTCCCACTTCCCCTACTGAATTGCTTCAGTTTGTGTCTTCAGAATTTCATTTTTCAAGATTCTTTAGCCTTATAAACTTACCCTTGTGGAATTTTATTTTAGGGATGATAAGAGCCTAGTTTGGGGGCTGGAAGGGATTTTGAAGGTTATATCACACAACTCCTTAATTTCTCATATGAAGAAGTTGAGTTATGAAGAGCTTAGGTGACCTTCCCATAGTCATATGTGGAAAGAATGGCAGAACTGAGGATTGAACCTATGACATCTGACTTTCAAATCAGCACTTTTTATGCTATAAAATAAAATCTCCCTGAATGCTGTCTATCTTTTCTTTGAGTCTTCTAAAATTTATTTCCACATGAATATAAATATACATACACACATATGTGTGTATGTATATATAATGTATACACACACGTACTGTACACGTATGCATAGATACATATGGCACACATATGCACATATGTATACATAAATATATAGTAATGTAGAAATATAATAAATATATTATATGAAATAATATGCATAATAAATATCCACACACGTACCCATATACATATACAATGCTTCTATGCAGTCCACATTTTACCTATTAGATTTCTTTTGAAAAATATGGAACTCTTCAGAGCTATATTCCAATCAAGGGTCTCATCCACAAAATTCAAAGTTATCTATGCAGTTGAATTCCATATACATATGAAATTCTACTTCACTTCGCATCTGCTCCTCTGTCTGGTTTCAATTTTAGGGGGAAAAATGTCTCTCCCAGGAAAAGCTCATCACTTCTAAACTTACCACCACACTCCTAACTCAGTTCTTGATTGACACCACCCCCCTTGGCCTCCTCCCCCCTCTGAGTGGCTAAATGGCTGTAGGGCAGAGTATTAAACTCCCCTCAATGCCTTCCTTTATAGAAGGAAGAAACTGAACTTTCAGATCACTTCAACTTTGCATCTGCTGTACTGATGGTTTCATCTCCATGGAACAAGATGCCCCCATACCAGGTACCCCCTGATGTTCTGCCCACTGCACTTTCTTGCTTCATTTTGCGTGATGTTCCCCCCACCTTAGATTATAAAACTCTTGAGGAAAACGACTGTCTTTCTTTTCCTTAATTGTATTCCTAGTGCTTAAGACAATGTCTGGCACACAGTAGGCACTTGATAAATATTTTATTTGATTGGATAGATATACATATCTGTGTATATCTACATATGTTTGCACATATATGTATGTATATGTATCATACATATATGCATATTTGAGGGAAGATGATTTGTGATTCCATCTTTGTGGGTAAAGGTTTTTTTTGTGGAACTTCTCTCCACCAGGGTAGAACAGAAAATTGTCTCAAACTTACAGTTTTAGAATGTTGCTGATGGTATTGGGAGGTTACATGACATTTCCATAGTGACAGAGCCAGAATCTGTCATAAGTAGGATTCAAATCCATGTCTTTTTCATTTCTGGACTAGTCCTCCCTTCACTAAATTAGAGAGTTTTTTGTTTCAGTAATAAAGAAACCAAACATCTCTGAGGTTCAATTAGTTGCCCATGGTTCATACAACTAGTTAGCATTAGAGCTAAGGTTTAAACTCATGTCTCCAGACACCATATTCAGTAGTCTTTCCACTACATCATACTGTTATCAGAGATACTGTACTGACTGCTTAACTACATGTTGGTGATTTGTAGGGCAAATTTACCCAACAGATCTGTTCTCATTTATCTGCGAATGTGTCTTTTGAATTCCTGCTGAGAGTAAGGCCTGATACAGTGCTGTGCACCCAGTGGGTGCCTGGTAAATATTGCTTGATGAAAATAATTGATAAGTAGCAATGTACTGTACCCTTGTGAAAATCCTCTTTGGAAAGATGGTAGGGATTTGTAGTGGAACCAGAAGAACAAAATAAACAAATAAACAAAAACTCAAACACCTAGAAACAATGCACATATCCATAGGTTAGGGAATAACTGAACAAACTATGATTTACTTATGTAATAAATGAGATGATGAATATGTAACGAATCAGAAGGATTCAGGAAAGAAAAAAACATGGAAAGACTTTAAAGAATTGACTCAAAATGAAGAAACCAGATAGACAATCATATACATAAGAATAAACACAATGTACATATACACTCATGTGTTCATGCAGATATGTATATACACATGCACACATACATACACACATATATGTATAATAGAGAGAGAACAATAATACAAATGAAAACAACCCTTAAAATAGCTTTGAGCTGCAGTGGATAGAGTAAATGGGCCTGGAGTCAGGAAGACCTGAGTTCAAATGTGGCCTCAGACACTGAGTAGCTGTGTGACCCTGGGTAAGTCACTTAATCTCTGTCAATAAAATGGGATGATAATTATAAAGATCAGATGAAATAATATTTGTAAAATGCTTTACCAACCTTAACACAAATACAAACAATTATTTTAAGCAGTACATTCCCGTGTGTTTTATGGTTTACAAGGAATTTTCACAACAACTTTTCTCACGTGATCTTTACTAGGAGATAAAATATGAGGAAGATAAAACAAGCTTTGTTGTTCCCATTTTGCAGATGGGGCAAAGAGTTGCAGTGATTTGTTTGCAGTCATATGTCATTCAGTATTCCATCCTAATCCTGCCTATTAACAAGTACACTTTTGTGTAAGGGGAATTGAGGCGGTGGGTAAAACTGAAAATGCACTGAATTAAGAAGCAGAGAAACTCGATTTAAGTCAGAGCCACTTACTAGCTGTTCAGGAAAGACATTAACATCCCTGACCTGCAATTCCCTCACTTATACAAGGGAGCTAATGAATACAATACTTTTGTCACCTGTGGTACAAGGTTGTTCACTCAAATCATGTGTTGTATCACCTCAAGGAAGTTAAAGCATAAACAGGATTATGAATATAAGCCATATTCCCATGGGAACTGGCCCTTTGTTATCGGGCAGCAAGGTGGCTTAGTGGATGGAGGGCTGGATCTGGAATGAAAAAGATCCGAACTCCATAAGGCCTCAAGCACTTATTAGCCATGGGACCATTGACAAATAATTTAATCTCTTTCTCAGTTTCCTCATCTATAAAATGGAGATAATAATAGTATCTACTTCTCAGGATTGTTGTGAGAATGAAATGAGATAGCATTCATAAGGCCCTTTCTAAACTCTATATAAACATAAATTCCATAATATAAACATATTTATATAATATAAAGACTAATTATGTCATTATTATCAGATCATCAGGAACCTAAATGGGTACTAGTTTGACGCCTATGTTGAAACTACAATAGAGACATCCATAGGATTTACATCTCGATTTAACCCTTACTGTCACTTAGTAAATGAGTGCCCATTAAGCAAGTCACTTACCATTTTGGATCCTTAGTTTCCTCCCCTTTAAATGAGGGTCCAGCATTAGATGATCTCTAATATCCCTTCCAGCTCCAAATCTATGACTCTTAATTGAGCCCCTTTCTCTCACATCCATTATGGTAAGTAAGGAAGTAACTCAAAATGAATCAGTTCAATTTGAGGAAAAATAACAGCAGCACTAACAAATAAACAACTAGTTCAGGAGGTTCAATAGGAGGAAAAATATCATCCTCAATAACAAAATTGATTATTAAATAAAAATTGAGACACTGGTTCATAACATTGGCGGTATTCCACAGTGCCATGGAATTTAAAGATTAAAAGGAACTTTATAGATAATAGAACGTATTTTTACTCTTCTTTTTCCAGATGAGGAAACTGAGGTACAGAGAGAGATGATGGGAGTTTCCTAATGTCACAAATAGGAGTAGGGTCAGAACAAGGAATAGAAACCAGAAACCACTGGAGGATTTTGATCAGAGGAGGGATTTAATGGACTTTCTAAAAAGTCGGTGAAATTCAGGTAGTTACTGGCAGGTATTATTACTATTGCTTCAAAATGTGCATGGATGCAACTCCTCACGGTAGCTACTCCTTCCACTGGAACAGATCACAGCCACACCTACCCCAGTGCTATTCTTAGTCATGCCTTTCTAGAAATCATCTTCAGAACATCTACATAATTTATTTGGAGTCTTTCCCTGGTCTTTCAATAGCTAATTGATACCAGTACAACATCCAAACTGTTCGATTCTTATCCCAACATTCCTCTACATAACCTACTCATCTTCTTTGCCAGTCATAGAAAATCTTGATGGAAAAGCACTAATGAGGGAGACAGGGACCTAATTCTTAATTCAAACTCTTCTATTTGCTCCTTGTGTGGCAATGGGCAGCCATTTGATCTTCCTGGTCTCAGTTTCCTCTTATGGAAAATGAAAGAGTTGGAGAAGATGATCTCTAAGGTCCTCCCCCATCTCCTTATCCCATGAGCCCATGTCTTTTATGCCTCTTCTCCAATGAAAAGCATCACAGGTAATATGCTATAGCCTATTTACATCTACAAAACATCTTTACAAGTAGACAGAAACAAATAACTACTAAACTATGAGATGTCAGTCTTCTCTGTGATAACCAACTGACTTCCAAGTAATAAAAATTTCACATTGAATTTGGTGACCAAAGCCATCTAGTCTGGCTGAGACCCTCAAGCATCACATTGGAGCCCCAAGCAAAATTTTATGTCTGTGCTGTGAAACCTTGAAAATAGGGATTTATAATTGAGATTCTGCCTGACTCCACGTGCACAAAGCTTCTCTAATTAAATCCTGCATAGGAGCTAATTAACCCATTTATGTGTTTTCTCCCTTTGTGTAGTGGGGGAACACATTATCGACATTAAGATATTTGCAACCTATCGGTTTGGTCTAGAGTACTTTTATTCCCCCTGCTTCCTCTCTCCAGCACTCTCCCCCCACCTTAGTAATGTGTTAGTAGCTTTATGCTCTCTCTAGATTTTCAGGGATAAGGTACTTATTGCTATAAAGGCCTTCACTCAGCTTCTCTGAAAAAAGGATGAGATTCATTCTGCTCCATCCAAGAGTATTGAACTAGGACAATGGGTGCAAGGTACAGTGTTTCAGATTTTGCCACAACAAAAAGAAAGTCCTCACTATAGGACTGCCCAATAAAAGAATGGAAGCCTTCACAAGGTAGGGTATTCCCTGTCACTTAAAGATTTTGTTCAGAGATTATCCAGTCATATGTCAGGGGTATTTTAGAGGGGCTCCTACTTAGGCAAAGGATGTAGTATATTGAGGGGCAACCTGGTGTGGTGAAAAGAGTGTTGGAACTGGTGTCAAAAAGAACTGGCTTGAAATTCTCCTCAGATACTCATACTGTATATATCCCTGATTAAGTCATTCAACCTCTCTGAGACTCAGTTTCCTTGCTTGTAAAAAGGGGATGAGATGGATTGCTATCTAACAAATGAGACAATGTACGTAAAATATTCTTTACAAACTTTGAATTAATGTATAAATAACTAACTGTTGCTATTATTATATTACTAGATGGCACCTCAGGTTTTCTTCCAAGACTAGGATTATTCTGATTATAATTCTAGCTTTGAGACTCACCCATATGTACAGTTGTTCTGCTAGATCATTCATCACAACACTAGTAATGGACTTCATTGTGACAAATGATTAAATAGTGGTGAATATGACTATTTCAACATAGAAATTCGCCTCAACACACACACACACACACACACACACACACACACTGCTTCCTACTTCTTGGAGCCTTTACAAAAAAATAAGTGATTTATCCGTTCAAGAACATTCTTTCAAAAAAAAGTTTAAGCTAAAAGAAGAGAGAAAGAGAGAGAGAGAGAGAGAGAGAGAGAGAGAGAGAGAGAGAGAGAACTGTTTAATAATTGTTCAACAATTCATTAATACACAGGGCTAGCCAGATATCTAATGTAGGCAGAAATGTAACAGCTCCATTTCTGGTATAATCGGATTGATTGATCAGGTCAATCAGAGAAAGCTATAATGACTAAATTGAAGGTGCATTTATTTCAATTGTTTATTGTTTTGTGGTTATCTTATTTGATCATCTCTGCCCTGTTGTTTCTCTGATGCACCTTTGAACTGGTACAGGCTGTATGACGTGTGACATATTTGCATCAAATATCAAGAGGGGAGCAGAAGGATTGAAATCTTAGTATGTCTGGTGGTTCAGAGCCTTCTCTTCCTCCCTGTGTCATTGAGGATGTGAATGCTCTCTTGCCTTCTCACTTTGGAAGCTGCCTCTTTGTCTGTGACAACCACCCTAATGGAAGATGGACTATTTTAGGTTCACCTTGTCATCTGCTCTGTCCATCTATCTTTCTACTGCAGAACAAGGAGAAAGGTGCTAGCTCCCCTAGCTTCCTGCATCAAAGAAGTTTAAGCTTTTAATGCAAGTGCTGATTAATTAACAAGGGTGCAGGACTTACATGCATTTCAAGTTTCTTTTATCTCTGGAAGAAAAGAAGCTTTTTTGGCAGATACTTCCTGCTTACTGTCTAGTTAGGTGCTTCAAAGGGCAAGCTTTGATGAGCTGAGTGGGTAGTGATTGTGTGTCTGTAAAGGGCAATGAACACTGATTAAGGGATAGACCCACTCGTGTCAATTTCCCCATGTACCACCCAATCTAATTTCATCTCATCTCTATATAGAATTGATTTGGCATAGGTAGACAAAGCTGGTGGCTAGGAACTGTCGAGAATATTTCCACCTGGAGAACAGGTTCCATCCAACTGGGGAACACCTTATATTTACCAAGGACTTTGGGGGGGGGGTATTAAAGCATTTTCATATGTTTCCCATTTGATCTTAACACAAATTTTATGATGCAGGCAGCATGATGGGGAGGGGCAGGGAGGATAACACAGCACCTGTTCTTAGGCATGCTTGAATCTCAATTGCTGACTATAGCTGTATGTCAGCCAGTTAGTTAAACTCTATCCTATTATTTCCTTATCTGTAAAGTGGGGCATAATACTACATACACAATCTACTTCACTGAGGCCTTTCCATCCATTCATTCAGCCAACATGTATTAAACGCTTAGTGTGTTTGGGGCACTATTCTTAGAGCTGGGGTAGAGGGATTCTGGCTTTGTATTATGCCTGGTCATTCCCTCATAGAGCTGGTTGTTTAATAGAGTGATATGACATATACACAAAAAGTGATGAAGTAGAATTCTACATAATAGAGACAGCACAATACAATGGGAAAAGCATTGCCTGTGATATCAGAGGGCCTAGGTTCAGATCTCACCACCGAAACTACATGATCTTGGACAGGTCTATTCATCTTACTAACCATCAGTATTCTCAATTGTAAAATGAGAAAGTTGGCCTAGATGACCTTGAGGTCTTTCAAGCTCTAGATCTTACCTTAAAATTGAAAAATGGTCCAAAGACCATGAAAGATAGAAAGCAAAATGCCAAGTGAAGTCTGAGGAAGGTCATTACTTACCAGGGAGATTGTTGTAGAGAAAGTGGTTGGTAAACATTAAAGCTCTCCACAACAATGATAATGATATTAAACCTCACTGGTATTGGTTTAAAAAATAATAGAGAAATTAATCAATGTAAAGACTAGACAAGGGAAAACCAGAAGCAATGGAACTTCATAACACAGTGTTCAATAAAGCAGAAAACATAAATTACTTTGGGATAAAAATCTCTATTTGATAAGAAGGCCTGGGAAAACTGGAAAGCAATCTCACAAAAATTAGACAAAGATCTTATAACATATTCATAATAAATTCAAAATGAATACATGAATTTAATATTAAAAATCATACCATAAATAATAAAAGAGAAGCAGATCATATGCTTTTCACAGCTACAGGTAGATGTATTCCTAACCAAACAAGAAATAGAATCAATTATGAAAGATAAAATAGATAACTGATTACACTAAACTGAAAAAGTTTCTATGCAAATAAAATGAACCTACAACGATAAGAAGGAAAGTGGCCAAATAGGGAAAAATTAAAGCCTCTGTAATGAATTTCTTAAGGGTTCAATATCTAATACATACATAATATACATGTGATACATATATATGTACATATTTGTATATAGGTATATGTGTGGATAAATTGATAGATGGGTCAAAAAACATTCCCCATTAGATATCAAAGGATATGGATACAGAGTTCCCCAAAGAAGAGCTAAAAATTATTAACAATTTTATGAAAGAATGCTCAAAGTCTCTATTAATCAGAGAAAGAGAAATGCAAATCAAAAAATCCCTGAGGTTTCACCTCAAACCTAACAAATTGTCAGAGATGACAAAATGTGAGAAAGATCAGTGTTGGAGTGGACTGGGGAAAAATAGGCACACTAGTATAATGTTGATAGAACTAGGACTCAGATGCCACTTTGGAAATCAATTTGGAATTATGCAAATAAAGTAACTCAAATGCCCATGCCTTTAAAATGCCCAGTGTCCAAATATTCTAGGCTAATTCCAAGGAGAACTTTATTTGGAGGAAAATCCCCATACATGTCAAAATATTTATAGCAACATTTTTGTGATAGCAAATAATTGGATATAAAGTAAATCCCCATAGCTTGAAAAATGATCCAGGTTCAAGGAACCTGTGGATTTGAGGCCACATGTGACCGTCTAGGCCCTCAAGTGTGGCCCTTTGACTAAATCCAAACTTCAGAAAACAAATCCTTTTATTAAGGGATTATTATTTTTTGTTTAGCTGCTAAACAAATTATTATATGTGAATATAATAGAATACTACAATGCTGCATAAAAAATGAATATAATCAGGGAAGCTAGGTGGCACAGTGAATAGAGCACTGGCCCTGGAGTCAGCAGGACCTGAGTTCACATCCGACCTCAGACACTTAACACTTACTAGCTGCATGACCTTGGGTAAGTCACTTAACCCCAATTGCCCTGCCTTACCTCCCCCCAAAAAAAGCAAAAAAAAAATTTAATGAATATAATGAATACAAAGAAGTGTGGAATGATTTATAGGAACTGATGGAGAATGAAATACACAGACCCAAGAAATAGATAGATAGATAGATGTGTGTATATGTGTGTAGCTATATGACTACAGCAATGTAAACAAAATAACCACCAAACAATCAAAAATGAATATTTTAAAATTAAAGAAAATAAGCATGGTCTCAGAGAAAAAATATAAAAAGATACTCCCACCCCATTCCTTTTCAGAGGTAGGAGGTCCATAGCTGAGGAACATCACCTATATTTTCAGAGTTTTCAATGTATGATTGGTTTTGCTGACTTTTTTCTTCTTACTGTTCCCCCCTTCCCCCATCTTAAATATCTTTTGTTCAGTGCAGTGGATTTCTGGAAGAGGGGTATTAGGAGAAATTCTAGTGTTGTAAAATAAAAAAAACAGATAGCAATACAAAATCATTTAAAATAATGGTGATAACGACTTACATGTCTAAGGTTTACAAGGCACTTTCCTCACAATAGCCTTATAAGGTAGATAGTATTGGCTTTGTTACTCCATTTTGCAGAAAAGGAAACTGAAGCACAGAAAGGTTAAATGAGTTGCCCAGGTCTGCACAGCTAAGAAAAAAAAAAATTATTGAACCCAGGTTGTCTGAATACAAATCTAATGATTCCTCTCTGTATCCTTCTACCTCCTTAAATGTGAACTATGATTATTTGTTGTAGTTCATATGTTGAACCAGTTCATTATATTTCACATAACATCATATATTAGGTAGTTCCTCATTTGGCAACTGAAAAAACTGATACTTAGGTGAGATTTGCTAATAGATAGTAGATAAAGAAGCCAAGATTAAAACCTAGGACGTACTGATGAAATGCAGTATTCTCTGTATAATTCCAAATTACCTTTGGTCCAAGGACAATCTTTAGAGCCTCAATGACTCTCCTCTGTTAGGTGAGCTAAGTCACTCCATGACCACCAACTACTGAGACCAACTAGAGAGCCAAGAGAAAGAAGTGCAATGTTTCTTTGGCTCTGGATATAAATTTGTCAACACTTATCACCTCATACCTAGTCAGGAGTACGAGAGCAGAACAAAGGGGTTTTTTTCTGTTTTGATCAATGGTTATAATCCTGTGATATGACCAAATATACTGAGTTAGTTAGGAACACTTTTCCCCATAGTATTTCTGTGTTTAGTTGTTTCTTTCTGGCTAATTTCAAGATCAAGTGGCTAGTATTAATTTTAAGCAGAGTCTGACTTTAACTCTGCATATATATATATATATATATATATATATATATATATATATATATATATATATATATGTCATGAATCATCAGTATTCAACAATTGTTAATGTACAACATTAATCCACAGAGCCAGCATATCAAGTGCTCGTGAAAAACTATCTTTCTGGTGCAGTAGATAGAATGGCAGGCCTGGAGTCAGGAAGACTCCTCTTCCTGAGTTCAAATCTGGTCTCAGATAGTTCTGAGCTATTCACTAACCCCTGCTTACCTCAGTTTCTCCTCTCTAAAATGAGCTGTGAACTATGGAACAATGGAACAATTCCCTTCTATCCAGAATATATATCTCATAAATCCTCTCCTGGTTTGATGTGTCCTGATGATAATCCTAAGGATTTTTGCTTTCTTTTCTTTTCTTTTCCTTTCCTTTTTTTTCTTTCTCCCCCTTTTTAAAAAAAATAACTTTGTGATCTGATCAAAGCCTCCTAATTTCCTTGGTCTTTCTGCTGATGAAGCCCTTCCTTTCTATCTGAAACCTGATTCTAGTCTGTTGCCTTCAGGCTGAGTGGAAATAGCCATATACTTCTTTAGAGTTACTGACTCCTGAACTGTCTGGCATTTGCTCATATTGTACTCTTTATCTCCCTGGCCATTGGCCTACCTACTTCCAGCTCTCATTCCTTGTGTGGCATAGACTTGTCACCACCAAGATCCTACTAACATTTCTCCTCCAGCCCATTGTATAGCTATGTTCACGGTGATCAGCTCATTTTCTCATTCCTCTAACTCAGCACTTAATCAAAGCTCCTTAAACCCTATCAAGTAATAACTTGCTGACTTTAGCATCATAAGCCACAAAGCATTGTATTGATATCCTTGTTTGAGTTGTATACTACTACTAAACTGCAAGATCCTGGAGGTCAGGTGCTAGTAAACTTTGTATGTACTCTAGTATATACAGTAAAGTTTTTTGCCTCAATGGGTACTTAGCAAACTTTGTATTGTTAAATACAACCCTTGCATTTAAGCTGAAACCTAGCAAGGGAAAGTCACTGCTCCAGGGCATATATCACTTGGTAATGGCAGGGCCTGGAGTCTTGGGGTAGTCAAACTGTTTTTTCAGCACTTTTTGTTGACACAGGAATTTAGGCAGCCCTGAGAAAGGATGAAGCCAATGGTCAACAACTCCACTCAATATATGAGGATAAGAGCATTAGATAAGTTCACTCATTTAACAAACATTTATCAAATGTAGATTTCATACTCATTAGGGGAGATTATATTGTTCAGTCATTTCAGTCATGTCTGACTCTTTGTGATGCCATCTGAGGTTTTCTTGGCAGAGATACTAGAGTAGTTTGCAATTTCCTTCTCTAACTCATTTTACAGAAGAGGAAACTGAGGGAAACATGGTAAAGTGACTTGCCCAAGGCCACATAACTAGTAAGTGTCTAAGGCCAGTTTTGAACTCAGGAACACGAATCTTCCTGACTCCAAACACAGCACTCTATCCACTGTGCTAACTAGCTGTCCCATTGGGGGAGATAAAAAAATTCAAATGAGAGTATCCTTGACCTCATGGAACTTATTTCCTAATAAGGGGATAAGATACAAGTAGAGATAGTTATAATATAGAATGTTACATAACTTCATTAAAAAGAGCACTTACATGATTAGTATAATACATAATATTATATAATTAATGTCCAGGGCAATAGCGGTAGATTTAAAGAACAAAACTTTAAAGCACAACATTAATGTGAATTATTAGTATTATTGCTAACTACCAGAACTGGTCAATAGCCAGGCAACTAAATGAATGGATTTTCAAAAAAAAAAAAAAGATTAAGTGCTTATTAAGTGCAAAGACCTGTACTAAGCAGTGTGGAAACAAATAGGGAAGTAAGATAGTGCCTGCTCTCAAGGAACTCACATCCTAGTAGGGAGATGATACATACAGGAGATTTCAGCTACAAGTCAGAGAGAAAGGTCCTCTGGTTCTTAGAACACAATGACAAAACATTGAACAATGCCTTTTAATGTCTATTCCCATTAATAAAATCACGTGAGTGTTGAACCACTTGACAGTGACAAGAACTTCAGTGGCAAGAACTTTCTTTCCTGGATCTTTGGTAGCTGTAACTGTGGCACCTACAGCAGCAGTTGCCAAGATACATCTCCACATGGATTATTTCCCTGGATGATATCTGAGGACACTAGGCTGGAAGTATCACTATTTCCATAGCATACTCTAACTTGGGCAATGTGTCTTTTGCTGAGGTAGCATAAAACCATAAGAGACTAGATAAGGCTAGATTCAGGGGTAGGAAACCCAAGGCCTTGAGACCACATGTCGTCCTCTAGGTTCTTAAGTGCTTGGATTCAGTCAAAGGGCAACACTTGAGGACCTAGAGGGCCACGTGTGGCCTAGAGGCTGCAGATTCCCCACCCTGGACTAGAATCTCAGTTTCATTTCTCCCTTATATCCTTTTCCTCAGCTCTCCCATTCTGAACAAGAACCTGCCTTCTTCCTAACAGCAAACATCTGAACGTTTTTTTCTGGGGTATTTCAACTGTGAAATAGCACCATGTACTACATTTGGATTTATAGTATCTGAGTTCCAACCTTGGCTTTTGTTATCTTGGGACAGCTAGGTGGAGCAAGGGATAGAGCACCAGACCCAGAGTCAGGAAGAGTTATCTTCCTGAGTTCAAATCTAGCATCAGATACTTACTAGCTGCATGACCCTGGACTAATCGTTTAACCCTGTTTGCCTCAGTTTCCTCATCTGTATCTTTGCCAAGAAAACCCCCAGTGGCATCACAAAGAATTCGAAACATCTGAACAACAACTTCTTTTGTAACCTTAGTGTTTACTTCTTTTAGCCTCATATTCTTCATCCAGCAATCCACCTGGATAATCTTGCCATCTGTCTTGCTGCTAAATATTTTCTTTCTACTAAGAATCAAATCCTTCTTATTAGACCTTCAGAGACCATGGTACCCTAGGGGTAGGGAGTGGTTATGTTGTAATCCAGTCAGATTTGGAATTTAGCTTTGAGAATGAGTTGTCCTGATGATGAGTTTAAATTTGCCCAACTCATATCTATTCAGCCCTAGACTATGCTTTATATGCCATTCAGCCACCTACCCTGAGAATCTTGCTATATGTCCCATATACTTGCCTCTCTACTCTCTAGAAAATAATCAAATCCATGCCACTATCCTAAAAAGGTATGAAAACTGACCTTTGACTCCATTCCCCTCCTTCTCCTCCTCCTGACTGCCCACATCAAATCTCCAGCACCTAGCACAATTACTGACACTTAGTAAGAGACAGACAGATAGATAGATAGATAATATATTGATAACATATACTTATACATCCCCCCCTTTCTTCATTCATCATCAAAGTAAACATGGTAGACTCAAAAGTCTCATTGGTCCCATCTAGCTCCAAAACCTCTAATCTGACACATTTACCCTGGACTTTTCAGTCTCTATTGCCTTTGTAACCTCAAGGTTGATGTTGACAAACCCAGATCCCTCTTAAAAAACTGGAGGCCACTTCATGGGATGAGAGTCTGGCACCACACAACCCGTTGCCTTAATTAATCCATTGGTATTTACCAAAGGATCTGATACCCATTGTTTCCCCTATCCCCCTTCCTGTTCTTAGTACCCCTACCTGGAGTGGCATTATTGATGCTGACATTCTGCCTCCAGGCCATGTAATATAGGCCACTGATTACATCATAGCTGTATGATACCAGTTATTTTTTTTCCCACTCACTGACAGTGGGAACTGTGCCACCTCCATTACAGATTGCATAAATAGGCCTCCAATACTGTAAATATATATATAGTGCATTTTAATGATTACCGCTGCAAAGACCTGTCTGTGTGCATGGCAGCCAATAGAAAACTACTCCAGAAAGCAAATTCTAACCCTCTATCGATAGCTTAGCAATAGCTTCCTAATCGGCTATGCTAGTTGATAAAAGATGCATTAGAGCCTCCTGTCAGGAATCTTGCTCTACCTGGCGATGAGTCAAAGTGATACTCCACCTGTGACCACTTAGAAAAACCAGGGATGGTTGTGGGGTTTTTTTTTCCTCTTTTCTCTTTTTGCTTCTTTTTAACTTATGCCATATTGACATTTTAAGCATTTTCCAGTTAAGATGTCTGTATGCAGACACCCAGAGAGGCACAAATCATAGCTCAGCAGGAGTCACACACAGAATATTAGAACAGAGACTAAACTAAACCAAAGACCTGCATTGTTATAAAGGAAAATAGGATAGAAGGGGAAAAAGGTACACACCCACATGCTCACCCTTCGATCAATTTTTATGTTGTATAAAGATAACACAGGAATGAATATGCATGGTGAAAAATAAAAAGTAAAGATTGGAGTTTAGGGACATAGGCAGCACTGTGCAATGAAACAGTGATCCCAAATTAGTCCTAAACTCTTATTCTATTCCAGGTTTCGTATTAAACACTAGAGATACAGAAAACACTGCTTGCCTGCAAGGGGTTTACTTTGTATCAGGGGACCTGAGTTTGTGATTCTTTTCTGATGTTCACTATGTGGTTGATTTTGAGTAACTCACTTCCTTTTTCTCAGTCTCAGTTAATTCAAATTTTATTGTTGTTGTTGTTAGTTCTTTGTTTTCAAAGAGGACCAATGATATTACGGGGTAACATCTTGACTTGCTTATGAATTGGATTAAGCAAGGCAGAGCTGCACAAAGTTGTCAGCCACACTCTCTCTCCCGTCCTCATTGAGATCCAAAGGCAATGTAAAAGTCAAGATGACTGTAGATGGCCCTGGATGTAGTGGACGACCTTGACGTCTTCGATGTCTGACCAAACTATTGGCATTCCACATCGCCTGCTTCTGCTGACTTCATGAATGTAGAAACAAATTTTTCTTGTCCACCCATTCCATAGGTGGAAGTCTTCACATGCTTGAGGGAGTCATCCGTCTACTCTAGTGAGGGGTTGGAGCCCTATTGGTTCCCATCACCCTGGTTTAACCTGTCTGCCAAGGGTGTGGCTACTACATAGGCTACAGCTTCTTGGAGCCACAGGTGAGTACCATGGGAATCAGGTGGACGATTAAGGTGAATAAGCAGCACTGCAAAGGACTCAGCCAGTTTTCACCCCAGAGATGCTAGTGCTCCCTGAACACCCCATATACCCCTACCTCAAATATAATACATCACAAGATTGCTGTGAGATCAGAAATATAAACAACATAATAGCATCTGTTCACCTCAACAAATATTAGTGAGGACCCACTGTGTGCTAAATTAATACTGTCAGGGACACCATTTTGAGAAGCACCATGGTGTGTAATGATAGGTAGGAACAGTGTAAAGGAAAACACACTGACTCTGAGTCAGAGTCCTAACTCTGTAGCTTAGAGCATGGGTAACCTTGATCAAATCACCTAACAGCTCTGGGCCTCAGTTTCTACCTCTGTAAAAATGAAGGATTGAAACCTGTGACCTCCAAGTTCTTTTTGCATCCCTAAACCTCTATGATCTTGTGGTCAGCTCTTTTCTCACTGCACCACACTGAGTCTGTTTACATGTGTGTTACTCCACCTCCCTAGAATCTTGAAAGATGTTGTATGCCTCAGCCTTCTGTACAAAGTGGTTGTGTTACATTAAAGCATAACTTGAATATAGGGTCATACAATTTAGAACTAGAAACAACTTTAATCTAGCTCTAGACTTTCAATTTGTAGATGGGGAAACTGAGGTCCAGAGAATGGAAGTGATTTGACCAAGGTCACATAGCCAGCTAGTGTTTAAACTTAGATTCCCTGACATTGATTTCTCTCTTCCCCACCCCTTTCCATCATCCATTGCTTTTTCTAGTATCCCTGAACTTCCAGGTTAGTGAGCCTGCCCCTAATGTCTAGTCCTCAGCATTGAGAGAAAATCAAAAGACCTAGATGATAGTTCTGTTTCTGACACTGACTTGTACGATTTAGGTCAAATTGTTCCACTCCTCTTCACTGGCACTTCTCCAATTGTGAAACAGAAGCCATCAGCAGTATCCACCTGAGAGGCATGTTGTGAGAAACAACAGAGAAAATAAGCATAAAGCATTGGGCAAATAGAAAACTATGGCAGAAATGTTTCATAGTCAGGAAAAGCTCTCTGAAGAGGCGCTTCAGTGACCTTTTTCTAAGGGAGCCCAGAGCCCAGGGCTCAGAGATTTGAAAGTCATGGTTTCAGCTTCCTCCTTTTAGAAACAAGAAGACTATTCCAAAAGGCCTTGACAGTGTCTTCATAGAAGAAGACAGGGATAAGGGGAATTCACAAACTCAGAGAGTATTAGAGAGAGAGGGGCTGTTGTATGTAGAATGTCAGCATATAAAGAGACCTGAGAGATCATGTAGTTTAACTCTCTTATTTTGCAGATAAAGCAGCTACAACCCAGAGAGTTTAAGTGACTTCCCCCAAACCACACAGATTGTTATTAGAGCTAGGTCTAGAACTCAGGTCTCATAATTCCTAGGCCAGTGTCCCTTTCATGCTACCCTACCCCTTACAAATACTGACTTTATTCCCCTGCATTGACACTAAGGGACCATGAGTACTTCACTTTGGCCTCTCATTAACCAAGCAACTCTCTGAGCCTTTAAATCATTGAGCAGGTGTTCATCTGCATTGGAAAAGAAAATGCCTCACCAGGAATTCCCTATGGCAATGAAATCACAGGTGTGGGTAGGGGGGAGGAGGAAGGAGAAAAAATGTTGTCAAAGAAACCAATAATCCATCTCAATGAGGCTCCAAACACCTCGAGGTAGATAAAGTCAGTATCCTCTTCATTTTATAACTGAAAATGACAAGCTCAGAGAGGTGTCCTGACTTGCCAGTGGTCACACAGCTTGTAAGTAGTAATGCTGGGATTAGTTTTTCTAACTCCCAAACTGATATTCTTTCCACTGCACTTTCCAAGGTGCCTCTCATCCTATAGCTCATCCATCTGGGTGAGCAAATTGGAAATAGTGATAGAGGAATGTTTTTCTTCCATTACCAGTTAGTCTCCTAATCATGTCAATGCTCTAGCATTAGCTACAAGGATAATCAGAACTCACACTAAGTACATTTAGAATTCCTTATGCCCCGAGGAATGTGGAGGTCTTGCGATTTCTCTGGTAATAGACCAGACATTTATTGTGTTCTTTCTGGATTTCTTCAAGGCAACTGGTGACAAAGTAGATAAAGTACTGGGTCTGGAGTCAGGAAGACCTGAGTTTAAATTTGGCCTTAGATGGCTATATAACCCTGGACAAGTCACTTCTTTGTCTTAGTTTCCTCAAGTGTAAAATCAGGATAATAATAGCACTTATCTCGAAGGGTTGTTGCAAGCAACAAATAAGATATTTGTAAAAGCACTTAGCACAGTGCCTGGCATCTAGTAGGCATTATTTAAATGCTTATTCCCCTCCCTACATTAACACCCATATTTCCTGGAATACTCAGCTTAGCTCAGTATACCAGACATACTCTGAGAATGAACAATTTTTTATTTATAAGCATTGGAGAATATTAACACAACACACTTCACTCTAATTCAGTGTTAGAAAACCCAGGCTATCATCCTTAGTGTCAAGAAATATTTAATGAGCACCTACCATGGATAAGTAGGGTACTGTACTAGTGGTTTATGCAAGATATTGTGCATCTAGTCAAAGCGTTATATAATTCAATTGGATGACATGCGAATACTACTTACATATACTAGAATTTTAAAGGTGGAAAAAATCTCAGAGATTGTCTTATAAAATCATCTCATTGTTCATAGAAGGAAACTGAGGTGCAGAAAGGGAGAGTGACTTGTCCATTGTTAAATAGCTAGTTAGTGAAAGAACAGAAGGGTATCTAAAACTCAAGTCTTCTGCCTCTCATTCTGAGGCCCTCCTTAATGCAAACTCATCATTTCTGACCTAACTCCCAGAAAAATAATAAGTAGGTAAAATGAGTGTTCATTGTTCCTAAGTATTCAGTCTCTTTTCTTCTTCATGACCCCTCCCCTTGACTCTCTCCACCATCAATGATTTTCTACTTCAATACCACACTATGGTATAAATGGCATAACAGCAAAGAGCAGGGATTTTTAGTGTTTTGGAGAACAAAGACCCTTAAAAATAGCATAAATTCATCCCCCAGGTGCCCACACATGATACGGCTGCCTCTGACTTTGACACAATCTGCCTACAGTCTACCTTTCCATACTCCCTGCACATTGCTTTTCTTCCCATGCACTGTGTCTAGAAAAACTGGTCTTCTTGCTGAGCTCTGTACTCAACATTCCACGTCTCATCTATTTCGCTTTGCACAGGTTTTCCTCTACTCCTGAAAGGTACTCCCTGCTCAGCTCTTTCTAATAGAATCCCTGGCTTCTTTCAATGTGCAGGTTTAGGTACCCCTCCTAAAAGAAGCCTACATTGATGCCCCTAGTTGCTAGAATTCTTCTCTTGGAAATTATTTTTTACGTATCATTTACCTCTAATAGAATCTGAACAGGGACTGGCTTCTTTGCTTCCTTCCTTCCTTTCTTTTTTCCTTCTTTCCTTTCTTCCTTCTTTCTTCCTTTCTTTTTTCCTTTCTTATTTAAAAAATTTATTCATTCATTGATTTAAAAATATAATTTAAAACATTCTTTTATTTTTAATTTTTGAGTTCCAGATTTATTTCATTAAATGTCCATTTTGTCGCCTGAAAGGTTTTTATTCAGTTTTCCTGGGTAGGTTATTCTTAGTTGTAATCTTAGCTCCTTTACCTTTCAGACTGTCATATTCCAAGCCAGCCAGTCCTTTAAGATGAAAGCTGCTAAATCTTGTGTGACTCTGACTTTATAGTATTTGAATTGTTTCTTTCTGGCTCCTTGTAAAATTTTCTCTGTGACCTGGGAGCTCTGGAATTTGACTATATTTTCCTGGGAGTCTTCATTCTTGAATCTCTTTAAAAGGTTAGAATTTTTCTCTGATGCTTTGTTTGTTGCTATTTTCACATGGTTGTATTCTTCTAAGTTTGTGTCTTGATTTTCCCTGTCACTGTAGTAATAGCTCTGTATGGCCAGGTTATTTTTATTGTTGTTTGCTCATTTTTCTACACTGTTTTTCTACACTATTTTACCCTGTAGATCTAAGATATCTAGGAAGTTTCCCTTTATAGTTTCTTGAAATAAGATATTTAGACTATTTCTTTAATTGATACTTTCAAGTAGTCCAACAATTCTTAAATTATCCCTCCTCAATATATTTTCCAGGTCAGTTGTTTATCCAATGAGATATTTCATATTTTTTTTTATTTTCTCATTCTTTTGACTTTGTTTTGTTGTTCTTCAATGTCTTATGGAATCATTAGTTTCCATTTACCCAATTCTATTTTTTAAGGAATTATTTTCTTCAGTGAGCTTTTGTTACTTCTTTTTCCATTTGACTAATTCTTCTTTTTAAGGAATTCTTTTTCTTCATTGAGCTTTTGTAGCTCCTTTCCCATTTTCCCTATACTGCTTTTATTTCAATGAAGTTTTGTGCCCCTTTTACCATTAGACTAATTCTATTTTTAAGGTGTTACATTCTTTGGTATTTTTGTGCTTCTTTTACCAAACTGTTAATTCTCTTTTAATGATCATTTATCATTTCTTTTCCCATTTCTCCCTCTACTTTTTACCTTTTTTTTCTTTAACTTTTCCAGAAATTGTTGCTGGCCTATGGTTCAATTAGAATTTTTCTCTGATGCTTTGTTTGTAGTTATTTTCACATGGTTGTATTCTTCTAAGTTTGTGTCTTGATTTTCCCTGTCACTGTAGGAGTAGCTCTGTATGGCCAGGTTATTTTTATTGTTGTTTGCTCATTTTTCTACACTGTTTCTTTTTCAGTTGGAACTTTATGTTAATGTTGGGCTCTGTTGCTGGTGTGGTTGGATGATGGGAGGGGAGTTACACAGTCTTAAGCCTTCAAGCTATTTTCCACAGCTGTTTTCAGAGCTAGTTCTGGGAGTTTGGAAGTTTTTTTTTTGTTTGTTTTTGCTTCCAAGGTGTTGTGATCTGAGGAGAGATGTGGTTACTGCTCTCCTAGTTTGTACTCTGGCCCTTACCTAGGAAGAGTCCCTGATCCTTTGGGATTACTTTTTTCTTTTCTTTCTTTTTTTGTCTTATATCTATAGCATATTATCTGGAATATTGTAGATGCTAAATAAATATTTTGGAATAACAATGATGTACTAGTTGTATTCCCCATTTGAGGAAAGGTAAAAGGACCTTAATGATGAAATGATAATGCATACATGATTTTGCAGACCTCTTGGGATATTTCCCCTGGGGCTTGTGGATTGGGAAACATTGACTTTAAATGTTACTTCTCTCAGGGACATTTGTACCAAAGCCTTCCTAGAGACTGACAGCCAATGGGTGGGAGAAGATCTATGAGGGGAGGGGAAGCTAATTTTCACTGTGTCTATAAGCTTTTCTTCTTGCCCCTACAGTAGCCTTTTTAGGAAGTTCTTGTATATAAGCCTTTATGAAACAATCATTAATTAAGGAATAACTTAAATGCAACAATTCCATTATAACTGTTTCATATACATACATTTAAAGTAATATATTAAATTATATATATGTATGTGTGTATGTGAATACGCACACGTGTGTATCTGTGATATCACAGTGAACATTAGAGAAGTAGGTTTTAGACAATACATTGACTTCTGAAAAATCTTCTTAGATGTCACTGAAAATAAACTGCCAGGAGACTGAAGTGATAAATACTAGAGTTTCAACTTTTTACAAAGTATTATTTTTTGTCATTGAATCTCACCATGAATCAAGAACTGGAGGCTGAATGTCATGACTGCGATATTTCACCCTCCTCTGCCTCTTCTACCTGCTCACCCTTCCTGTCACCTTGAGCTGTAACCTTTCCTTCCAATCTTCTAGCAGGACACCAGCTGCTGGACAGCTGTTGGGGCAGTGGCAGGGTTATATATAGTCCTGCCAACACTGTGATATGGTAGAGGGGCAGTTTATGCTGCCGCAAGCTGAGCTCAGCCTACCTGTGGCCCCCAAAAGCTAAAATTGTCTCAATGACAGAGTTAATGGGGAGAAATTCTGGTTCTCCAAGCTGTGATTTCAGAAAGGGCCTGTAGCAGGTGTAAGAGAAACAGATGGCTAATGGAAATCAGCAGTAACCCGGGAGATATTTACACTACCTTAGAGTGGAAAAGTAGCCGTGGCAATAAAGAAAAACTCCCTAGTTTTCTGGTCCCAGCCTTTCTGCTCTAGATACACCCCCTCCTCTTTCCTAGTACCCTACTCTCTTCTCTAGAACTCCTTCTATGAGAAATACTTCCATGCTAGAAATATCCATGGTTTGTGTTAGCCAGCCAACCACTGATAACTCATTACTGAGACCTAAGAGATGAGGAAGCAGTCAACAAGGCCCAAGAAGTACCTACCAATACTCATAGTCCTGACTTATTTTGTTGTCCTGGGAAGCAGACTGTTCCAATGGATTGTTTTAGTCTAGGTCTCTAGGGTCATCCCGCTTTCCTGTGTTTGGAGGGTGTTGCATTAGGGTCCCAGTGCAGGGACCTACTTTGGAAATTGGCAGCTCCTGGCCCTGGCACATATGTAGAGGGGTGTGTGTGTGTGTGTGTGTGTGTGTGTGTGTGTGTGTGTGTGTGTGTGTGTGTGTGTGGAGAGCATGTGATATGCTTCCCTAATAGAGGTGACAATTAATGGTTCAATAAACAATCTCTCACACTGAATACGAGTAATCAGGAAACTAAACTAAAGCAGGGTATGTCAAGACCATGGAACAGCTTGACCACAGCAACCTCCAGGTTAAGGCAGTGGTAAGAATGCAAGATTTGGAATTTGAGGTTTCCTTTCAGACTCTGCCACTCACTGCTTAAGTCACCTTAGGCTAGTCACTTAACCCTTGATGAACCCAGGTTTCCTTATCCTGTGTCTTGTTTTTTACTCTCATCCCTATGTGTCTGCTCTAAGCCTCAGATTTTCCCTTATGCTAGTTAAATGTATCAAATAAAGACCTCTTGCTTTGAGCATCATTCTCTGGCCTAACTATTCGGCAAAAGCCTCTTAGGTACCAAAATAGCCTTTACAGACAGGCAAGGGTTATCAGGTCTTGCTTCTGACTCTCATTTCCTCTTCATTTCATTTTCTATTTTCCCTATACAGACCAAAGCTCAATGAAGAATCAACCAGCAATCAAGGTAAACCACTGATCTCCATTAAGTGGATTTTTTTTCTCATTATTTATAATATTCCTAATCATAACAGCTCCCATTGCTCTAGCTCTCTGAAGTTTACAATGTGCTTTCCATATAACAATGCTGTGGGGTAGATATTTATTATCCTAATTTTTCAGACGGGATTAAGAGAGGTGGTGAAGGTACTTACTTAAGTTCATATCACTAGTAAATGTCAGAATCAAAAACTGAAGCCGTGGGTCCTGGCTCCAAGTTGAGCCCTTTCTACTATGTAGGCTGCCTTTCATAATAATAGTTCACAATTATATGGTACTTTAAGGTTTAAAAATCATTCTGCTCACAGGCTGTCCTTTGATGAAGGAAGTGCAAATATTTTCACCATTTTACAGATGAGGAAATTAAGGTTCATAGGGGATAAAGGAACACAGATTAGTCAGTATAGGAACATATGAACTGAAGTCTCTTAATTTCAAATTCAATGCTCTTTCTGCTATACAAGGCTGCCCCTCAAGCTTAGAGGATTTAACTAAAGTAAGAAATATATAAAATGGTCTTATTTGATTGAAGTCTTAGATTCCTCCTGAGGACTCTTATATCCTTTGTCTAGGCTTAGAGGCTTCAGTTAGGTTGGTGGTCTAGAGCTTATCTCTAGGGGTCCTCAAGCAGAGATGGATATATCTAACTGCTGTGCCCTGAGGGTCTTGGAAGTAATGTTTGTTAGGCCCGGAGGAGAGCAAAGAAAATCCATAAAGTTTCCATTTTGTCAAACTTGTTTATTACAATAGAACTAAAAATATAACAGGCTAGCTATGTTGATGTTCTAAAATATGATGTCAGAAGAGCACCTAGAACATTGGAAGAGCTGGGAAGGTTCTTAGAACATAGGATCTTAGAGCTGAAAGGGTTCTTGGAATACAGAATTTTAGAAGATTATATGTTTGAATTGTATGGTATAATAGGAAAGGAAACATACTTCTTTCTAATGTTAAATATCACAGTGGGTCAGAACTATAATAGTTCAACTGGGGTAAGTTTATAGTGGGTTGATCTCTCATAGGAGTGTAGCTGGAGATAGAAAAAGATTCTGGAGAGAGCGGCTTAGTGAAAATGAATTCAAAAATATGGTTCAGAAAACAATAACTTTTATGAGGCAGGTGATAAGATGCACTAAAGAAATACAACACATAAATATGTGTTAATGATGAAGTATGAATAGACTAACTGAGGTTGAAAGCAACAAAAATAGTTTTAAGGATTATGTAGGCAAAAGGTGCAGAGATTTGGAATGGAGTGATTGAGTGATGGGAATGAATTAAAGATGAGTGGATCTGTAGGAGAAAATGCAAAAGGATGAATGAAGAAAGAGAGAAAGACTTTAAAGAAGTATTGTAGGGATTTTGGCAAGATGGTGAAAGAAGGCTATGAAATGACATCAGTAAATCACAGAGCAAGGAGTTGATTTAAAGGATAGGGTAAGAGAAAGTGGGAGGTAGTGAAAGGCATGGACTGAAAAAGAAAGATAATAAATCTGAGAATTTCTAAGAGAAAGAGTCAGGTGAAGTACTGAGTTGAAATAGAAATCAGTCAAACAGATGCAAGTGGAAATGAAGAAAGACACCAGTGATTAAAATATTCTTTCCTTCCTCACAAAAGGATACCTAAAGACAGTGGCAAAAGTTGCAACTAAATGAGACAAAACAGGGCTGCAGAGAAAAGGGAGAGGAAGAAATGTACAAATGAAGGGGGAATGATTGAGTCCCAAAGAAATCATTACTAAAGTTTCATCCTTTCTACTTCAACTTGTCTTTTTAAAGGCTTCTTCCCTTTTTAACAATGAATATTCTAACGGCCTTTTCATTGTACATAATTTATATTCTAGGGTTTCTTCTGACTTCAACAGTTATAGAAATTCATGAAATCATAGATCTAAAACTGAAAAGGACCTCAGATGTCATCTAGTCTCCAATTTTACAGATGAGGAAATTGAGATCCAGAGATGAAAGGATCAGATTTAGAGCTAGAGGGGATGTTAGAGGTCATAGGGTACAACTCCCATTTTATAAATGGGGAAACTGAGGCACAGGAAGGTTAAGTGACATGCCCAGGATCATAAAACAATTAAATGGCTGATGGAAGATTTTAACCCAAGTCCTCATGATTCTAAGTCTTGCTCAAAGTCACACAGGTAGTAAACATTAGAGGCCACAGGCAAGATTTGAATGTAGGTACTTTGACTCCAGAACTAGTGCTCTTTCCATTACACCATTATTCATCATTTGTCTATAATTCTACAATGAAGAGATTATAAAATGCATTGTAAGGAGTAGGCATTCCACATATATTTGCCAAATGATTAAATGAATGAAGCAATATGGTATAGGGCAAAAAGCAATGGACTAAATAAGCTTCAGGAAATTTGGCTTTAGGCCCTAGTTCTTCAACTAACTGTATACTGAGCAAAATAGTTCTCTTCCTTCCTAGTTTCCTCATCTGTAAAATGAGGGGATTAGTAGATACACTAGATAACCTCCTTCAGCTCTAAATTTGTGAGCCTTCCCAATAAGCCAACCAAGAAGGAGAGAATTAAATGTGAATCCTAAAAGTTTGAGCAAAGGAGAAATCTGGATGTGAGAAAAATAGTAGAATGATCTATTAAAAATGTAAGGCTTAATAATTTCAATTAGCATTATAACTCTACATTGCCTAGGTGAGACCAGGTGATCTATTGTGGCTGAGTAGATATTGAAATGTATAAAGCTATCTGAGAGAGATGGTAAAGGAAGGGAAAAATAAGCATAGAAAATGACAACAACAGCCGGTATTTAAATATTACTTTAAGGTTTACAAAGTGCAACTGCCCTATGAGGTAGATAGTAGAAGAATTGTTAGCTAAATGGCATAGTGGATAGAAAACTGGGCCTGGGATCAAAAAATCCTGAGTTCCAATCCAGCTCAAATAGTCACTAGCTGTGAGCTGTGTGACACTCTTGGTTAAGTCACTTAACCGCTGTTGATCTCAGTTTCTTCAACAGAGATAAAATAGCACCTATTTCATAAAGTTTTTGTGAGTATAAAATGAGGTGATATTTGTAAAGTTTATCAGAGTGCCTGACACATAGTTGGTGCTTAATAAAGTTTGGTTTTCTTGTCATTTTATAGATTGGGAAATTGAGTCTAGGAGAGGTTACTGTCCACAGATACAGATATAGTCAATCTTAGAAGCAGGATTTGAAGAGAGATCTTTTGACTCCAAGTCTAGTACATTTCCTGATACTTTATACTGGAACGTAGAGAAAAGGGAAAAAAAGAATAATCATAAAAAGTCAAGGAGAAATGAGCATGACCTAAAGAAATCTATGTATATTTTTCCCATTTAGTTAAAAATTTGGTAAAGAAGTTGGGATGGATGATTAATGGCATCAAGAATCCAGAGGGATATCAACAATTTTGAAAGAAAGGTCAGGTGAATTAAAGAAGCCCCAATAATTAGAGAAAGAAGAAAAAAAACATTTGGAGGGTTTTAATGGCTAGGAAAGGGGATTGATGTAAGATTTGGTTCAAGTCTAGATGGAGCTAGAGATAGGACTTTTCTCTTCCTAAGAGCAGTTTATTTGTGTTTGAGGGGACACACAGAGAGATGAGGAAGAGGTGGTAAAGAAAAGAACTTGAATCAGAGAAAACATTTTAGACAGTCTTGATTGAAGGACTTTAGAAAAAGATAATCTATATGTGTGTGTGTGTATACACACACGCGTATATTCAACACACATACAACAAACATGTACGTGTGTGTGTGTGTGTGTGTGTGTGTGTGTGTGTGTGTGTGTGTATCCCTGAAAATCACCTACCAGATACAGGAGGATTTTGCTTGGAAGGATAGAGAAGGGGGTTAGGGAAAATGAAAAAGAGTTTCATATAGGTTGTAGAGGCCTGAGAGAATTCATTAATTCAGCATAGAAGTATCACTAAGTGAGATATGACCACAGAGTAAGGAGGAATGTCAAGAGGTAATATGAGACATCAACCTGAAAGAAACCTGGTCAAAGAGAAAGCCCAGAAGTGAAGTCTTAAAAATAGTTGGATGAGAAAAATTTAAACAAAACAAAATTTAAAAAATCAACTTTCACATAGAAGCAGATGACTTGAGTTAGGACTAGGTTCCACTTCTTACTTCTTATATGGCTTTGGGCAAATCATTTTATCTAGGCCTCCTATACTAATTTCTAAAATCAGAGGACTGGAATAAATAATCATTGAGTTTACTTTCTTCTCTAATATCCTATGAGCCTAATATTTTATGGGACGGGCAGCTGGTAAAGGGCTCTTGTGTCCTTTGTGGATATAAACTATTGGTCGGAGGCTAGATATCTATGTTCTCTCGGTCTTTGAAGGCCTTCCCCGGGCTCTGCCTTCTCTGAATTACATAAACTAAGCCTTTTCTGGGAAAGCACATCTATAAATGGACTGTGTCAGCATATCTGAAGAATGGGGCACAGAGACTCAGAGAGGCTGGTTGCACAGAATAGTGGAGTATTGTCAATGTATAAAGAAGAGACTGAGGGAGGCAGGGGTGAAATATTTGGGAGAGATGAATGAACCCAAGTAAGCCAAGGAGAGGCAAGAAAAAACCATAGAATCAAAGTTATATATATAGTTACATAACTATACATATTACATATAAACTAGATATACATATAATTTCTAAATATATGTAATTGGTTAGTTAGTGAGTTACTTAGTTAGAAGGAATCTTGGACGTCATCTAATTTAATCCCCTCATTTTCCCTATGGGGAAAAAGAGGACCTGAGAAGAGGAATTGAATCGTACAATTATAGTTTGAGATATGGAAGGGGATAGTGGATATCATCCAGTTGCTTAAAACTCTCATCCTACAGATAGGAATACTAAGGCCAAGAGAAATGAATATGATTCATGGAATTAGAAGTAGAAGGGAATTTAATAGTCTCACCTATTTATCCAGTGTTGGAAGGTTCTCAACAGTAATTATGGAAGTTAGCATTACCCAAAAGAAGCAGCTAGCAGAAAACGAGAAAGGAGGGGAATGCATCTTAATATATGACCTTGGACAAATTATTTAACTTCTCCAGATGTGTTTCCCCATTTGCAAAATGAAGAGTTTGGACCTATTCTGTACCTTCAGCTAAGTGACACAGTGCTAGGCCTGCAGTCAGAGAGATGCATCCCCCTGAGTTCAAATCTGTCCTCAGACATTTACTAGCTGTGGGACCCTGGGCAGGTCACTTAACCCTGTTTGCCTCAGTTTCCTCATCTGTAAAAAAATCTCCAGATTCCATCTGGGCTTTTGGAGAAGGAAATGGCAACATGCTCCATTATCTTTGCAAAGAAAACCCCAAATGGGATCATGAAGAGTTGGACACAACTGAACACTGGTACTTGCAATTAGAGATATTAAAAACATCACTTAAAATTAGGTGAAAGAGATCCCAACAAAGGTAGTGATAGGGAATTATGTGAAGAGTTAAAGAGAAAATAAGAAGGAAGAAAATATTCAAGAGGTGGGGAAGAAATGGTTTCTAAGGTTTTTTCTGTCTCTAAAAGTCCTGTGATCCCCATGATCTTAAACTATGAAGAAGAGAGATGTGGAAAGATGGACAACCGATTGTAGGAAGAAGGCATACTAAGATTAAAGTTAAGATGAGTAAGGAAGAAATGGTTGACAAGATGAAAGAGTAAATCTAGAGGAAAGAAAAAAAGATCAAGGAAATAGAGGTTAGAAAGAAGAGCCTGGTGAACAAAAAGATGTGTAAGTGGTGAGCTGAAAGTTTGGATAGGAAAGGGAGGTCAGCAGAGGGGTGTGTGTGTGAGAGAGAGAGAGAGAGAGAGAGAGAGAGAGAGAGAGAGAGATGATGATGATGATGATGATGATGATGATGATGATGATGATGATGATGATGATGATGATGATGTGGAACCCTATTGGAATGCCAAAGTGATGAGGAGAATTAAAGAACTGAGATGTGTAGTTCAACTTCAAACACTTCAGAGGAAGGCTAGGTTAAAAGATGGAGAAGCCAAAGGTTTCTCAGCTGTCTCTTAGAGTGGGTAAGGGTTAAGGGGAAGTCGGGAGAGGGGCAGACAGACCTGCTTGTGTCTGCCTCACACCCTTTTCAGGAATTTCACACCCAGAGCAGAAACTGACAAATGCTGAGCTCTGAGCAGCCCAGGAGCAGGCATCCAACATTAAAAAGCTCTTGGAAAACCAGGAAGGAGAGATGACAGGGACATTGTTGAGAGCCTGGAGTGAAGATTTTCTTGGTCAGACTTAGTCTGCTCTAAGCTACAGAGCCTTAAAAAGTCAGGGGGAGAGGGGGGAGAGGGGTAGGGGTGGGAGACTTGGGATAGTTAAGGCAGGTTTAAGGTTCAGAGTTAAGGTATTTGCAGCCTATAGGAACCAAGGCTGATAAAAAGAACTAAATGTTGAAGGAAAGAAGAGGTAGGTCAGAGGAGGGGTTTATCCCCCAAATTTGAGGGGAAGGGACTCTAAGCATCAAAAGAGAAAGGGGGAGGGTGCACCTGGGGAAAGAAAGTTGTGCCCTGGCTACATAGGGCTATAGAGGGACAACCCCTCCTGGGGGTGGCAGAAGGGTGGGGGGAGAGGCCATAACTGAGGCTGCCAGTATTAGCCTGGGGTGGGGCAAGATGGAGAGAGGTGAAAACACTATATGACTGGACCTTGAGTGGACAAGAGAGAAGGAGGGTTACTGGGGGTGGGGGGTGAAGGGGAGAAGCACTTCAATATTGGGGATATGAGAGCAAGGTGAAGACGTTGGGGGAGGGGGGCAGAAAGGAGAAGGGAGGGGCAATGTGAAGTCCTAGGAGTTGGAGGAGGGAGGGGGTAGAGAAGCTCCCAGTGAATCCAGGGCAATGCTGGGGTGAAGGGCAGGATTAAATTGGGGTGCAGGGATCCCAGGGAGTCGGACTGTTCGGGTCCTAGGCGATAGGTGGTCACTGCGGCGAACCCAGAAGGTGAATGGGGAGGGGGTGGCATAGGGCGGGGGGCGAAGTGGAGCGGGTCCCGGGCTGAGCTCTAGTGGGGGCGGCGGGGTTGGAGAGGCGGTGCGGGGGGGGCGGTCCAGGGCCGATCGGGAGGCGGAGCCCCGGAGCTGGGGGCTGCTAGAAAGCGACTCACTCGGCTCCTTCCCTTCCAGCGTCCTTGTTCTCCTCCAGTCTCCGTCTCCACCACCAGCGCCCCCCGTACCCGCCTCTTGGTGCGCCCTCCCGGGCTGCAGCTCCGCGGCCCCCTCAGGCATGGCCGACCCGAGCAGCCCCGGGCTCGGGCTCCGGTGGCGGCTGCGGCTCCGGCTCCGCCTAGGCTCGGGCTCCGGCCGCCCGTCTCTGCTACCACCGCCTCCCTCCGCTCCCGCCCCGCTGCTCCCTCTTCTTCTGCTGCTGGCCAGCGGGCCCGGCTCCTCTGCCTCCCGGGAACCCGACAGCTCGTGCCGGCTGAAGACGGTCACAGTGTCCACGCTGCCAGTGCTACGGGAAAGCGACATTAGCTGGAGCGGCGGCCGGGCCGGGGCCGGAGCAGGCGCCGCCACCGCTGCCGCCGCCGCCGCAGCGGCCGCGGCGGCCGGCTCTCTGGGCTCAGGAGGCTCTGGTTCGGGCGGCCCGGGCAGCCCCGCAGAGTCCCGACTCCTGCTCTTTGTGCGCAATGAGCTGCCCGGTCGCATCGCAGTGCTGGACGACCTGGACAACACGGAGCTGCCTTTCTTCACTCTGGGTAAGAGGCGGAACCCGGGGGCCAGGGGAGGCATAGGACAGTGGGACCCAGAGGGAGTCCGGAGCTCAGTCTGTCTCCCTCCCACTTGACTGTCTCTCTGGGATGTCTCCACCGGGCATCATATTTCGGAGCTCAAACAATCCCCAGGGCCCGAATCATCCCCTAGAGAGCGAACCTCCGATTAACCCGCGTACATCTCTGGCTTGCGGCCCAAAGAGTTCTCCCAGAGCCCCAGGGGGCATGGGGAGTGTGGTCGTTGCTTTGGACCTGAAGACTGTCCTGAACGATATTAGAGAGACGAGGGGAAAAGAGTTGGGGGGGGGGGTGATTAGAGGTAGATGGGAGGAAGGGGCAACCCCTCCACCACCATCAACTCTATCAGGAGACCAGCGCACAGGTGGTTCCAGTGTGCTCCAGGAGTGGGAGCAGCTGGCAGCAAGGTGCCGGGGGAGGGAATGGGGGATGACAGTTTGTGGATTTGGGATTTTGTTCTCTTTGGGGATTGAGATGGGAGTTAGTGGGAGCCAGATTTCCTACCGAGGGTACCTCAGTGCTTGAGATCATTGCTGGGACACCTGACTTTGGAGCAGTGAAGATCTAAAAAGAGCAGAGTGCTTCTCGGGGCAGACTCCTGGTCACGGAGGGCAAGGAAAAGAAGGCTTTCCCCTTATCTTCCCCCCTCCGGGGCGCTGTCGTGCTGAAAAAAAGAGTTTAGGAGACGCATGCACTAGTTAACTGTGTGTGTTGGGGGAAATAGTGGATATTGGGGAAGGTGGGACAAACCCCTGTACTGGAGCACCTGACCTCCTCTCCTCGCCCCCTAGCCCTTTTCAGTACGGAACCTCTTGCTCTCGGGATTTGGTAGACCCGGCAGATCCTTAAAGAAAAAGTGTTGTCTAGATTATTGTCTGGTTACGATCTGAATTTGCACAGTATAAGGATGTCCCTGTTGTCCCTCATGGTTTTTTCCCCCTGGTAATCGCGGGGGAAAGGGCATAACAATCGTGTGAGGTCTGTCTCCAGGTCGGCACTGACACAATGCGGTATCAAAGTCTCGTCAGTAGCATTAGAAACCTCTATTTCTTGTCTACTTATGCCTTGTCTCCTGGTCTCTACCCCTTTCTTAGGGCACAGCTCCCCTGGCTTAGCATTTTATTTCCTTCATATAATAACTTTCAGGACTTGAAAGAATAACAGTCAAGGCAGAACTTAATCAGAAAGTTCCGGGGCAGACTGACGCCTGCTCTGTTTGGCCAAGTCCCCAAGGATCGTTCCCTTCAGGGCTATCTGAAGAGTGACTGGTTTTCCTCTTTGTATCTTAATTATCTAGAGCATTTAAAAAAAAAAAAAAATTCCCCTGTCCCTCTTTCTAGCTGTCTCTCCATCCCTATCTGTTCACCCATTTAGACTGAAGAGAAAGATTTATTAATAGAGTCTGTCCAACGAGACACTCTTCTGCTATTTATTGAAGGACCCCTCCTCCCTTGGTCTGTCCCAAATTCTTCTCAGCCCTCTGTGGGATGCAAGAGCTGTGGGATTCTGTTCTGGATGCAGAGAGGGACTTTTGGCCTGTGTTCCCTTCTAGGAAATGTCTGTCAAAAGAGAGGACACTTTCTTCCCATTCTATCATCACTCAACTCCTATTCACTTCAGAAAGAGAGATGTAGTTGAGGGGACTGAGGAAACCTGGATTTAAAGTAAGGGCATATGAGTCCAAATCAGAGCTCTTTTTTACTACCTATGACCTTGGGCAAGTAATTTCAATTCTCTGAGCTTCATTTTGCTGCTCTGTAAAATGAAAGGAGTGGACTAGATAATTTCTAAAGTGCATTCCAAGTCTAAAATGCTGTGATCCAAAGATGCTAAGAAATGGGAGCAAAATGCCTATCAGTTGAATTCCTCTCTCTCCTGCTCTTCCCAAAGCCCTGAACTTCCTCCTCTGTGTGTAATGAGGCAGCAGATGGGCACTTGACAATGCTTTGCTCCACTCAGTCCGGTTTTCTTCCCTCTCATAGCCCTGAAGCCTACAGTATATAGAGTGCTCTTGGCTTCCCTGAGAGAAGGATGTGAGGGGAGGTGTGGCAGGCACATCAAGTTTAAGGCTCCTTCTGGGGGACTTCCCTGGGCAGTTTTTCTTACCTCTGTGGAAAAGCATGTTCCTTCCCCAGTAGCCTCCATTCTACCTAGAAGGATTAAAGAGGGGTTGAGGGGGAGATGACATGCTACCATGGATTAGCTTTGTTTCCACTTTCACCTGGGCTCTTGGAGTCCAGTATTGGCTCCATGGCACAAATAGCACAAGAAATCTGGGACTCCTAGCTTGGTCTGCTGGTTCCAGCCTTGGAGCTCAACTCTATGATCTGGACAGTGAAGCAGCCAGAGTTCTCCTTAGGCTCACTACTGCCTCCTTCCCTTTCTTCTGGTTCTTGGCTCTTGAAGAGGCAAGTCCCACATCACTGAATTGAGGGACTCAAATACTCCTGGAATGCCAAACTTCCTCCCCCCTCCCAGCATTCCACCTTTAACAAAGCAGGCAGCCTATGTCACCCAACTGCACCAAGGTCTCCTGAGTCGTTAAGGAGTGGGTCCAATAGATTGAGAGACCCAAATGGCAGAATTACAAGATGGGATATGAACTTCTTAGGGGACAGGAGAATGAGATTCTCAGAACCTTGAGGGGAACAGAGGAGAGAAAGCTCCTGTTTGGCTGCTTGGGAAGCTGTCCTAGACCAGATTGCACAAGGGTTCTGTGTTTCAACACATGGTCAGGATTTTCACAGAAAAGTCTTGATCCCAAGGATTGAACAGATGAAATCATGGCATGGAAATGACTGGAACCAGAAGTATATGATAGGAAGCTAAAAATCCTGTATTCTCTCAACTGTTTGCCATGGGCACTTGTATCTCCAGAATTCTTCTCTCTCCCTCTAAGTATTTCTGTCTTCACTAGGAGCCTTTATAAATGTTTTGATTAGAGAGTACCAGAAATTGTGGAGGCTGTGAAGTATAGTTCCATTCCTTGAGTTTAACCCCCCACCCACCTTGTGAATGATTTTCCCCTTTATCCTACTGTGATCTGTTCCTGGAGATTTGCCTAATTCTGGGGTATGCCCTCCCCATCTCTCTCTTCTGCCCTGTGCCAGGGACCTGTGGTGGTGCTGCTTCCCGATGGGGAATTTGGCGAGCATCGGCAGCAAGCAGATGGCTGGGGATGGATGGCAGGAGCTATGCAGAGAAACGGAGGCTTTTTATTTGTATTGGTCTGAGACTGTTTGCGGGTAAACACTGGGTGCACAGTGAGCTTTGTGGAGAGCCCTAGAACTGGCGAGAAAGGGAAGATTTGATATTCCTGCCATCCCCTCTTCCCTAGGCCTCCTGGTGTTAGAGACACTTGTCTCCCCCTACCTAACCATTGGATCAGTTTCCTGCCTCTGTAGAATTCCCATGCCATATGGTTCTCCAAATAGGAGTGGACACTTCCATTCTCTCTTGCTTCTAACCAGAGCAGAGATCTGGAGTTTATGAGTCTCCATCTGATGAATTCTGTGGCCATTGTTCAAGGAGATTTGTCAGTGAGATATACCAAGCATCTGATGATTGTCTGGAGCCACTAGGAGGTGGTGGTGTCTGATGAGGCTACATTTAGGTCCTTGGGGACAATTTGCTCTGTTTATTCATTCTAGTGACTCAGCATCACATTTTCCAACTGACCCCCTGGTATTAAAAGTCCTCTTGGGCCCATAAGGTGAATTTTTAAAAGGAGAGGATACTCCCTCACCCAATACAACTCTTTGTGATCTACAGAAGATTTCTCCTTGCAAACTAGTTTTCTCTATCAGTTGGACTCTGAAATCCTCCCCTCATTTTTGGTCAAGTTGTTCTCCCTCCCTGTTACCCTTCCTCTAGTGTCCTGAACAATTACCTTGCTCTTGACTGGTATGGAGGTTAATTACAAGTGCTGTTTCTTTCTCTATCTCCCCTGCCTTCATCTCTTCCTGCCTTGTCAGGCCAGGTTTCCCTTGGTAAATAAATGGACCTTTTCTTCTTGAATGGGAATGATCAAAAATCAGAAAGGGATTAAGGGTTTTAAAATTCATGTTTCTTGGTATAGGAGGCCTGCAGAAAAAAAATGCTGCTTCCAAAATAGAGAAGAGGGGGACTAACATTCCATTAGGATAATAGCAAAGCAAAGATTTATTGAGCATCTTTTCAACTCAATACTGTGGGGGATACAATCTTGAATTAGACATAGTCCTTGATATTATGGAATATACCATATAGTTAAGGAGATAGGGCTTAAAAGTTAAATAACTAATGAAGGGGAGAGGCAAAGCATGTAGTAATCCATCAAGGATACTTTCACATTTTTAGGTGTGTGTATATGTGTATACATGTTTAATTTTAAGACAGAATAAGAGATGCTGTTTACAAGACTGCATATGATTACGTGAGAGAGGAGCAAGTTGAGTATCATTGGTCCAGAGGAGAAATCACTGGACTGAAATGGTCTGGGAAAGTTTTATTGGTATAAGACTGTCTGGGTCTTGAGACAGGATCTGGATATGGTTGATGGCTTGGAGTAGAGCAGGGAAACTGATGTTACCTACCTGGAAGATGATTAGGGGTCAGGAGGAAGGCAAGTGAAATAGTTTTGGGGAACTGAAATGTTTTAACCTTATAACTAATGTGAGTCTTGGCCAAATCACTCATATATATATATATATATATATATATATATATATATATATATATATATATATATATATATATCTGTGCCTTAATTTCCTTATTTGTATAAAGAAGGGGCTAAGCTAGATGATTATATTTCTATTTAACTCTGGAAGATAAGTAATGCAAGTGAGGTTACCTCCATCTTACATATGAGGTGGGAAAGTTCTGATTTGCTCATGGCCATATTATAAGAATGAGGGTCAGGATTTGAACCCAGATGATCTCTAAGTTCCTTTTTAACCTTGACATTCTAGACAAGTCTAAGTACAAATGCTATTAGTCAATGCTATGGTCATTCCATTCTTTCTCAATCATCACCCTTCTTTTGTTACTTAAAGTACTGAGGAAGAAGTGGTCAAATAAAAGAGTTTGGCTAGAAGAGGTAGCTAATTCAGGTATTCTGGGTTCAGTCTTTTCATGTTCCCCCTCTCACCACTCTGCTCCCCCTCCACTCTCTCCCTTTCCCCCCTCCATCCCAGTAGCACCTACCCACAGGCAGCCCAGATCTTATCTGGGATTTAGTTTTGATTCTTAACACATACACCTAAATGTGTCTTTCCCACTGTACTTAATAGCAGCCAGGGAGGGGAAGTTCAGTTGTTTACCACCAGCTTTGATTCAGAAAAAAAGGGAAAAGAGAATTTAATAACCTTACTTTGTCTTAACATCTCTCAGTAATTTCCTTTGTCATGTAAAGCGTGTAACTGAGGGGGTGTACAATGACTTGTGGGGGGAAGGGATGGGGAAAAAGGGAACTTGGGCACATGCAAGTTCAAACTGTCTCATCTCAGGATGTTTTAGCTATAGGGCAAGAACTTCTTTGTAATTATGGCCTTAAAGGGCTAGAAAGGACTACAGGTAGGAAAATGACCTCTTCAGATTGACAAAGAAGATTGCTTAGATTTCAGGAGTTAGAGCTGAAACATTAGGGATAGTCTAATCCATCCCTTTCATATTACAAATAAGGAAACTGAGAACCAGAGAGAGATCACTTTCCCACTTTTCCAAAAATATACAGTAGTAACAGGATTAAAATTCAGGTACTCAAAAAGCACTCTTTTTTTTTTAATTAAACCAAAATTGCTTCCATCTGGCCAGACTCCAATTCTGGTGAGGTAACTCCCTTTACTAGTGAAGGTCAGGACCTTATATGCAACTTTGAGTTTTAGAGAGTTGCCTAGAGAATTGAGATGTAAATAACTTGCCCAGGGTCACAAAGCCAGTGACAGGATCAGCACTTGGCCCCTGGTTTCAAGTCCATTCTGTATACAGTATGCTTCTCCACATTCACAGAATGAGGCATACATCAGTATACAGTTAGAAGGCTATAGGGTATCTTTATCTTCTTTGCTTCATTATATTGTCAATTACATTTTTTCTTTTCAATGCCTGGCAACATCCTGGGGTTTCTCTAGCATTAGACTGGTACTGTCAGGTAGCAGTCTGATTCCACTCCTTCCTAGCCCCCAATTCCCTCTTAAAATTCCCACTTTGCTCATTCCAATCTGATTACTGCATCTTTTTTTGAGAGTCTCTCCACCCCAGAAGTAGCAGTGTTCCTATTAGTTTTTTTTTTCCAGTGATCTAGAAGCAACATAAATGTATTTTTTTTATAAAGAAGGGACTGGGATGGATCGTGGTATAGCAGATCATTCTCTCCCCCTCCCACCCTGTTGTTTAGAGGTAAGAGGGTAGGAATAGGGGGACTCAGTCAGCTGAGATTCCAGAGCTAAACACAGCCCTGATTTTCTGGAGCTACAGAAGCAAAAAGAAAACTACCGTTGTGAGCTGTGGCGGGGCTGAGAGCCTGACCATTTGTACCGGCTCCGAGTACTGAATTGGCCCTGTGGGAGGCAGCTCATTCTGTGTATCTTAATCAGTGTATGCCGAATCCAGGAGTTAGCTTACTCTGAGCCGGCTAGCTTTCCCTGCTCCACAGAGGCTCCACTCTTAGCACCCCCTTTGTTAGAAACCCACTTAGACCTGGCTGCCTTCATAAAGACCAGAGCTGGGGAGGGGGCGTGGTAGATAAGGAAATCGGGAAAAATACAAACCTTGGGATAAATCTAACAGAAAGCATCACCATGACAGATGACTTTAATGATGTGTTAGAAAGAACTGAGTATATCTCAGACTCTGGACCCAGGCTGACAATTACAACCTCCTTCTCTTCTTCCTTCTTCCTTCCCCTTCCCATTCTCTTCTCTAACCATATTGGGGTAGGGCAGGAGAGAGAGAGAGAGAGAGAGAGAGAGAGAGAGAGAGAGAGAGAGAGAGAGAGAGAGAGAAGAATGTGTCCTCTGGGGAAATAGTGTTATCCTTGCAGGAATGATATTAGCTTATTAAAACACTTATGAATTTGGGGGTGACTTGTTGCCTTTGGGTGAAGGACAGAAGACTTTCCTCTCCCCATGTTAATCAGGAGGTCTTTGAAGGGCAAAAGGAAAGAGGTTACTTTTCCCAGGGAGGAGCAAACCCAGTGAACAAGGGTATTTTCACAGGTCCCCTGTAAAGAGCCGTTGCTTTTCCAAGTACCTATACTGACCAGCTAGTGGCAACAGAAGATTAACTATAGCAAGGAAAGGGAAGCAACTCCTTTTTAACTGAATTTCTAGGCAATCTTTCTAGAGGAAGCTCAGAAAGGAGAGTGACCAGTACTGCTGTTTCCTACTCATCTCTTACATGCTTTATTTTTTCCCCTGCACCTCCCCAGCCTCTTTTTTTGGAGAAGAGGTGATCAGGGCCTATAGCATTCAAGATTCAGATGACCCAAACAGTGTCCTATGGTAGAACACTGGATATGGAGTAAAGAATCTGAGATTCAATCCTGATCTAATCGGTTGCTTGCTCAAAGGCGCACAAGTGACTTTCCCTCTCTAGGCCTAAGTTTGTACTAGAGCGTCTCTAAGGATTTTTCTGGCTCTAGATTCCATGGATTGATTCAATGTAGACATGTATTTTAATAATGGCTGGATTTATGTTTTTGTTCAGTTGTGTCTAACTCTTCATGACCTCATTTGGGGTTTTCTCGGCAGAGATACTGAATAGTTTTGTTGTTCCCTTCTCCAGCTCATTTTACAGATGAGGAAACTGAGGCAAGCAGGTGAGGTGATTTGCAGTGATTTGATGAAGTTATTTGAAGTGATCACACAGCTAGTAAGTGTCTGAGGCCAGAATTAAACTCTCAAAGATACGACTTCCAGACTACCATGCTACCAACTGCCTTTGGATTTATATAGACCTTATCTCACTTGAGCCTTACAGTGATCTTGTGAAGTGCCATTAGCATCCCCATCTTATAGATGAAACCAAGACTGAGAGAGGTTAAATGACTTGCCTAAGGGTGACCCAATTTACTAGCATGTGAGAACTTAGAATTGTCCCTTCTCTTTCATTTCCAATTACCACAACCTTCATAACCCCCAGTCTCCACTAATGTGACCCATTTAACACCGACTTTTCACACAGAGTTACTGTTGTGACCTGTTATAGCTGTGTGTTTGTGTGTGTGTGTATGATTGCCATCAAATCATATGCCATGAATGTGAAGTAGATGGAATCCTGGACTTGTCAGTCAGCTATGGGTTCCAAGACTGCTTCATATATTTACTAGAGAACATGACCACTGATGAGTCCTTTCATTTCTGTAAGTCTCTGTCTTTCCATCTGTATAATGGGAATGACACCCACACCTGTAGTTATCTACCTTGTGGGCTTAAATGGGATAATATATAGTAAATGCTTCTGAAACTTTAATGTACTATATAAATGTCAGCTGCTATTATTACAAGTCAAAAAGAAACCAATTATATAAGGCAAATATGAGTCCTGGACTTGATCCAACAATCTTCTAAAGGGGCATTCAAAGTATTTTTAGAACAGACTCAGAAAAAAAAGAACTCCCAAATTATGTTATTTGCATTTATACCTTTTAGTATATCACTTTCATTTCCAAATATCTCCCTTTTCCCTCCCCTCCCCATCCACTGATTTATCCTTTATATTATATAAATACATATATTTATATATATAATACATAAATATATATGTTTATATATAGAATATTTATAAAACAAAGAATTATACACACACACACACACACACACACACATATATATAATTTTTTGCTTTTTGGAGGGGGGAGGGCAGGCCAGTTGGGGTTAAGTAACTTGCCCAAGGTCACAGGGTTAGTTTTTGTGTTAAGTGTTTGAGGCTGGATTTGAACTCAGGTCCTCCTGACTCCAGGGCCAGTGCTCTATTCACTGTACCACCTAGCAACCCCCAAAGAATAATATTTTTTAGAGTGCAGTGATTAGTTGAATTCAACAAAACCAGTCAAGTCATAATTTGTGACTGACAGTATCTAAAATAGTTCATACCCATAGTCTCCCAACTCTACAAAGACAGGCAAAAGCTCTATGTTCCTAAGTCTTCTCCAGAGCCAACCTTGATTATTATTATAATGTTTTCTTTTGTTGTGACTCTTGCATGTTAAAGAGGGGCAGGGAGGAAAGGAGGTTGGTCTGTCAGGCAGAAAACATTTAACTCTGTTAGCCAGCTATGTGACTTTGGGCAAGTCACTGCTCTATTCTGGGTGTAATCTTCTGCATCTATAAAACAAAATTGGACTAGATCACCAAGAGCTCCCTTTTACCTTTTCAATACCAGGAAGGTCTATGTATTATTTACAGTGAAAAGAAGGTTGGGTCTGAAGCAGGGAGGCTCCATTCCAATTTCAAGTTCACTCAATTCATAGGTCAGGAGACTGAGGCCCAAAGATGTTAAATGACTTATTCAAGGTCATACAGAAAACAAATGCAAGAGCCAAGATTAAATCCTGGGTTTTCCAGTTCTACCTAAATTTAGCATTCTTCACTGGTAAGGATCATAGTGCAATAGAATTAATGCAGTAGGGATCTTAAAGGCCATTTAATCCACCTGGTTATTGTTAGATATGAGGAAATTGAGATTAGATAGGTTGGCAGCTAGATGGTACAGTAGATAGAGAGCTGGGCCTGGATTCAGGAAGACTCATCTTCCTGAGTTCAAATCTGGCCTCAGACACTTACTAGCTGTCTGACCCCAGGCAAGTCAATTTACCTCTTTTGCCTCAATTTCCTTATCTATAAAATGAGCTAGAGAAGGAAATGACAAATCTCTCAATTATTTTTACCAAGAAAGCCCTGGATGGGGTCACAAAGAATTGTATATAAATCAATAACAACAATATAAAGTTAAAGTGACTTGAAGGTCAAACAGATGTATAATAAATGACAGAAGGAAGATTTGAACTGACATCCTCTGACTTCCAAGCCAGTGATTTTTCCACGATACCACAGAAGAAATACCATGGCATAAAGTTGGAAATGAACATAACATGATTATAGATAATACCAACATGGGGAATGTAGGACAAAATCAAACAGCTTTTAAAGAAGGCCAAGTAGCATTTATACAGCACTTTATGGTGATAAAGTATATCACTTCATTTGAAATAGGTAACCCTAGTATTACACCCTATATTATAGGAGACAACTGAGTTCCTTATTCACACTGCTCACAAAGTTGGATGGGAATAAACATTTATTAAACGCCTACTGTTTGTCAGGAGCCCATGTTTTTAGATTGCCAAAGCTAGTGGTCTCTTCTCTATTGAATTCAGAAGTGTTTAGTCTGGGTATCACAGGAAATTGTGAGCCATTCAAGATCTCTGAGCAAATGATGCAATGAATGTAGTCTTGAAGGAATATCAATTAGTTTGGCTAAATGTGTATGGAAAGATTGAAGTTAGAGAGACCAAGGAGGAGACACTGTTGTGATAATAACAACCCATTTCTGGGGGAGTTCAAGATGCCCTTTCAGATCTTCAAGCATTATAAAATTCTGAGCTGTTTGCTATTATCATTGTTATTGTTACTGGCAGAAGGTCATGAAAACTTGGATATTCACAGTTTTGTTATCCTCTTAGTACCTTCTTTCCAAGTACTCCTCTGTAATGTGAATGTGTACAAAGTGCAGAAACACTGAGTTTTCATTCTCTTTCCCTCCCCATCCTCACTTAATAGGGAAACAGATTTTGTAGGAACCTTCTGAGAGAGGGCTCCAAAGGCAGCATGCCTAATTATGCAGCTGTCTCTTTGTCAGAATTAGCAACTACTAGGAGGTGGGGAGTGGTGGTGGCACAACCTGGAGAACGCCAGAGACACTTAGCTACAGTCCTGCCTGGTCAGAGCTGGATCCTGTGGCTCTGCTCAGCTCAGATGGATGCACCCCAGTTGTTCCCTTCCATCCTCCTGGCATTGATGGAGCTCAGTTTCCCTGTGACTTACACTCTCTGCTATGGCCATTGAGGTTATCTTCATGAAAGTCAGGCTTGGAAAATTGACTCGGGAAGCTTTCATCCTGAAGTCTCCATCCCTTTTTTTTTTTTTTTTTTTTGCCTTCCCTCACCCCACTGTACTTGGCATTGGTGGTTTCCCCTCAAAGGACCCAGTTGTAGGGAAGTAGAAAGAAATTAGAACCAAGAGGTGGGAGACTCTATCCCCTCATTGGATTATATGTTAATCCAATGCTGTATCCTACATTGTGTTTAATATTCTAATCCTCCTAGGGAGACTGTATAGTTTACCAGAAAGACTATTAGACTTAAGGTAAGAATTCCTGGATTTGAATGCTGACTCCAGCACTGACTAGCTTTGTAACAATGGGTTGTCATATTCCCCCATCTGAGACTCAAATTCACAGGATTATGTGGTAATAGATTTAGAACTGGAAAGGATCTTCCAGTACATTAGTCCACAACCCTCATGTTACATATGAGGACACAGAAATGCAGGTAGGTATATAAAACTTGCTCAGTTTTATATAAGAAAGTAAGGCTAGAGATTGTATTTGAACTTGGATCCTCTGACTTTAGAATTAGCCGTCTTTCCATTCTACCACATTGTTTCACTCACCTGTACTTGGATCTAGAGTAGCCGTATCAAACATGAAATGGAGTGTTGAGACTGGAACTAGATTAAAATGTAATTGGAAAATATTTAACAAAAATACAATAAAATATAGATAATGTCAATATGTGGTATTCTAAATCAATATGCTGTGCAAGGATCCTTAAGTTTGGCTTAGATTCAAACTGCCCCCTGCACTTTTTTCCCCCTTTTTGAGTTTAATAGTACTAGTAAATACCTGCCCTTCTTTATCTTTTTTGCCCCCTCAAGGACAGAATGGGTTACTACATCAGATTTTCTAACAAGTCCAGAAGCACCTGAAAAGGATTCATTCACTTTCCTATGACTCATTTTCTCCCACATTCAGGAAGCAGGTTATCGCTATTATTTGAAGTGAGTTGAGGATTAGGGGGAGGAAAAAACTGAAAAATCTTCAAATAGCAGAACTGTAAGGGTGAGGTAGGAGTGTTAAATAAATTCATTTTGATCAATTCATCTTATCCCAATATTTGTTTTACATATGACAGAGTTAAGATGCTTTAGACCAGTGACCTCCAAGCTTTAGAACTCAGCATATTAATAACCATTTTTTAAATCACACACCCTTAATATGTGGATACTTATTTACAAATTACAAACATGTAATACTGTACTAATATTTAGGTAACTCATAAAACTTACATAAAAATAGAAATTAATAAAAGGATAAGTTAAAGGTCAACTAATATTTGCTTTTAGAATCAGTAAGAAGACGTAGTTCAAGTGTGAAAGTGGAATGATTAGATTTGTACTTTATGAAAAAAAATCACCTGGAAGCTGTGTGGTGGATGGATTAGAAAGGGCTAAAACTGAGGCAGAGAGACTACTTAGGAAGCTGTTGCAATTGTCCAGGCAGGAAGTGGTAACACAGTGAACCAGGAAGGTGGTTGTGTGGGGAGAGTGAAAGGGAGCCATATGGGAAATGTAGTGGAAGGAGAAAAGACAAAATTTGACAGCTGACTAGAGGGAGAGTAAAGTATCAAGGATGAACTAAGGTTGTGAACCTCAGTGACTAGGATAGTGGTTTCATGCAGAAGAAAATGGGCAGGGTTTTTTTTTTGGTGGGGGGGGGGGGAGGAAGATAACGTAATGAAATCTTTGATGCAGATAAAAATCATTCATGCATGCCCATCCTGTGAGACTCTCTTTGTATCACTTAAAAAAAAAAAAGATGTGGGATGGGACCTGGGGTAGGGAGATGGGCAATAAGGCTCTTACACATTAGTCACAATCTGAGAATACAAACTCCACAGTCTGCTACAGATGCCAGGTGATCTGGGGGCAGAGTGTGTGACCGCTAAGACAAAACCTTACAATGGGTGGATCACATACTCCTTGGGATCATGCCACATACTCTTGGGGATGCATACCCACAGCACCTCTGGAGACTCAGAGGAGGGAAATGACTTGCCCAAAGCCACACAGGCAGTTAAAAGCAGAGTGAGCCTTAGAACCCAATTCTTTTGATTCCTGGCCCAGTGTTCTTTCCATTACAGCAGACTGGTTCGTTTTCCCCTTGGAGAGGATAAAGAAGGCTAGAATTGAGCATTGATTCCCTGCTGCTTCTGAGGGGGTGGGAGGAGTATCTGGGGTTGCCTGAGGTCGGTCTGCACAGAGAAGCTCTTAGATAGTGAGTCTGAAGCAGGTGGAGGGTGAGCATCCCTCGCTCCCTTCTCCTCAAGCCTGACAAAGCCCTGCTCTCATGCAGCCGGCTAAGTCACGAGTGGCTTTGCAAGCAGCCAAAAAGGGAAAGAAATTTTCCATTAAGTAGCATCAGCAGTAAAGAGATTTCCAGTCACCTGGTAATAGCTGAATTTAGGGGAATCGTTTCCTATATTGGTCGAGGTGGGGACACAGTCATGGGAGGGGGAGTAAGGAACAAATTGTTCACCTACAACAGAGCTGTGAATTGGCTCTGTGTGTGGGGATGAGGGAGGGGGGAAGGTGATACATGTCAGGTATAGCTATAAAGCAATCAGACTGATTACTTAACAACCAGAAAAACTTACCGATAGAATCATAAGAGAAGAATGTTAGAGCTGAAGGGACCTTAGAACAAAGCATATTAGAATATAAAATGTCAGAACTGGAAGGGACTGTAGAACAAAGAGTCTTTTAACATAAAATGTTAGTGATGGGGAAGGATGTCTAGAGATGATGGAGTCTGAACCCCTCGTTTACAGATAGAGAAACTGAGACCTTAGAGGAATGAAATTATAGAAATAGATGGCATCGCCTTAAAGTATTCCCTTTTAAAAGGCTTTATCCTTAGTCCAGCCTTACTTCCTTATTCCAAACAATAGCTGGAGCTCTTTCTAGGGAATTGTCTTCAGGGGACTGTGATAATTTCTTCTCAAAATTATCAATGGATTTTCTGGGGGTGGATTTCTTGGAAATCATCATTTTGTGTAACATATAGTAAATTAGGTACATGGTCAGCTTGGGTTCAAACAAAACAAAGCAAGACAAAACAAGGTGAAGTCTTGGGAATGAGACTGGTTTCCTTATGATGGGGTAAAGCTATCTTTGAAGGAAATTCTCAAAAAGGAGTTCCTGAAATGGTGTGAGCTATGGTAGGCCAGGAATGTGTTTTTGGGCAGGATTATGTAGTGATGAAAAAAGTATTGGACTTAAGAATTAGGAGACCTGGATTTGGATCATGGTTCTGACATTTTTCTTTGTCACCTAAGGCAAATCATGTAACCTTCCTGACCTGAGTTTCATTTTCCTCTTATTCTCTGTCTGATCTTGTCAACTAAATTATGAGTACTACAGGACTTTGTCCCCTTCCTGTCACAGCAAGTTTCCAGGTGGCTCAAGGTCGGAAGCCTACATACCAGAGTGATAACTGGGGTGGGGTGACTAGAGCTTTGTTCCAGGTTTTAGACAACTGAGTGATGCACTGTCTCCTTGCTGTAGTCCTCTGGCCCTTTTCCTCATGATCCTCCCCACTCCACATGGCATAAACGTTGCTCAGCCCCTTTTCCAAAGTTAATTACTCCCCTTTCTATTGTCTACTGTCTTCCTCCAGTGACTCTTCCCGGGGATCTTTGTGCAAGTTGCCCCCTTTCCTAACACAACTGCACCTAACCCTTATGGTCTCTCCTTTATGATCCACAGTGTGCTGCCAGGTCAGGGAATATGGAAATTGCTTAAGTTTTGTAGAGCAGACCTGAGAATGCTGGGCTTTCCTGATCACCAGGGCAGCTTTCTTCCCACTGGTCCTGGGCTGTTCCTTCCCTAACAATGGTGCCCCAAGGCCTCCACCCACAGCAACCATCCTAGGGCCACCTTTGGTTCAGGGTCTTTTTTCCTCACACAGCTTTCTAAGATCCCCCTTTGGGCTCTAGCTCTCTCCTACTCTGTTCCCCTTGAAATGAATTAACCCTTGAGTTAGCATTTGTTCTGCCCAACACTACTTTCTCCTTGACTGAGGTTAGGCTTATAGTAGTGACGTGATTTGCATGTTGGGTTGCATTTCCCTGCCACCCCTAAGCTAAGAGAAGGGAAATTTGATCAAAAAAGAAATACAGCTTTTTTTTTTCCCTGAGGGATTTACTAAAGAAAATCCCGAAAGCCACATGAAACATAGGCATGTCATTTAGGAGTCTGTCCCTTCCCTCCCTTCCCCCTCCCTCTTCACAATAGGTGAGATTTTGGATGAGTTACTAGACCCCTCTTGGCCTTCGTTTCTTCATGAATAAATATGCACAGTTTGGATGGAGCAGTCTGTTAGGGTCCCTTCCAGTTTTGTGCTTTCTAATTCTCTGTGGGAGGTAGAATGTACAGAAATAGAGGGGGGCCCTCCTCCACTGAGCTGCCTAAGGCCAGGGGAAAGTGGAGGGTGGATTCCCTCCCTTCTCTCTTCTCTCCCTCCTCCTCTCCTCCTCTCCCTCCTCCTCTCTTCCTCTCCCCTCCCCCTTCCCCAGGGCTGAGAAGATCAATCCACTGCCTCTGAACCCAGGTGCAACTCTGAGTTTTCAAGACCAGCCACACTCATTTGTTAGGGAACCTACTTCAATTACTTTCTCCCCTGTCTTCCCCTAGGGAGGGAAATACTGACGGCTAAGAGTAACCAATTACCTGCCTGCCAATAGCCGAGCTGCTACAATGTGGGGTTTTTTCCTCCCTTTTTTAACCTCTTCCCTCCTATTTTTATTCTTGTTCTCTGCTGAGCCAGACTGACCTATGGGGAGCTTTCTCCCATCACAGGGTTGGGAGCAAGGAAGCAACTGTCTGGTGTGAGAAGCAGACCAGAAAATAGGACATATCCAGAAACAATTCTGGAGTAAATGCATGGCCTTGGTTAAGTCCCTTCCCCTTTATGGGCTCAGTTTCCCCACCTATAATATGGCAAGTTGTTTGTTAAGATCCCTTTAAGCTTTAGAGGCTAGGATCTCAAACAAGTGCTGAGATCTGGATTCTAGTTCTAGGCCTGCCACTAAATTGCTCTGTGACCTTGGACATGTCCTTCCACTCTCTGGGTCTCTTTTGCTCCTCTGGTTGATGGAGTTGTGTTTGTTGTTGCTCAGTTGCTTTCAGTAATATCTAATTCTTTGTGATCCCATTTGGGATTTTCTTTGCAAAGATACCAGAGTGGTTTGATGTTTTTTTTTTTCCCTCCAGCTCATTTTACAGATGAGGAAACTAAGGCAAAGAGGGTTAGGTTACTTACCCAGGGTTACACCAATAGTAAGTATCTGAGGCCAGATCTGAACTCACGAAAATGAGTCTTTTTGACTCCAGGCCCAGGTCTTTTTGACTCTGTGCCCTGTGGCACCACCTAGCTACTTTAGAAATTGTATTAGATGGTTGTTTAATATCCTTTCCAGCTCTAAAAATTCTGTGATTCTAAGAATATAGGTTGATTGGGTATCTGGTGGCTAGAAAACCCCTGTGGCTGATTAGTACCTCCTTCCACTGCAGGAAGTGTTGAGAAAACATATTACATAATTCATGACTGCTTCCCCTCCAGAAGATGAAGGGCAGGCACACCAGCATTAGAGGGACCATTGTGAAAAATAAAGCAGTTCAGGGAGCTCTTAGATGGGACGGATAGCTCAGCCTGTCTTGTAAGTCTGGGGACAAAGGGAGGTAACTTCTACCTCCTCTTTTCTTAATGAAAAATTTGTTCATGGCTTTTCTCCTATGGGAGCCATTGGAGTCCTTGGGTATGAATTGTGAGGACAAGGGACATTTTGTGATTGTTGGGTCGTTTTCAGCCATTCCCAGCTCTTTGTTGCCCCATCTGAGCCTTTCTTGGCAAAGAGCAGTTTGTCTTTCCGTCTCAAACTCATCTTACAGATGAGGAAACGGAGACAAATAGGGTTCAGTGACTTGCCCAGGGTCACACAGCTAGTATCTGAGGCCATATTTGAACTCAGGACAGTGAGTCTTCCTGAGTCCATGTCCAGCATTCTGTTCCCTGCACCAGCTAGCTGACCCACATAGGACATACAATAAGATCAGTTAGCGGCTGATAGTTGAAAGAGCACTGCGTAAGGAGTCTTCAGGCCTAGGTTCTAGTCCCAGCTCTGTTATTAGCTAGCTCTGTGACCCTGGATAATTTCATGGCTTATCTCTGGGTTTCAACTTTCTATTCTGTAAAAGGAAGTAACTAGATGAGATGAACACTAAAGTCTTCTCAAAAGAAACAAACAAAAATTCAAGTACCTACTATGTGCCAGGTGCCATGTTAAGTTCTCCTTTGATTTTCACAACAACCCCAGGAAGTGCAGTTATTATCCCCATCTTATCATTGAGAAAACTGAGACAAAGGTTAAGTAACTTGGCCAGGGTCTGACAGCTAGCAAGTGTCTGGGATCTAATTTGAACTCAGCTATGTTTGATTCCACTATGCCACCCAGCTAACTCTGAGGGAGCTGCCTCTGAGCTTCTTCCAAGGTTTTAGAACTGAAAGAGACCAAAGCCTTGAAGAAAATCATTTACTCCACTGCTTTCATTTTACAGATGGAGAAGTAAGGCTTCTGCTAGGTGACCTATTCAAAGTCAAGCAGATAGTAAATAACCCAGTTGGAATGCAAATCCATGTCCTGACTCCAGACCCTGTGCTCTTTCATTATATTCTGCTTAGAACAGGTGAGGGAAGAGAAGACCCAAGAAGGGGAAGCAACTTGCATCAGGACCCATAGCGAACAAATAATTGAGTAAAGACTCCAACTCAAATCTTATTAATCCAAATCCATTATTCATTGTACTAGACCACACTCAGACCTGATCCAGGACTTTCTTCCAAGAGCTCACATGGCCTTCATCTTGTCCTCCTACATTGGAAGGAAAGACATTTGATCTGATCCCGTAAAACTGGACTTTTGAATATTCTTCTATGGAGTAGGAAGAGGGAGCTACATCAAACTAAATCATTGATGGTCATTCTTAGGGCAGAAGATACCTTCATGAGTTTTGGGAAAGTTATATGTCTGATAATTTCCATGTGAGGCTCCAAAGTGTGTGTGTGTGTGTGTGTGTGTGTGTGTGTGTGTGTGTGTGTGTGTGTGTGTGTGTGTAAGGGGGAGAGATTTGGAAATCTTTCTCTTTGTTTCTTTCTGTCTCTTTCTGTCTTTCTATCTTTTTCTCTGTCTTTATATAAATGTGTGTATATAAAATGTATTTGTATGTATACATATAAATAAATGCATGTATATACACATAAGTATAAATGTATGCACATACATATATGTATAAATATGTAAACACATACGTGTATAAATATGTATATATACATATGTGTATAAGTGTGTGCATACATATATGAATGTGTGTGTACATACATGTATGAATGTGTGTTCATATATGTATATTTGTATATACACACATATTTGTCAGGAGAGTTGAAAGAAGAATCAAAACACTCTCATGGTGGAAAGAAAGGTGGGAAGCAGGTAGGTCAATTATAAAAGTGAATTGGGGGTGGTTGTTTCTTTTTTTCTCATATGATTTGACATGATTGATAAAGTAATCCTCCCCAAAGATAGTTCTAAGCAAATGAGGCAATGGCATTGTTCTGGGAAAAATCTCCAGGAATCTAGTTTGGATTTTTATTTTTCAGTTTTTACTATCTTAAAGAGCCTTTGTAGCATGGAACAATGGAAAGAAGGCTGGCGTCTGAGTCAGGAAGAGGTTCAGGTTCTTCCTCCAGTATGTAGACTATGTAGCTCTGGGCTTGTCATTTAACTACTCTGGACTCACAGGCAGCTCTCTCGGGTAGGTCTGCATTGGGAAAAGGTTCTCTGCACTGGAAGGAAAGAAAGGCAGATCTTATTTCCCTTACTCATCCACTCCCCTCCCAAAATAAGAACCCCTATCATGGACTGTTAGAGTTTGAAGAAAATTGGGAACATATCCTCTCCCAGAGAAGTCACCCAAGTCATGTGTTCCTAGGAGGTTCTCTGAGGCAGGACAGAGGGCTGGAAAGGATACCAGGTCAATAATTAAAAGAACTAGACTTTGGTATCATTTTTGTCACTAATTTGTCATGTAATTTTAATTTTTATGACTTAAATCCACTCAACATGTTCTTGGGGAAAGAGCCTTGGATTTGGAGTAAAGGAACCTCCACTGGAATATTACCTCTGCCTCTCGTTACCTATGTAATCTGGGGCAAGACCTCAGTTTGCTTATCTGTAAAATGAGAGGATGGAGATAGACTAGATCAATGGTGTCAAACTTGGATAGAAAGTAGAAGGGGCAACTAAACAGGATCCTTGAGGGAGGCATATTGACTTAAAAAACCATATAAGGGCATTATCTATGTTTTATTGTATTTTGTTCTTATCACCTTTTATTTTTCATGTTTATTGTTTTATTTTACTATTTATTTTGTTAAATATTTCCCAGTTATTTTTTAAATCTGACTTGAGCCACACTCTGGAGGGCAGTGTGTTTGACATTTCCTGACTAGATGACTTGGGTTCTAAATCAATGATCCTGCCAGATTGTGCCAAATCTCTTTTATTTCTACACTCAAACTATGAAATTATTTTCACCTCTTATTTGTTTTTCACAAATAGGACAATGAGTGTACAAGGCAGCTATTTTCCTTTTTTTATAGATGGGGAGCCTGAGGCTCAGAGAGGTGACTTTTTTTTTTCCTTCAAGGTCACATGACAGTTTGTATAACAAAGCTTTGATTGGAGTCCAAGGCTCCTAATCCCTAGTCCAGTATTTTAAATCAAAGCTATTTTATACCAGAGAGAGGGAGAGATCAGTAAGAGATGAGCTGTTTGGCAGAAAGATCTTGAAGGACTCATCTTTTAGTCAAATCATCTAGGTGCCCTGTCCCACCCTGGCATTACTTTCTTTAGCTCTAATTCTATAGCTTCCACACATGGTTGGAGTTGGAGAGAGAGAGAAGGGAGTATATTTTAACTATTTGCCAAGAGTCCTAGTGGTTTATGAGGTACAGAATATAATACAATACTCATTTTTTAGAACATCTAGCCTTATAGAGTCTCCATCAGTGGGAACAACCGGAAATTTGTTTTGACTAAAATATGTGCTGTTTTAAAAATATCTCATTGGTCCCTCCCTCCCTCCTTTCCTTCCTCTAGTTCTCAGGGACACTGTATTAATTGCTAACTTCATGAGTCCCTCAGTAGGTAAAGGGATTTTGGAGGGGAAAAAGGAGGGGAATGTAGGGAGGGCAACCGTGTGAATGAAGGCTGTTAGAAGAACCACAGACTCCATTAATGGGGCACTAGAGGCTAGAAGCTGGCCGAATAAAAAACAATCCCTCCTTTTTCAATGTAGGGTCATTTTCCTTGACCATCGCTCACTAGAAAATGGCTTTAGGCCTGTGTTGAGGCCTAGAAGAATCCATGTTTCTAACCTCTTTCTGCCTTTACCAATTACTGTATTTGTCTGGCTATATGAAATCCTTCTTATTCAGGGAGAAAAACAAATGTTGCCAGACTTCCCTGAACCTTACAAACTAACAGCAGCTGTGTGCTGCTGGAGCTGAGGGTAGAATGGAGAAGGGGGGTAGAGTGGAGAATGAAGGGGAGGGAGGAGGAGGAAAAGACCAGATATTTCGGTTACTACTTAGAAAAAAAATCATGATCTCATTTTTTAAGTCCCACCGGGGGTTGGAATTTCAGAATCTTAGCAGTCGGAAAGAACCTTGAGGCCTTCTAGTCTACCTGCCCCCCAACCACCATCACCACACAGTCTTCATACTTCTAATAAGTGACCAACATTTCTTGGCTGTTCTCCAGCTTATAAATATATTCAGCTATCATTTCCAAAAGTCTGCATTTTATAATCTGAGAGGTTTGTCAATAAACCTGCATAATTAGCATAATTATGAGGGGGGTATATGTGGGAAGGGAGAGAGGGAAAGGGGAGGAGGAGGCAATAAAGACATATAAGACATGGTCCCTCTGTTCAACTGTCTTAGCCTCTAAATGAATAGAGGTACAGTCTTACAGTCTATCATTAAATTCAAACTTGTCAGACTGACTATAAGTACTAGAGAAATTAAGAGAATTCGTAATTCTGATGTACTTTCTAATACCGCACTCTGCAATTGAGCTTTATAACCATTAGGCTCTCCATTCATGCTCAGCTGCCACTTGTCTAGTCCCTAAAGGTAGGATGATGGGGAGAGTATTGGACAAAAAGTCTGGAGGGTTGAATTCTAATCCTGCTTTTGCCACTAGTTTGGCACAAGGGAGAGTCATGTTCCTCCTCTCTCTGACTCTCTCAGTCCATCTCTGTGGCTGTCTGTCTTCCCCTCAGAGGTAGCTAGATGCTGAGGTGGATAGAGAGCTTGGATTGGAATTAGAAAGACTCGAGTTTAAATCCAGCCTCAGACACTAGCTGTATGACCCTGGTCAAGCCATTTAACCTCTTTTTGACTCAGTTTCCTGATCTGCAAAGTGGAAATAATAATAGTAACTACCTCTCAATGCTTTTGTGAGGATCAAACAAGATAATATCTGTAAAGTACCTAGGACAGTGCCTGGCACTTAGTAGTTACAAATGTTGTTGTTGTTGTTGTTTCTCAGGTTTTTTTTTCATAGTAAAATGCAGCTTAAGAAAGTTTTAACCTGAATAATCAAATCAGAAGGGCAATGGAAGCATCAGATGATTCTCTTCTGGCTCAGACTGGCCTAATTGCTGGGCCATAAAATGTTTTACTGGGAAAATTGAGATAAATCAGACCTTTCACTGTTAGCTCAAGTGCTGTTTATCTGGATAACACAATACTTTATTCAGTTAAAATGCATGTATCTCTAGACCACAGATCTTCAACCTTTTTTTGGGTCATAGACACCTTTGGTAATCTGGTGAAGCCTATGAGATCCCTACATATTATTACTTATATTCATAATTGAAGGAAACATTAACTTTCACTTAAAGGATAGTGAACATAATGATGTGATTTGTGTTGTGTTTTTTTTCCCCACTCAGGTCCAAGGACCCCTTGAAATCTATCCATGGATCCCTTGAGAGTTTATGGACCCAGGTCAAGAAGCCTTAATTAAAAGATGTATTAGGAGTGATAAGGATTCCAGACACTTGGAGGCAATGGGTCTTCTGCAGGTGCCCCCTTCCCTTAGGGCTGACCCTGCCTGGGACAACATAGAGGAGAGAGAACGTGTAGCTGCTGGCTTTGGCTTTCGTTCTGGGAGACAGGTGCAGATGGAGCTGTCTGATAGGAATACACCTGACAGGAATGCATGGGGCCAGGCTTCCCTGGTTGTTTCATGGAAGATTTATTAGTATTTCTTTGAAAGAAAACTCCTGAAACCTCTCCCCTGTGAGTGATGAAATCTGTATGGAATTTATGAGGCTGACTGGATTTTACTCATATTCTTCTCCAGGAGCAATGGCCATGGGCTCTAATGGTTACTTCCATTTTGGCCCTCTGGGTGAATTAAGCATAAATAAGATGGTGACATGTCCTTTAGGGGCTGCCAAGGTGGGCTCCATAGCCTTATGGATCACAACTCATAGGGGATCCTCATCAGAGGATTCACTAGGTGCTTTGGTGAAGGGAAGAGAAGAAAATGAGCTGAATCTTGGGGCTAACCTGGGCAAGAGATCCTTTGTTCATTACCTCTGAAACACTGTCTCTGGGGAAATAGGTAACTCTCATTTCAGATGACAGATTTGCTTATTCTAACATCCTCAGTCTGCTTTGCTTGGGCTATTTCTTTTCTTTCCTTACTTCACCTCTATGTAGAATGTCTTCTCACTTTAGTTTGGGAAATCTCATCTGCCTTTCATGGTCCAGCTCAAACCCTACCCTCCTCCATGATGTGTTTAGTCACTACCCCAACCACCCTGACCTGCTCTGTCTTGCTCCATCATTTTAACATGGTGGGGGTTGAAAGTAACTTCTCTGATAACTTCCTTATTGAATAATGTTAGACCTGGAGTCAGGAAAACTTGAATTCTAATTCTGCACCAAATATTTAGCAGTTATGTGATTCTGGATAAGTCATTTTATTTCTCTTTCAGTTTCCTCAACAGTAAAATGGGGATGATAATAGCACCTGTCTCCTAGGGTTTTTATGAGGATGTAATTCATTTGTGAAACGTTTAATACAACACTTATGTTGTATGAATAATCCCTTCCTCTGTTCCTTATTTTCTTCCTTCCTTTCTCTCCTCCCCCCCCCCCCGCCCATTTCCTTCTCCAACTAGATCATAAGCTTCTGGGTCAGAAGGGGTTATAAAAGCACAGGTTTTGACCTGGTAGAAATCTTACATAATTTAGTCCAATTCATTTATTTTTTTTTCATATGACCACACACCCTTCTTCCATTATTTTCATAGTGAGAAAGATACCATCACTCACAGTTATTGTTTTTCCATATAGGAATGTAAATAGTTCAACTTTGATAAGTTCCTTTTGATTTCTTTTCCCTGATTACCTTCTCAGGCATCTCTTGCTTCTTGTGTCTGGATGTCAAATTTTCTATTCAATTCTGGTTTTTTCCTCAAGAATGCTTGAAAGTCCTCTATTCCACTGAATGACCATATTTTCCCCTGAAACAAAATACTCAGTTTTGCTGGGTAGGTGACCCTTGGGTTCATTCCCAGCTCTTTTGCCCTCTGGAATATCATATTCCATGCCCTTCTATCCCTCAGTGTAGAAGCTGCCAGGTCCTGGGCTATTCTGATTGTGTTTCCACAATATTGAAATTGCTTCTTCCTGGCTGCTTGTAGTATTTTCTCCTTGATCTGGGGATTCTGGAACCTGGCTATAATATTCTTGGGAGTTTTCTTTTTGGGATTTTCTTCAGGAGGTGATCGGTGGAGTCTTTCAACCTCTACTTTGCCCTCTGGATCTAAAACATGAGGGCAGTTTTCCTTGAGAATTTCTTGAAGGGTGATTTCTAAGTTCTTTCCTTGATCATGGCTTTCAGGTAGTCCAATAATTTTTAAATTGTCTCTCCTGGATCTATTTTCCAGGTCAGTGGTTTTTCCCATGAGATATTTCACATTGCCTTCTAATCTTTCATTTGTTTGGATCTGCTTAACAGCATCTTGATTTCTCATAAAGTCATTAGCTTCCATTTGCTCCAGTCTAACTCTGAAGGAATCAATCTCCTCAGTGAACTTTTGAGATTCTTTTTCCATCTGGCAAATTCGACTTTTTAAGGCATTCTTCTCCTCATTGCCCTTTTGGGCCTCCTTTGCCATTTGAGTTAGTCTATTTTTTAAGGTGTTGTTTTCCTCAGTCAGGCTGTTGACCCTCATTTCATACTTTTCCTGCATCCTTCTCATTTCTCTTTCCAATTTTTCCTCCACTTCTCTTATTTGATTGTTAAAGTCCTTCTTAAGGTCCTCTATGGCCTGCAACCCGCTCATGTTTTCCCCTGGGGCTTTTGGAGCAGGACTTCTGACCTCACAGTCCTTTTCCCGCTCTATGCCCCCAAAATAGGAGTCTAGGGTTGCATTTTTCTGTTTCCTTTGCCTTGGCATGTTGCCACTTGATTACTTGACTTTTGGGCTTGTTGCCACACTATGGCTTTAAGGCCAGATAGAGGAATTTTCGTCCTGAACGTGGGGGGGGGCAACTTCCGTTTCTCGCAAGCTGTGGAGGTTAAAGCAAGAGCGATTACCCCCCAAGACTGATCGCTGGATCTCCCTAAAATTAATTGCAGGCCAGGAGCTGGAGCTGACTCTGAAAACTACAAAATGGCATTTGTCCTCAGCGGCTTCTAGCCCCCAGGGGAGGGAGCTGACGCATTCCCCCAAATACAGGTCCCAAAGTCCATAGGACACTAACCTCTTACTTTGTTCTAGGCATGTCTATGTTGATAATTCTGGAGTCGCCACAGCTCCTGGTGTTCTGGGGTTCTTCCAGCTGGCTGCTGGCCCTGCCGCCCTCGGGCTAAAACCTCGGCTTACAGGGACCGGGGCTCCGCTCGGCCACGCTTCCTGTGCTCTGCTCGTTGCACGCTGCTGGCTCCCAGACCACTGCGCTGGTCCTTCCTGTAGGGCTGCTGGGCTGTCCTCAGTGGGAGGTTAGCTTCTCTGTGTCGTTCTGTGGGTGCTGGGGCTCCAGAAGTTGTTCAGAGTCCCCTTTTACATAGTTTGGGGGGAATCTGGGGGCAGAGTGGCTTGGATGAGCCGTTTCTACTCTGCCATCTTGGCTCTGCGCCCCCCCCGCCCAATTCATTTATTTTGCAGATGAGGAAACTAAGGTCTAGGGAAGTTGAATGAATGGCCTAAATTCACATCAATAATAAATAGCCGAGTTGGGATTTCTCCTCAGTTTCCCCCAACTTCTGACATTTAATCCCCTTACCTTATCAAGCATAAAGCTGAGAACTTATGACCTCGGTGAAAACTTCTGTGTCTGATACATGTGCAGTGAAATTGTATGGAGGAAAAGCAAAGCAAAACACCTTACTACCTTTTTCCTCCTTTTGCCAAACCCTCTTGAGGATGTGCCATGAAGTCCTGATTAAATTCCTTCAGTAATTCCCTTGTTGCTTCCCTCACCCATATTTTTTTATCTAAAATAATATTATCAAATAGTTGTCAAAGAGGAATCGTCCCTAGAGTATTTGATAACATCTGGTAGTAAATGTCTGAAAAACATTTTTCAGTAACTCTAAGGAAAGGTCACAGGCAAAAGAATAAAATTTAGTTATAAATAAATGGAGCTACAAATTTGAGATGATATTAATTTCTCTACTCCCCCCACTCTTTTAACCTCTATATCAATGATGGAACTGGGTTAAATTAGGCCCTAGAGATATATGCTTATCTAGCTATGATAAATATCAGAATTGGGTAACCTTGCAAGAGGCAGCCTGTTAGATTACTCTAGCAATGTGGTGATTTTGTCTCTATACATAAGGCTACATTAGCATTTCATCTGGGGCTAAATTCAGTCCCTTGTGTTGAAATAAACCCTTAAATCCAATGCCTAACTTTCCCAACAGGAAAGCATGGCAAGTGTGCTTTATAGAAGGTTTATTTGCACCAGTTCCCTGACCCTGAATTCAGGTAAAACTGGGTTATGTACCATTTCCTTCAGGATCCCTGACGTGGGTTAATTCTGCATTATCTCCTTCCTTGAGGTAAATTGTGTGGACGTTGGGAAAGGAGAAGGTGATGTAGATTTGATCATTCAGAAAGGTAATCAGAGAAGTTACACTTATCTGTCACTTTTTTTTTTCTCTACAATAATTTTAACATGATTTTTCAAACGGCAGAATAAAATAATTGTTCTACGTGTTTCCATTTTCCAAGAGCATTAGGGACAGTTTTTGCTCCTATTTAAACATAGCGTGACATTAAGCTTGAGCCACCCCCTGCCCTATTTGAGCTTAAATCAAGACCTATTTATAATAACCATTATTAATAAGTAAGATAACTTCCACTTTTTGTATTGCTATATGACTAACATCCTTTAAAGTATTTCTAATGACTCATTTTGATGTGGAGGCAGTTCTGGGTTCTAGTTGACTTTGCCAGCAAAGCATGAGCTTGGGCAGCTAGGTGGCACAGTGAATAGAGCACCAGCCCTGGAGTAAGGAGGACCTGAGTTCAAATTTGACCTCAGACACTTAACACTTACTAGCCATGTGACCTTGGGCAAGTTACTTAACCCCAAGTACCCTTCCTTACCCCCTCCAAAAAACAAAAACAGAAAAAGAAAGCATGAGCTCAGGAAAGTCCTACCAAAGTAGAAAAGCTTTGTGTACAAGCAAAGATTAGTCTAGTGGAATTCAGATGTTCATCACCTAAATTCCTATTGCCTCCAGGAACAAATACCATTTGGCATTCAAAGCACCCCCCTTTATGCTCATCTTTCTCCTTATTCCTCAACACTTATTCTTTCATCCAGTGACACTGGCCTCTTCGCTGTTCAGGAACAACATAGTCTGTCTCTTAGCTCCAGGCATTTTTTCAGTCTGTCCCCCATGCCTGAAATGCTCTTGCTCCTCCACTTGAACTATTGACTTCTCTAGCTTCCTTTTTAAGTCCCGATTAAAACTTCACCTTCTTTAGGAAGTCTTCTCTAAAACCTCTTAATTCCAGTGCTTTCCCTCTCAATTATTTCCTATTTACTCTGTATATAACTTGCTTTGTATATATCTGTTTGCATGTCACCTTACCCATTACTAGATTTTAAGCTTCTTGCGGTCAGGGACATGTTTTAACTTTTTTTGTGTCCCCAGGGCTTAGCTTGGTGCCTGGCATATGGTAGGCATTTAGTAAGCTATTAGTAAATTGAATAGTTAGGTACAATTCCCCATCCCCACACCAAAAAGACACACCGCTAAAGCATAGTTTGTTTTTATTATAAATTGGCAAAGAAATGATCTATACTGAAATTACAGTTATGATAAATAATGAAAATCAAGTTTTCTACTGTCTTTATCTCATCAACAAAATGACCCTGGGAAGTAGAATTGTTGCAAGTATTATTGCCCTCAATTTATAGATATATAAACTGAGGCGTAGGGAGATGAAATTATCTGTTTGAGAACACAGTAAATTATGTTACAAAAAGCCAACCCTCAACTTCTAACTGGAAGCAAGAGGAAATATTGCAAAAAGCTCTAGAACAGGAGTGAATGTGTCTGAATTCAAGGTCAGCACTGCCATAGTTTGGCTATATGACCTTGATCAAGTTATTAACTTCACTGAGTCTTGACATTTTCAATTGGAAAATGGAGGGAATAGAGGTAAATTTACCTTACAACATCACTATGAAAAAAGTCCTTGATAAATCTTGAAGTGCTGTGGAAATGGGACCAGATATTATGGTGTCTTCAGCCTCATCCGTCAGATGCCACCTTTCTAATTCACTGTCTTGGTGATATCCCCTTCTCACACACCAGTCTTAGCTTCCACATGCCTTCTTCCTCTGTCTGCATGGAGTAAACTACTCTTGTGTGCTTTATGGGAAAGGGAAGTCTAACCCTGTTAGGTAGGGGTATTTATTATTTCCATTGTATCCATATACATGAGGGAACTGAGACATGCTGAGGTTAAGTAATGATTAATAATAATAATAATAGCTAATATTTATATAGTGCTTACTATTTGCTTAGCTCTATGCTCCATCCTTTATGATTATTGAATCATATGATCCCCATTTTACAAAGGAGGAAACTGAAACAGACAGGTTAAGTGACTCGTCCAGGGTCACATAGCTAGGATGTATCTGAAGTTGGATTTGAGTTCAGTTCTTCCTGATTCCATGCCCACTTAGCTGGCTCTCTGATTTATCAATCAACTAGCTAGTGTTTATTAAAGACTTAGTTTTAAGTGCTTAGTCATAATTGCTGGTGTTAAAAAAAAAAAGTAAAAGACTCTTTGCCCCTAAGGAGCTTATACTCATAATGAGACAAAATCTACATGTATGAGCCACAAAAATGTAGTTTGGGTAGGGGATGTTCTAACATCTGGGGTATCAAGAAAGATTCCATGAAGAAAGGGTTACTTGAGCTGAGTATTGAAGGCAACCTAGTAGTCAAAGAGACAGAGATGAGGAGGATATATTCCTGGAATGGGGACAGCCACTCCCAAAGCAGAAGTAAAAGATAAGTTCATGAAAGCTGAGTCAGCTTAGCCCATTCCCCTGCCCAGCATGACAGAAGTCAAAGGTTTTTGAGAGAAATTTTCAAATAACTTTGTATCTGAAATGTTTCATGATTTTTACTGTATTTGAACCACATGGCATCCTTACAAGGTAGAATAGACAGGTGGTATTGTACCCAGTTTATACCTGATTCACTTCTGATATCTATAATTCTGTGAGTGTAGGTTTACCTTCCATTGGAATGAATCCTAATCTCTGCATGCTTTTATATGCAGTCTTTGTGAGTCTCTATACTTAGGGGTGGGGACAAGAAATCATTGCCTAGTGGCCAGTCATTTAATGATGAACCTCTCTGAATTTCGTATAGTAGATACTCAAACTGGGCACCTGTCATTCATTACAGTGCCCATGCTTGAAAATTTCCTATCTAACCTTGTACTCCTAATATTAACCACTATAGCTGTTAAAGAACCAAAGGCCGCTTCTATCCCTCAGTGAGATATCAGAGTAAGGCATTAGTTGAGGCATCCCCAAATTCTAGCTCAAGAAACTGAGGCTGAAAGAGACCAATATCACATGGCAAACCGATGGTAAAGACAAGACTAAGAAAACCTTTCAGAAGACTGCATTTGAACCACATGGCACCTCACAAGGTAGATTAGGTCTTCATGACCTCACCCGTGCAAAGAAGGATGAAGCAGTTCTCAGTCTACACCAGTTTTCAGACATTGGCCACAATACAGGAAGTATCTACCATGTAACCTTTCTGTGCCTTAGTTTCCTTATCTGTAAAAAGCCTTTAAGGGCCCTTCCTGCTCTAAATCTATAATTCCATTCTTTCTAACTTCCCTGGCCTCCTTTCATCTCCTAGGCCAGTACTTGTTTGCAGCTTATTAAAATTCAGTCCTTGAACTTTTCCCATTTCCAGGCATCTATCCACATAAGCTAGTGACAGAGGGTGTTACCAGTAAAGTAAGAATCACAACTAATTGCAGGCATCTTCTCCATGACGGCGAATGAGCTTTTTTTTCCTTGTCTCAGCATACAAATTGTCTGCTGTAGTTTCTCCCCCCCTCCTGATCTATGTTGGAGAATGACAGCTTCTCTAATTAGGTAGCTGAAAAGGTAACCTTAGCAACTCGGAGCATGCAACAGCAATATAGCCACCAAGTTCCAGTGGCCCTCATAACCTAGGTGACATTTGCTTATCTCTTCTGGACACAGGGCACTACTTGGACTGAACATCTGTCTCCCCTTCATCATTCATTTTCTCATGTCCCTGCCTTGGCTGTCTGCCATCCTTGCTCCTTGGGACTGCCTCTGATCTAGGGTTAATTCAACCCTCACTTCCTTCATAGTAATCAGAGCTGATCACTAAAGAGACAACTTTGTACCTATTTGTCTCTAGTCCAACCATTTTACCAATAAGAAAACTGAGTCCCAGAGAATGGAATTAATTTGCCCAAGATCAAATTATAAAAGAACCAGAGATCAGCAAGGTAGGAAGTGACCTAGAGATTGCATGGAGGACTAAAATGAGGAATAACTTTGAAATAAATTCATGTCTTTAGGTTTCTTAAATCCTGTTCCCCATGGCCCATAAGTATTCATCTTGTGGTAAGTCAAATAGCATATGCTACAGTGAAGTCTCAAAGCTTACATAGGATACTCTTTAGGCATACTTTTGACATTTTGCCTGAGTATCACAAATTCAGTATCTGGGCTCTGACACTGACTTGATATGCAAAGCCAATACTTATGGAGAAAACTATTCTGTAGTAGAAAGATCACTGTAAATGGAGTTTGGGCAGCTGGGTGGCACAGTAGCTAGAGGTGTTGTCTAGAGTCAGCAAGACTCATCTTCCTGAGTTCACATCTGGCCTCAGACACTTACTAGCTGTGCAGTCCTAGGCAAGTCACTCGACCCTGTTTGCCCCAGTTTCCTCATCTGTAAAATGAACTGGGGAAGGAAATGGCTAATCGTTCTTTGCTGAGATGGGGTCACAAAGAATAGGATATCATTGAAACGACTGAACAACAATTTGTAATTAGGGGCTGGATGCAAATTTTGATTCTAATACTTACCACCTCTTTGACCTTGAACAAGATATTTAACCTCTCTAGACCTCAATGTCTCATCCATATAATGGGAAAGTAAGACTAAAAAGTATCTAAATTGCTTTCAGATCTAGAGTTGAGACACTTTCCAGTGCTAAATATCTTGTCTTAGGATACTAATCACTTCATTACTTGATTATATTTCCCATTCTACTTTTTCCCACTATGGTCCTTTTTCCATATAGAGATATTCTCAGTGTGGAGAAGTCTGAAAAAAATTATAATGAAAAGGACACTAACACTGGAGTAAAAGGATATGGTTCAAAGTCCTACCTCTCCTTACTACCCATGTCACCTGGGGAAAAGCCATTTAACCTCCCTGGGTTTCACTTTTTTCATTTGTAAATTGAGGGGGTTGGTCTAAATGACCTCTAAGGTCCCAGGTCTAGATCTGTTGTTTCTCTCATTCTCAAGACCTCCTTTGGCTTTTTCAGAAGGCCCTCTGAGTCCCAGTGACCCCATCATAGCTCTTTCTATGAGTTATTTCCTAGGATTGAATAAGTATGGGTGGATTAAGACCTCTGTATTTGCATTTATGTTTTAGGTTTGCATCTTGGAGCAAGTTGCCTAAACTCTCTTGTCCTCAGTTTCTTGAGCTATAAAATGGGAGTTAAGAGAGAAGGGGGTAGGGCTGGATTTTGATCTTATCTAAGCCTCTGTATAGCTCTAAATCCTCAGAGATGTTACAAGTGTCATCTGGATAAAATATAACTTCAGACTCTCTGCTCCTAACACTTTGGTGGTTCCTTCATGGCAGCAGAAGTTCTTCAACTTCCACCTGTGGAGGGTTCATCTCTGAAATCTACCATTACCATTTGGTCTGGGTGGAGCCCACTCCCTTTGTCATGCCTGAGGATGGTTTCAATGACGGCAGCCAGATTGGTTCCATGGAACACAAAGTTGAGGTTCTCGGCTGCTGACAAGAGATAAGTCAGGATGTTAGCTATGATTTTCTGGCCTGTGAGCCCCTATGCATGGATTTCATCTTTTAATGAAAGTGCAGTAAATAAAAGCTGCCTTCACAATAACCTGAGCAACAGGTAATAAGCGTCTGAGCTGCTGAAATTGATAGAAGTGAGCTAAGCGTAACAAATCTCACCAAATTGCACTAGACTGCTCTTGTACCAGCTGTCTTCCTGCTTCACCCCAATTATTGTGTGCAACAATTATTTCTGAGCCAGGAGTTTTGGAGAATAAGACATGTGGGCTTGGTGAATTGAGGTGGCAGTGGTGGTAGTGGCGGTGGCAGTGGTGGCGGCGGTGGTGGTGGTGATGGTAGGGAGATGGCCACGGGGGGTAAGGGGGTGCTGTTGTGGTTTCTTTCCTAATAGAGCCTTGTTCTTTGCTGACTTAGAATTGGGGCTACTGCATTGGACAGGGATTTTCCCAAGAGATGGGGACTATCCAGGGTTGATGGAGCTTTGATTTATACATAATGTTTTAGGAAGGCATCAACAAGGGCTTATGGTTCAATAAGGCCTCTGTCTTTAAGGTTGGATACAGGTTCCAACAGAGGCAGGATGCACAAATCTAGTAACATTAGGCTATTTTTTTTAAACTTTTGCTTAAAGGGAGTTAATCTGGTGTGGGGAATGTAAATACTGAGAGAAGGGTGGTATCTGGATTGTCATAGAATGATAGCGCTAAGAAATCACTTAGAGATAATTTAGTTTAATTCTCTCACTTTACAGATTCAAATAGATTTCAACAGATATTTATTAAACATATGCTGTGTGCTAGGCACTCTTCTAAGTTCTGGGCATACAAATGATAAAAAAAAATAAAGACCATCCCTATCCTAATAAAGCTCGTAATCTAATGGTGGGAGACAACACATGAAAGGAAGTTAGAAAGGGGAAGGGAAGGAAAAGGTACTAGTGGGGTGTGATGGTGATGGTGATGGTGAAGTTGAATCCAAGGAGTGCAACTGATAGAAAATGTGAGCCCGGTCAAGATGGCAGAACAGAAACAGCACTTCCACACAGCTCTGGTCCCCACAACTTCCAATTTATATAAAAGGGGACTCTGAACAAACTCTGGAGCTACAGAACCCACAAAATGACACAGAGAAGCTAACCTCCTTCTGAGGACAGCCAGGCAGCCCAGCAGGGAGCCTAGCCCAGGCCCATGTGAGCCAGAGGTTTAGCCCCAGGGCAGGCCTGACCAGCAGCCTGGTGGAGGGACTCCAGATCAGCAACAGCTGTGGCATTTCCAGAATTACCAACACATAGACGCCAAGGACTAAGTGAGATGTCAGTGCAGTATGGACTTTGGGACCAGTACTTGGGAGTGTGTGGCTTTTGCAACCAGGGCGAGAAGCTGCTGAGACACTTCAGCGAGAGAAGATGGGGAGAGACAGAATTGGGTAAACTATCTCATGTAGAAGAGGCAAGGGAAAATGGTTACAAGGGAAGGGAAAAGACAAAACCTTATTCTCATTGAATTTGGCTCAGGGAGAGAATGACATACATATTAGATAGGATATCTCATCCTACGGGAGAGTAGGGGAGAAGGGGATGAGAGGGGGGATGGTGGAAGGGAGGATGGAAGGGAAGGGGTGGGGAAGGAAGTTGGAAGCACCCACTTTTGAAAAGGGACAGGATCAAAATAGGGAATACACCAAGTGGGAGGTGGATGGGAGGGAAATATAGTCATTCGTTTACAATATATCTACTATGGTAATGTTTTGCATAGCTACACATGTACAACATATACTGAATTGCTTATCTTCCCAGTAAGGGTGGGTGACAAGGGAGGAAGGGAATGAATCTGGAATTCAAAGTTTTAAAATCAAATGTTTAAAAATATATAAATACTATTATTAATATTACTTTACATATAATTTGGAAATAAGATATATAGACATTTGGTGCACAGAGATTCACCTTGCCCTACTGGAAAAGTCAAAGGGGGTAAGGGAGAAGATATGGGAGAGAGCAGATTGGATGAGGGAATAAATATCCTGTGGGACTGCTATTTTGGGGTGGTGGGTAGGAGAAAAATGGGAAAAAATTGTAACTCAAGATCTGGTAGAAATGAATGGTGTAAACCAAAAGTTTATAAAGAATTTGGAAAAAAATTTTAAAAATTAAAAAAAAAAAAAGAAAATGTGAGCCCTATTAAAGTGAAAACTTTGGGAGGAGTTTTAGCTCCATTAAACAGTCTTCCAATTACAGAAGCAGAAGCTACTGAAGACAGTGATAGGCAGTGCCAAAGCTAATGCAGTCTCCAGTATGATGAATTTCCTGGTGATGAGCTTTTCCTGGCATCATGATGATGGTGGAGTTTTGTCCAACAAGTACAGACTAAACAACTCTGCCTGGATGTGAAAAATGATCTTGGTCAAGGCATACAGAAATTTCAATGAGAACGAAGTTTAGCATGCAAATAATCAGTGTGTGTAATTTTGAGGGGTGTCTCCCATTTATGACTGGATCATGGCTCCTGGCAACTAGAAAAAGTTTACTCCTAGTTCCACACTCACCATCTGGAATAAAGGTTCTTAACCTTTCTTTGTGTCATGGATCGCTTTGGCAATCAGTAAATGGTTATGTGCCCCTACTCAGATTAATGCTTGTAAATAATTGATGTTAATACCAAATTACAGTTAGGACTTATCAAAAATAAAATGTATTTTTTCATTCCTAATATGTAGACCCTCCTGAAATCTATCCATGCATGGTTTCCTTGGGAGTCTGAGGATTCTAGTTTAATAACTCCTGTTTAGGATTTGGTGGGGGGGTTTTTTTGGTTGTTTTATGTGTATATGTTATTTTTAAGCCATATTGAGCCAAAAGAAAGCATGTTATTACTGCTGAGAATGGAAGGGATGATTATAATGGATGACAGGAGACCAAAATATTCAACTTTCATTTTTGCCTCAGTTTTTTTTTTTTCTCAATAAGAATAGTCTTTGGAAAATCCAAGCAAGATAACACATAAGTAGCACCTTTCAGACTTTAAAGTGCTACATAAATGTTAGCTATAAAATTCAAAACAAAAGCAGTTAATATATATTTTAAATCCCAAGTGAGTAGGGAGATATTGAGAGGACACTCATCTAATTTGATGGGATCAAGTCATCAAGCCCAAATGAACGACATCCTGATGTACTAAAAGACACATATGATTGTTGAGGCAGTCATTTATCTAGGAAAGATTATAGAGAAGAGACATGGAACCACAGAATTAGGGGAAGGAAATGTTCCAGTCTTCAAAAAAGTGAAAAGAAGGGAATCTACAAATTGTAAGCTAGTAAGTTTGACAACGCTATCTGGCAACATTCTAGATGTATTATTTTAAAATTTACTTTATTTCATTAAATATTTCTCAATAATATCTAAAAAAGTGAACAATCTTTTTTTATCTTTTGAATTCTAAATTCCCTCCCTCCTTCCTGTTCACCATCCCAGAAGACAAGCACTTTGATTTTGATTTTATATTTAAGGTCATAACAAACATATTTCCATATTTACCATGTTGCAAAAAAAAGTAAAAACGGAATAAAATAATGAAAATAAAGTTTAAAAAGTATGCTTCAATCCACATTCATAGTTCATCAGTTCTTTCTATGGAGGTGGATAGAATATTCTCATCACATTTCCTTTGAAATTGTCTTGGATCAATGTCTTTGAGTAGCGAAGTCTTTCATAGTTGATCATCTTTACACTATTGCTGTTAGAGTGTAAAATGTTCTTCTGTTTCTGCTCATTTCACTTTGCATCAGTTCATATAAGTCTTCCTGGTTTTTCTGAAATCATCCTGCTCATTATTTCTTATAGCACAATATTAGTCCATACAATCATATACTACAACTACAACCATTCCCCAATTGATGGGCATCCTCTTGATTTCTCATTCTTAGCCCCCACAGAAAGAGCTCCTATAAGCATTTTTGGTACAAATAAGTCCTTTTGCCTTTTTTTCTGATTTCTTTGGAATGCAGACCTAATAGTGGTATTGCTGAGTCAAAAGGTACGTGCAATTTTATAGCCTTTTGGCTGAGTTCCAAACTGTTCTCCAATATAGTTGTACTACTTAATAACTCCTCCAACTGTGCTTTAGTGAAGCACTTTTTTCCATATCCACTCCAGCATTTGTCATTTTCTTATGCTGTCATGTTAGCCCTTGTAATAGATATGAGGAGGTGGTATCCTACAGTTTTTTTTTTTAAAGCAATTGGGGTTAAGTAACTTGCTCAAGGTTACACGGCTAGTCATTATTTATGCGTGGGTGCTCATTTTCTGAGGCCGGATCTGATCTCGGGTCATCCAAACTCCGAGGCCGGCGCTCTTACTCACTGCGCCACCTAGCCGCCCCTTTAGGGCAATTGGGGTTAAGTAACTTGCCCAAGGTTACACAGATAGGTTTTTGTTTGTGTGGGTTAAGTGTCGGAGGCCGGCTCCGAACTCAGGTCCTTCTGACTCCAGGGCCGGCGCTCTATTCACTGCGCCACCTAGCCGCCCCTCCTACAGTTGTTTTAATGTGCATTTTTCTAATCATTAGTGATTAGGAAGATTTTTATGTGACCATTGGTTTTTATTTCTTCTTCCAAAAACTGTTTGTTCGTATCCTTTGACCATTTATCAACTGAGGAATGGCTCTTACTTTTATAAATTTGGCTTGGTTCCTGATGTATTTGAAAAATGAAACCTTTATCAGAGAAATTTGTTGCAAAATTTTTCTCTAGTTTCCTGTTTTCCTTCAAATTTTCACTGCATTAGTTTTGTTTGCGTGGGCAGCAGATAAGGTGCTAGTTGTGGAGTTAGAAAGACTTATCTTCACGATTTCAAATCTGGCTTCAGACATTTACTGGCTCTGTGACTGTGGCCAAGTCATTTAACTCTGTTTACTTAGTTTTCCTCATCTGTAAATTAAGCTGGGAAGGAAATGGCAAACCATTCCTATATATTTGCCAAAAAAACCCCAAATGGAGTCACAAAGAGTAAAAAACAACTGAAATTACTGAACAAAAGTTTTGTTTGTATAGAAGCTTCTTAATTTCATGTAATCAAGATGATCTATTTTATTTCTCATAGTCTTTACTGTCTCTTGTTTTGTCATGAACGCTTCCCTAATACATAAAACAGACAGGTACATTTTCCCATGCTCCCTTCATTTACTTATGCTATCATCCTGCATGTCTAAATAATTTATCTGATCTTAGTATATGGTGTGAGATTCTGGTCTAGTTTCTACCGAACTGCTTTTCCCAGCAATTTTTGTTATATGTTGAGTTCTTATCTCTAAAATTTGGATCTCTGGGTTTATCAAACATTAGATTATTATGGTTATTTACTACTGTGTTTTACGTACCTAATCTATTTTACTGATCCATCACTCTTATTTCTTAGCCAGTACCAGATTGTTTTGATGATTACTGCTTTGCCATATGGTTTGGATTCTCGCACTTCTAGGCCATTTTCCTTCACAGTCTTTTTTTTTCATTGATTCCCTTGATATTCCTGACCTTATGTTCTTGTAAATGAATTTTATTATTATTATTTTTCTAGTGCTATAAAATAATTCTTTGGTAGTTTGGTATGGCACCGAAACAAATAAATTAGGTTGTCATTTTTATTATATTGGCTCAGCTTACCCATGAGGAATTAATAATTCTCCAGTTATTTAGATCTGTCTTGATTTATGTGAAAGGTATTCTGTAATTATATTCTTATAATCACTAGTTTTGTCTTGGCAGGATGACTCCAAAGTATTTTATATTATCTGAAGTTATTTAAAATGGAATTTCTCTTTCCACTTCTTCCTGCTGGGTTTTGTTGGTAGTATAATAGAAATATAGATTTATATGGGTTTATTTTATATCCTGCAACTTTGCTGAAGTTTTTGATTGTTTCAGCTATTTTTTTTATTCAATTCCTTAGGGTTCTCTAAGTATACCATCATATTATCTACAAAGAGTGATAGTTTTGTTTTCTTACTGCCTATTTTTATTCCTTCAATTTCTTTTTTCTTTCCTTATTTCCATAGCTAGCATTCCTGCTACAATATAGAGTAAAAGTCGTGATAATGGACATACATGTTTCACTACTGATCTTACTGAAAAGGTTTCAAGTTTATCTCCATTTCAGATAATATCTGCTCTGGTTGTTAGATAGATACTATTTATCATTTTAAGAAAGGTTCCATTGATTCTTATGCTTTCTAGTGTGTTTAATGTGAATGGGTGTTGTATTTTGGCAAAGGCTTTTTCTGCATCTATTGATGTAATTTTGCTCATAGTTGTTTTTTTGTTTTTGTTTTTGTTTTTAATATTGAACCAGTTCTACATTCCTGGTATAAATCCTATCTGGTCATAGTGAATTATCTTTATCATACATTGTTGTAATCTCCTTGCTAGTATTTTATTTAAAATTTTACCATTGGTCTATAGTTTTCTTTCACTGTTTTTGCCTCCCCTGTTTGAAGTATCAAAACTGTATTTGTGCCATCAAAGGAATTTGGTAGGAGTCCTTCTTTATCTATTTTTTTGAATAGTTTATATAGTATTGTGATAAACTCTTCCTTATGTGATTGGTAAAATTCACATGTGAATCCATCTAGTCCTGGGGATTTTTTTTCCTTTAGGGAGCGAATTTATGGCTTATTCAATTCTTTCTGAGGCTGGGTTATTTAAGTATTCTATTTCCTCTTATGTTCAAATTTTTATAAATATTTGTTTATTTGTTTAATTTTGTTTATTTGTTTAATTTATAAATATTATTATAAATAAATATTTATAAATATTTATATAATATTTATAATATAATAATTTATAATATAATATTTATAAATATTTTATAAATATTTATAAAATATTATAAAATATTTTATAAATATTTTTATAAATATTTGTTTATAAATATAAATATTTATAAATGGACAAATATTTATAAAGTTGTCAGTATTACTGGCATATAATTAAAGTAAAATATCTCCTCATAATTACTTTAGTTTCATCTTCATTGGTGGTATATTGACCTGCTTTACTTTTGATATTAGTTATTTGGTTTTATCAATTTTTTAAAAAATCAGATTAAGTAATGGTTTATCAATTGTATTATTCTTTTTCATAAAACCAGCTCCTATTTTTATTTATTAGGTCAACGGTACCTTAACTTTCAATTTTGTTCATCTCTCCTTTGATTTTTCGGATTTCCGTTTTGCTGTTTAATTTTTTTCTAGTAGTTTCTTTATTTCTTTTAGTTGTGAGTCCAACTCAATGATGTGTTCTTTCTCTCTTTTATAAATGTATACAGTAAAAGATATAAATTTTCCCCTAAGTACTGCTTTGGTCATATCCTACAAATTTTGGAATTTTTTATCATTGTTGTCATTCTCTTTAATGAAATTATTGATTCTGTTATTTCTTCTTTGACCTACTAATTCTTTGGAATTGAATTATTAGTTTATAATTAGCCTTTAATCTATATAGTTTTATGACCATTTATTAAATGTCTGCTTTTCTACTTTTGGTTATGAGGTTTTTATGCCCTAAAACATGGTCAATTTTTGTGAAGGTGCCATATAGAGCAGAGAAAAAGGTGTACTTTCCATTTCCCTTCATTTTTTCAGAGTTCTATTGTATCTAACATTTTAAAGATTCTTTTCATCTCCTTGATCTTTCTTGTTTATTTTATGGTTAGATTTATTTAGCTCTGATAGGAAACAGTTTCAGTCCCCCATTAGTATAGTTTTACTTTCATTTCCTCCTGTAATTTATTTAACATTTCCTTTAAGAATTTGGAAGCTATGTTATACAGTGCATATATGTTTAGTATTGATATTGCTTCATTGTCTGTGGTACCTTTTAGCATATTGTAGTTTCCCTACTTATGTGTTTTAGGTCTCTTTTTGTTTTTACTTTATCTGAGATTTTTTTATGTTTTTACTTTATCTGAGATCATGAATTTTACCCTTGCCTTTTTTACTTAAGCTGAAACATAACAGATTGTGCTCCAGCCTCTTATTATAACCATGTGTGTGTCTCTCTGTTTCAAGTATGTTTCTTGTAAACAACATATTGTTAAATTATGGTTTCTAATCCATTCTGCTATCCACTTCTGTTTTATGGGTGATTTTATGTCATTCATATTCACATTTATGATTACCAATTGTTTATTTCTCTTTATCTTATTCAATTTAGCATTCTCTTTTTTTTTATCCTGTCCTCTTAAGTCTGTTTCTGTCTTCTTTTATCTGCACTCCCCTTTATCACATTCTGTTTCTCTTATCACCTTTCTCTCTTACTTCTCTATTAGGTAAGGGAGATTTTGAATACCAATCAAACATGCAGGTATGATTTCTTTTTGAACCAATTTAGACGTGAGTGAGTTTCAATCTTTGCCTTCTCCTTTTACCATCCCTCCCTACTGTAAAATTTCTTCCTTGTGTGCCTCTTTTATGTCAGATAATTTTTCCTATTCTTCCTTTCCCTTCCCCCTTGGCTTACTTCTTTCTTTTCTATTCATTTTTTATATCATGCCAAAATAATTGATGCATTCCCACACCATCTTTCTCTGTAGACTCCTACTAACTACCCTAATAATGATAAAACTCTTAGAAGATATGTGTATCACCTTCCTATATAAAAAGTTACACAGTTTAACCTTAATGAGTTCCTTATCGTTTATCTTTTATGTTTACCTTTTTCTGGCTTCTCTTGAGTTTTATTTTTGAAAGTCAAATTTTCTGTTCAGCTCTAGGCTTTTCATCAGGAATGTTTGAAAATCCTCTATTTTATTAAATATGTATTTTTCTCTTGAAGGATTATATTCAATTTTCCTAGGTAGAGTATTCTTTGTTGTAATCCCAGCTCTTTTGCTTTTAGAATGTCATAGTTCAAGTTCTCTGTCCCTTTAATGTGCTAGCTGTGAATTATTCTGTGATTCTGTCTATGACTCCACAGTATTTTAATGATTTCTTTCTTCCGACTTGAAGTATTTTCTCTCTGAGCTGGGAATTCTAGACTTTGGCTATAATTTTCCTGGGAGGTTTAATTTCGGGATGTATTTCAGGTGGTGATTAATGGATTCTTTCTATTTTTATTTTGCTCTCAGTTTCTAGGATATCAAAGCAATTTTCCTTGATAATTTTTTAAAAATATAATGTCTAGGCTCTGTCTTTGGTTATTGCTTTTAGGTAATCTAGTAATTCTTAAATTATCTCTCCTTGATCTAGTTTTCAGTTCAAATGTTTTTCCCATGAGATAAATTTGAAATTTTCTTCCATATTTTTCATTATTTTGATTTTGTTTCATTATTTCTTGATGGCTGATGGAGTTATTAGCTTCCACTTTCCCAATTCTAATTTTTAAGGAATTATTTTCCTCAGTGAGCTTTTTGCCTCCTTTTCTACTTGGCCTATTCTGCTTTATAAGTATTATTTTTGTCAGTGAATTTTTATACCTCTTTTTCCATTTGTCTAATTCTGTTGGGTTTTTTTAGGTCATTGTTTCTTGTTGTGTCACTTTTACCAAGCTGTTTAATTATCTTTCCACATTTTTTCCCTTTAATTTAATTACCTATTTTCCTCTACCACTCTTGTTTGTTTTAAAATATTTATTTATTTTTAGTTTTCAATATTCACTTTTATAAGATTTTGAGTTCTAAATTTCCTTCCTCTCCTTCTAGTTCCCCTTTCCCAAGATGTATGTAATCTTATATATTCTATATATGTATTAAACATATTTTCACATTAGTCATGTTGTGAGAGGAGAATCACAGCAAGAGGGAAAAACCATGAGAAAGAAAAACAAAGAGAAAATAGTATACTTTGATCTGCATTCAGACTCCATAGACGTGGATTCTTTCTTTAAATGTGGATAGCATTTTCCATCATGAGTCTTTTGGAATTGTCTTACGTCATTGCATTGCTCAGAAGAGTTAAGTCTAACAAAGTCAGTCATAGTACAATGTTGCTGTTACTATGTACAGTGTTCTCCTGATTCTGTTCACTTCAGTCAGCAGCTGTTCATGCAAGTCTTTCCAGGTTTTTCTGAATTCTGTCTGCTCACCATTTTCGTGTGGAACAGTAGTATTCTATTAAAATCATATACCACAACTTGTTCAGCCATTGCCTGATTGATGGGGAATTTCCTCAATTTCCAATTCTTGGCTACTACAAAAAGAGCTGCTATAAATATTTTTGTACATGTTGCATTCTTTACCCCTTTTTATGTTCTCTTTGAGATACAGATCTAGTAGTGGTATTGCTGGATCAAAGAGTATGCACAGTCTTATAGCCTTTTGGGCATAGTTCCAAATTGTCCTCAAGAACTGTTGGATCTGGAGCAGCTACAGTGAATAGAGCACCAGCCCTGGATTCAGGAGGACATGAGTTCAAATGTGACCTCAGACACTTAACAATTCTTACTAACGCTTACTAACTGTGTGACCTTGGGCAAGTCCCTTGAACTCAATTGCCCTGCCTTCCTCTCTCAAAAAAAAAAAAAAGAATTCTTGGATCAGTCCACAACTCCACTAGCAATGCATTAGTGTCCCAATTTTCCCATATCTTCTCCAACATTTATCATTTTCCTGTTTTGTCATGTTAACCAATTTGTGATGTGGTACATCAGAGTTGTTTTAATTTGCATTTCTCTAATTAATAGCGATTTAGAGCATTTTTTTTCATATGGCTAGAGAGAGCTTTAATTTCTTTTTCTGAAAACTGCCTGTGCATATTCTTTGACCATTTATCAACTGTATTCTTATGAATTTACCTCAGTTCTCTGTATATTTTAGAAATGAGGCCTTTATCAGAAACATTGCCTATAAAAATGTTTACCAGATTTCTGCTTCCATTCTAATCTCGGTTGCATTTGCTTTGTTTGTGCAAAACCTTATTAATTTAATGTAATCAAAATTATCCATTTTGCATTTCATAATGTTCTCTATCTCTTGTTTGATCCTAAATTCTTCCCTTCTTCTTAGATCTGGGAGGTAAAATATTCTTTGCTCTCCTAATTTGTTTATAGTTTCACCCTTTATGTCTAAATTGTGTACCGATTTTGAACTTATCTTGGTATACTGTGTAAGATGTTGGTCTATGCCTTGATTTTGCATGCTGTTTTCTAGTTTTCCAAGCAGTTTTTTGTCAAAAATGAGTTCTTATCCCAGAAGCTGGAGTCTTTGGGTTTATCATTGTATTTGATTTTTAAAGTCATTTTTTAGGTCTTCCAGGCATTTTTGTTGGGCTTATATCCAATTCACATGTTTAGTTGGCTTTTTTGTTTGTTTTGTTTTCCCCTTTGAGGCTTTGCTTGCAACTGTTTTGACTTCATTTTCTTCTTTTGAGTTAGTATCTTGTTCTTCATTGTCACTACTCATTTTCCCCACCCTATTTCTTGATTTGGAACTTTATAGCAGTGTTGGGCCCTGTTCCTTACATGTGCAAGAAGGATCTTGCACAAGCTTCAGGCTTTTTCATATTACTATTTTGAGTTATTTCTGGAGTTGTGGAAATTTTCAGTGCTTCCAAGGTGGTGTGATCACTTGAGATTGCAATCAATATTGTTCCTCATGGCCTTTCTTCCCTTGGGACCAGAAGTGCTATTGTTCTTCTTGGTTTCTGAGCCCATAGGTCTTGAAGTGATATTGCCCCTTGGGAGTTCCACTCCCTTTTGACCAAAAGTGCTCCTCTCTGCCCTTGACCTATTACCCAGAATTGGGTATTGGCAATGGAGTTGGCAAATAGAGTCCAGTCCTGTGTCCATTGCTAGCAGAGGGGTAAACTGTAATCTCTTTCTCACCATTTGCTTGGTCCTGTTATTATCTCTGGCTTGGGAGCTCCTGAAGCTGTTGCTGCTTCATTCTCTACGACCTAGTCTCCCCACTGAATTTTCATTCATGTGGACTCTGGACCAGCCTCTTCTCTCTTCCCCTGTAAGTCTTTCTTTCTAACATCCTATGTTGTCTTTGGCTGGAAGAAAATGTCTAATTCTGACTTTTTATTGACTCTGCCTCTTGAATCTAATTTGAGGCATTATTTTAAAGTTGTTTGGAGGAAAATATTAGGAGAGCTTGGCTTAGTTCTTCTCTTCTCTTCTTGGCACCACCCCCAGAAGTCTCTAGATGTATCATTAAAGTAATGGCTAGTAGTAAACCTTTATAAAAGGAAGGAGGGTTCATAGAGTGAATATAGGATCATCAAGAACAGTTCATATGAGACTGACCTCATTTTCTTTTTTGACAAGCTATTAAACTGACAAGTCAGAAAAAATCTATAGAACTGGTTTTCCTAGATTTTAGGAAAGAAACATTTGACAGGTTCTAAAGTTATTCTTGTATAAAAACTGTAGGTATGGGCCAGATAATAAGTTTAGATAGACTCAGACCAGGTTGAAGGTCTGAAGGCAAAGAATGATCATTAATTGTTTGAAGTTGACTTGGTTATGGGTGATATGTTCTTGGCCCTGTGCTATTTTAATGTTTTCATCAATGACTTGAATAAAAGCTTCCATGGCATGCTTATCAAATTTGCAGATGACATAAAGCTGGGAGGGCTAGCTAATACACTGGCTGATAGAATCAGTATCCTAAAAATATCTTGGCAGGCTAGAATATTGAGGTGAATCTAATAAGATGAAATTTAAATAGGGACAGACATAAAGTCTTGCACTTAATTTCTGAAGGAAATAAAGAAAAAAACTTTGTATGTATGGGATACAGGAGAGGTGGGTAGGTATCAGTTCCCTGAAAACAATAAGGTCATATTCACAGAAAGCAAACTCTGAGTTGAGTGTGCTATCAGCCCCCAAAAGTTGGTGTGATTTTGGAATGTTAAGAAAGATGTGTAATGTCCGGGATTGGTCAAGAAATTATCTGGCTTTACTCTGCTCTGGTCAAATACTATCAAGAGTACAGTTCCAATTCTGGTGACTCATTTTAGGACATTCATAAGCTTAGTTCATGGCTATTCTTCAACAAAATTTTCAAATTTTGTTTTAATCTTTTCCAGTGACCTGGTGACAATCATTTTCTAGCATATTTAGTGTCCTATCATTAGGGCTTCACTCTTGTTTGATATTGAAATAATCTTCCATCAACAGAGGAGGGCTTATGGTATTCCACCTCCCAGATGTATTTGCAATTTAATTGGTCACTCTACCAAACTAAATGTCTGTATGGTCAAAAGAAGAAGTCAGTCTTCAGAGGATGCATTTCTGGTACTGCTACAGGAAGCAGGGGAGAATTTGATAAGCATATATCAACTGTGAGAAGGAACATGGAATTGAGAATTCCCCAAACATGCCTGTAGACATGGTTTTCCACAACTGACTGGTATTTCCATTAACCTCTTTTCCTGATGAAGGCTGTGGGATGTGATGGAGATATCTTGATGTGTAACTGAAGGCATCAAGATGTCTCAAAGCATCAGTGGCTTCTGACATTGTTCAGAAATATATCAAGTCCTGAGCTATACAGAAGACTCCCTTTTTTCTTCCTATAGGACTGAAAATAATGGACTTAGACAATGCATTTTATATATAAGGCCCCAGTAGGAGTGACTGATGGTGGATGTGTGTGTATGTGTAGTTGTGCACACACACACAATTGCGTATATCTGTGTGCGTGTGTTTTTCTATGTGTGTGTCTCTGTCTCTGTCTCTCTTTAGGATTCTGAATTCTTACTTTTTACAATGGGGACAGATGGAAAAAGATAATAGTTCAATACTTATTGCATGATTGGTTGCTCAGCTCAAGTCCTTTCTTCAAATTGAGGTCAAATGCAGCCCCATATACAAGAGGCCATGAAGAATATCCTCTGGCAGATACCTTGAACTCCCTCCTTTCCAGTATTCTTAAACTCAAATATCAGGTAGATAGATACTTGGAAAGAACCTTAGAAGTCATGTATTTCTCAGTTTCTGGAGGGGAAACTGAGGCCCCAAGAAGTTAAATGACTTAACTGATATCTCCCAGGTATTAAATAGAAGAATCAAGGTTCTTGCTGAGATCCAGTCACTTAAGGCTCGTCTTTCATTTTAATGTGCCATGTTTGCTTGGTTATTCACACCCCCAGAAGCATGTGGTGGAGTTGAGAAAACAAAAATTGCCAATAATCACTACACTATTTTATATTTGATTGCAAAATGCATAGCGTGTCATTTTGTGATTAGTCTTTCCTTTCTGGTTCTGTTTTGCTGAAGATGATGTGAAAATGAGTTTGCCTTCCCTGAGGCCACATTGATTGAGCAGTGGGGAGGGATGGGTTATATCATAGACCATGCTGTATAGCTTTAGTCATACAAATGTTTTACCTTACTTGTGGCAAAATCTGCCTCCTCAAAACTCTAAACCCCACCTTCCCCTGCAATCTTTACAAACACATATGTGTGCTATTAGTTTGTTAATATTGGTTTACCCATTCCTTCAAACTGCCTTATAGACATGCTCAAATTTCTCCTCTCATAAAAACAAAACCTGTCCCTAAATCCACATATTGTCATAATGCCTTGCCTTCCTTTTGTGACTAAACACTAAGAAATTCATCTATACTTTGCAGCCTCCATTGCCTTTCCATCCACTCATATCCCCTTGCAATCTGGGGCTCCTGACCTAGTTCTTATTCGTTCATTTCAGTCATGTGCAACTCTTCATGATCCCATTTGTGGTTTTCTTGGCAAAGATATTGGAGTGATTGCCATTTCCTTCTCCAGCTCATTTTACAGATGAGGAGACCGAGGCACATGGGGTTAAGTGACTTGCCCAGGGTCACACAGCTAGTAAGTGACTGAGGCCAGATTTAATCTCAGGAAGGTGAGTCTTCCTGACTCCAGGACTAGGATTCTATCCACTGTGCCACCTAGTATTTTATGGACATACTGTGCCTGTGATCTCTTCATTGTTAGAGTCAAAGACCTTTTCTTAGTACTTATTCTCCTTGACCTTTCTTCAGCCTTTGAGACTTTTAAACACCCTCTCCTCTTCCTGGGTATTCTCCCCTTCTTTGGCTTCTGTGTCATTCATCTGTCCTTCCTTTCCTCTTATCTGTCTTGAGGGACCACCTGAAATAGGGGAACAAGGCTGGATCATAATGAATAATTTCAGTCCTGGAGAACTGATAAAGAAACACACCATCCTCTTTTCAGAGAGATGGGAATGAGGAATGTTGTGATGCTGTTGTTATATTGGTTGGCTTTGCTGAAGTCATTTTTGTTGTTTGATGGTAAGGGAAGGAAAGGACCTAGGATTAAGGGGAAAATAACTATAGTTTATAAACCTGAGAAGAAAAGAATATACTCATTTTAGAGGCTCTCCTTACTGTTTCTATGGTTTTCTAACATTTGTTGATGAATTCTTGATAAATAAGTCTTCCTGTTTTTATCTCTGAGGTACATTATTTTATTATCAAATAAACAAAAGATCTTAGATTTTTGGGGGGTTGAGGAGTATATAAGGGTTTGACTGCTACTGTCACATTTAGTAACTGTGTGACCAAACCTTAATTTTCTCAGATGTAACATGAGAATAATAGTTTCATGGACCTCACTGATTGAGAACCACACGACAATAATATATGTAGAGCCTTTTGTAAATCTTCATACTCTGTATAAATATCAGCTATTATCATTTTTATTCCCTCTTGGTCTTTTTCACTGATTAATAGTTCTCTTCTCCTCCCCTGACATGTGGGTGTTCCCCAAGGCTTTGTCCTAGGTCCTCTTCTTTTTTCCCTCTACAATCTCTCCCTTGGTATTCTTCTGTTCCCATATGTTCAATTATGCAAATGACTCCAAAATTCATATTATCTATCCATGTTCTTGCCCATGAGCTCCAGCACCATATTGTCATTGACATGATGGACAATTGCATTACTACAAGCACCACAAACCTGTCCAGTCCTAAACTGAACTTTTCTTTACTTTAACCCTTTTCCTAATTCTTTATTTTCCGTTTGTATGGATAACACTGGTGTCCTTTGTCATTCACCATGGATGAGTCTGTTTTTCTTACCCAGACATTTTTATCAGTTCCATATTCCTTCTACCTCCAAGGCAGCTTTCATTCATTACTTCTTTGCTAACACTATTGCCAACCCAGTTCAGAACCTCATCACTTCCAGCGTGGATTTTTTTGGAGAACTTTGAAATTTTTCTCTCTCTTTCCATTCTCCTTTCTCTAATCCATCCCTCTTCACACAGCTACCAAAATATTCTTCCTACTCCATAGGTCTTATCATGTCATTCCCATGTTCAAAGAACTCCAGTGACTCCCTGTTGCTTCTAACTTGGCGTTTAAGTTCCCCTATAATGTCTCCAATCTAAGTGTTTAGCTATTTTTCATATTACTCTCATTAACATATTCTCTGCTGCACCCAAACTTTGTTATTCCCACAACCAAACCTGCCATCTTCCACCTGTGGCATATTCACAAAGACCTTCTTCCCATCTTACTAGAACACATTCTTCCTTATTTCTGTACAAAGGGTATCCAAGTCTAACCTCAGATTTTTTTTCTGGTGAATTCTCACTTCATCTCCCAGTTGATAATTTCCTCTACCTCTTCATATGTTCTTGGAGCTTTTGTCCGTCTCTCCCCATTGCTACTATCACATTCTTCCTTCTATTATTCTCATATGAATATGTGTCATTTAGTCCCTGGTGAAGTGTAAGTTTATTAAGGGCAGGCACTCTGATTCTTTCTCTCCCCGCCCCATCTTTTATCCTTTATTCCCAGTCTAGTTTGTTGGGTAGAATAGTCATTTAATAAGAGTTTATTAAATTGTTCTTCTGGGCTCTGGGGTCACAAAATATATAATTTTCCTCTTTGTCCCACAATAGCCCTTAAATGTTTGAAAGCATTAATTTTTCCCTGTCCCTTTCCTTTCCCTTCCCACCCCCACAAAGCCTTCTCTTTTCCAGCCTAAATATGCCTTGTGTTATTCTATATAAGTCATGATCTCTACACCCTTTCCCATCATCCTAAGCATCCTTATTTAGCTATTCTCTAATTGCTCAATTTTCTTCTGAAAGTATACCCACATCTAAATACAGTGCTTCCACTTGTCCAGAGAACAGTGGTACTCTTATCTTTCTGATCTTGTTTATTATGATTCTGTTGATGCAGCCTCAGCTCAAATTGGGTTTTTAAATAAACATGACATGCTATCGACGCATATCGAGTCAATGAGTTTGTGGTCAGCTAAAGCCCCCAGGTCTTTTTCCCTATTGGAAGTGTGGTCAAGCCATATCATTCTTCATCCCAAATTTCTGTAGCTATTCTTTTAAATTGATGCAGGACTTTTTATTTATATCTATTAAATCAAATGCTATTTGTTTCAGACCATAGTTCCACCCTGAAGGGATCATTTTGAGAGGTAATATAGTATAAGGAATGAAGAACATAAACCTAAAATCCAGAGACCAGAATTCAAAATTCAGTCCTGACAGTTTTACTGTTTGTGTGACCCTCAGCAAATCATTTTGTCTCCTAAAACTCAGTTGCATTATTTGTAAAATGGTGATAATTGTCCCTGTGCAAGTCCTTTACAAGGCTGGTTTGAGGAAATATATACATGTATGTGTGTATACATATGTATGTATATATACCCTAAAGTGAGATGTGTGTATTTGTATGCGTACATCATGTGATTAATTAATACACACATATGTTCTTTTTAATTTTTTCTTTTTCTTTTTTTTTTTTGGAGGGGGGAAGGCAGGGCAATTTGGGTTTAAGTGACTTGCCCAAGGTCACATGGTTAGTTTTCACACATGTGTTTATATGCATATTATCCACACACTTATAAATGTATGGTAATATCATCACTCTCACGATAGGTCTTATTTTTGTCATCAACACATTATCATGGGTCCAAATATACTCCAAGTGATTCTTCAAACTATATCAAGTGGAAATTATTTTGCAACATGTATCTGTGTGAGGTGCTAGAAAGAACCGTTGACTAGGAGTCAGGAGACGTGGGTTCTTGCCATCTTGCTACTCACTGTGTGACTTTGCAAAAGTCACTTGCCTTCTTGAGATTTCAGTTTCTTTATTGGCAAAATATTTATTGGCTAAATGCAGTTTTTGAACTAGAATCAGGGGTAGGGAATCTGTGGCCATGTAACCTCGAGGCTGCGTGTTTTCCACCTGTGAACTAGATGATTTCTAAGGTTCCTTCCATTTTTCATGTTCTCTGTGTTTTAGACCCCTCACAATTGTGACTGTTTTTCTGGTTCTTTTGAATCCTAAAAATTCTATGACAGTGTGATATGATATCTTAAAAACCCATCTCATCTTATTTTTCTCATCGGCTAAAAATATCTGAAGGACCAAGCCGGGTGTCTGTCTCTGTCTAGGTGTCATTTCTCTGCCCCCTCCCCTAACCCCCTTGGATCAAGCCTTCTCAGTTACCTCTTGCATATGTCTCCATTTCCTCTTGCTCTTTATAATAAACCCTCACCATTTCACATGGTTTGAAAACTGAATTAGCCATTGCTTCAGCCCGTCTTTGTTTACTTACCATCAGGGCCAAACAAAGTCCTCCTCCAAAAAGCCTCCAATTCCCTAGATGCTGTTAGCCCTAGCCATGATGCATAGCCAGCCCACCAGGAGGATTAATAAATTAACATTTGCAAGGGGCTTTGAGCTCCACCGGGCAAGGTGCCTTCCTTTGTACATGAATTATCACCATCATTACTCTTTATTTACAGCCTTTGAGCTAATTTCCAAGCTATACAGCTGTGCGCCTCTCCCAACCCATTTGAACTAATTTTGCGAGAAACATTTTTGAGTTATCATCGCCTGGATTAAGTCATCTGTGATCCTTTCATCCGCTAACTTTGTAATTCTATGAAAAGCCTGCTGCAATTTGTACTTTTTACAACCCTTGGTCCTGTGTTGTCTCATAATTCCTTTGTCTTCTCCAGCATTGTCCAATTTGTTAATACTTGTTTGTGTAAAAGCAATAAAAAGGTATTTCTCCCCCTCCCTCCTCTCAACAAGAAGTTCCTCCTTGACCCATCATTCTTAAAGCTCAGCTTTCACATATTATTTTTGTTTCCTCTTTTAAAAAATGGGTGCAGAATTTGCTGTTGCATCAGGGGGAGAAAAGTGAGATATCTTATCCTACTGTTTCTAAGAAATAATAATAATAATTATAAGTTATTCAGTAAGGGTTGATGAATTCCCTGAGTATTTCTAAAATTCATGTCATCTAGACCTGCTGATTTATGTATTTCTAAAAATCTCTAAGTATTCCCTTAACCACTCTCTGTCATCCCTCTTGCTGCAAGAACTTAATTACTTCCTAATTGTCCACATTTCTTTTCATTTTTTTCTTGCTAAAGACAGGTTTTAAAAGATAGGTTCAGGATCTCTGCCATTTTAGAGTCATCATTAATTTCCTTCTTTCCTCATTATTAGAGGGGAGAACATTTGAGTTTTCTGTATGATTTCCCACCTGGTTTCTTAGTAACAGCTCTCCCTGGCCTCAACGTTTCTTTAATCACATTTAACCTTCAAAGGTTATTCTCTTGAAAATGATGCTAGGCCCTTCTCTCTCCCATATTGCAGGTTTCTTCATTCTCTGTGTCATAATCTGACCAATACTCAAGACTGCCCTGAATATTTTTCCCTTAATCAGGAAAGATCGGGTGTTCTATGTTCTCTTCATCTTGCATATATAGCCAGATGAGTAATTATTCATATCACAAGAACATTACACTTAGTAAAGAGTCTCTAGTGGCGCTCAGTTGTACTGAATCAAGTCTGAAGTGGATGGCCTGGTATAAAGCCTTTATAATTCTTAGATAGGGTGGTATAATGGAAAGAACCCTGGAGTCAGAGGTCTTAGCTTTAAATCCCACCTCTCATACTACCTGTGGGACCATGGGCAAGTCTCTTAGCCTCTTGGTCCTCAGTTTCCTTATTTGTAAAATGAATGGGCTGAAGTAGATGGCCTTGCAGGTTCCTTCTAGCTTTAGATCTATGAGATTTGAGACACCTTGTTTCACGTTGTTTTGATCAATGCTTAATGAATAATACTTTTAGAAGTCCTAGGGCTTCTAAAGTTACTATGTTAACACAAAGAAAGACTTTAGACTTTAGTTGGTATCCAAGTCCCCACCGTCATCTGGTACATAACATAAGGGTGGTTAGCATTCATCTCATCCAGCCCCTCCAAATATGGGTTTGTTTGTTTTTTCCCCCATAGTATCTTTGTCCTTCTTGGTTTATTTCCATCTGCTCTTGATGTTACTTTCATCATACAAATTCTTTCTCCCTGATACAACTATATACAACATATTGATTATCCTATGATCTTTACTTAGTTTTCACAGAAGCATAGACAGTTTTAGCTAGCAAAGACCTTAGAGATTATCTTGTCTGACAGTCCTCCATCCCTTAACCCCTCCCTTGCCTTTTTTTTTTTGGGGGGGGGGGGTCTGGACAGATGAACTGTGAATTTGGAAACTTCCTTCACTTATTTAGATAGGGAACCGATTTATAACTTTATAAGATTACAGATGTTGCCTGGGTCACTGGAAGGCAGAGTTAATGGCCCGTAGTACAGATGTAGTACACTTCCTGTTATATCTCAATTTTCCCTTTCCTTTGCCCTCGCTCCTCTACCATTTCTTTTACTGGTGTAATAGTTGATATTACATTTAATTGATAAAGCATCTTACGTTTAATTATTTGCTGTTTTCCTTGATGGAATGTAACCTCTTTTAAGACAGGGACTATTTCACTCTTTGACTTTGTATATCTTGCACCTAACAGAGGGTTCATCATAGTCACTTGATAAAAGTCTGTTGATTGATTGGTAATGGAGTAACCACATTTTAGTATTGCCTGCTTTGTTTAGTTGGGTAGTGAGTTACTCAGCACTTGAATTCTATAAATGGAAGTCGTATAACCACTGCTTGGTATGCTTTTAGAGTATATTCATGTGTAGCTGTGGGTTGAATTAGATGGTCTCTTTATAATTCTGATAATAAGTGAAGAACATTACCACTAAATGCACAAATGAAACTCCAAATAGTCCATGTACTTGTCATTTCTCTGCATTGCTGACTTTGGCCAGGGTCCCACCCTTACCTAGAACCTAGCTACTTAATCCCCGATATGAATAGTGAGAATTGTTGAAGGAGCACCACCAAATCTGAGATCAGCTAGTTGTTTTCTGTTGGTTTCCCTAGTTTCTTTCAAGTCCCAGCTAAAATCTTACCTCCTAGAAAAACAATTTTTTTTCTGATCCCTCTTAAAGCTAGTGCCAGTTTACCTGGTTTGTACATAGGTGATTTTATGGTATCTACCCCATTAGACTATGAGCTCTTTTACTTCAGGAACTTTTGCCTTTTCCCATTCTTTCTATCTCCATCATTAAGCACAGTGCCTGGAACTTAGTAGGAATTTAATAAATACATGTTGACTGACTTTGTTTTCACCAAACATCTGTAAAATTTGCTGACTATGTTGTGCAGAGGAGCAAGCACTGGGCTTGGGATCAGGAAGACTCATCTTTATGCGTTCAAATCCAGCCTCCATCACATATTAGCTGTGTGTCCCTAACCAAGTCAATTAACCTTGTTTGCCTCACTTTTCTCCTCTGTAACATGAGCTGCAGAAGGAAATGACAAACCATTTCAGTTATCTATGCCAAGATAACCCCAAATGGGGTCATGAAGAGTCAGACTTGACTGAACAACAACAAGAAAAAACAGTCTTTGACTAATTTGAATTTTGTGGTTTCTCTGTCCCCCAGCTCACCCTCTGGGGGAAGTATTAATGAACCATTAAATGACCACAGGACAGCAAGAGAAATAAGAAGGCATGATGGACTTGGGTAATCTACAAATTAGACATTCATTCACTGAATGATTATGTTGCTTAGATTTGAATGTTCTTACACAATCTGCCCCTGGGACTGTACAAATAGGCTTCTCAGTTTCCATATTGGGAATAGGTACTGAATAATCTTCACTACCTGTAGCAACTTTTCCATCTATTATGAAGATAACTCTCAAATTATGTTCACTCTACATTAGATCACCGTGACCTCTTGTCCCCCCTCTAATGGTTTGAAAACATATTTAAAAGAAATAGAGACGCATTCATGCAAGGCTAAGAGATGCCGCATGGTGTAGAGGAAAGGGGAAAGGGCTAGGTACCAGGAATTTAGATTCTAGTCCTGGATTTGCTACTGACTGCTTTCTCAACTGCTTAATCATCATCATCTTCATCATCATCATCACCATCATCACCATCAAACCCTTAGCACTTTTTGAAAAACACTTTATGCATAACATCTTATGCTATCCTCTCAGCAGCTCTAGGAGGTAGGTGCTATTTTATCACCACTTTACAAATGAGGAAATTGAGGTAGGTATAGGTTAAGTGTCTTGCCCAGGATAACACAGTTATTAAATATCTGAGACTGGATGTGAACTCAAGTCTTTCTGACCCTAGGTTCAGTTTTCTGTCCACTGTCCCACCTAGGTAACTCTAGAGTTGGATTCGATAATCTTTTAGATCCATTCCAGCTCTGATATTCTGTGTTGAGGCCACTTACAGATCTAACATCCCATGGGTCTATATTCTGTGTCTGCTTTGCCATATAGTATTGACTGCACCAAATCTTGCTATGTTATTGGTCATCACAAATGATGCCTTTACTAATAACAAATGGGAAAGTATTTTAAAAGTGATAGTGCTGTTGCTGTTTAAATTCTATCTTTTTTCTTCCCATATATTCCTTAAATTAAATTAACACTGATGTATGATGAAATATCGTAGGCCCTTTCTAGTCATACTTTGGAATGGTCTTGGGTTGGGATAGAAATCCCCAGGGTATGTTGCTGGTATCTAGACCTTGTTTCCCCTTGTCTAACAGAGTATGTGACCCAGTTTAAGCTGCATTTATAGGGTTCTAAAAGAATATTCCAGATCTGGTTGCCATCCATTCCTTTTAAAAAAGAAGAGAGGAAAGTAGGAAGCTAGGAGGGATGAGCCATGAAGGCCTTTATGACCTCAATCAATTGTTAAGAATATGCTCATGCAAGATGGCAGAAAGGAAGCAGTAACCTCGCTGAGCTCCTTGGTCACTAAGTCTCAAAGGGTGAATCTGAGCAGATTCCGGAGTGACAGAGCCCACTGGAAGACAGAGCGTGGCAGAATCCAGCCCAGGAGGTTGCCCAGTGTGTCCGCACAGGTCGAGTGAAAAGCGCGTGGGGTCTGCACAGCTCAGACCTAAGAGCAGGCAAGCAGACTACACCAGAGAGAGAAAAAGCCCCAGCCTGCAGACTTACCAAAGAAGAATCCCAGTCATCTCGCAGAAGGAAAGGATCATTGGAGCCAGGTAGGAGAGTTGGGCCCCCAGTAGAGAGAGTGGCTTCTCAGGCTGCATTCGGCTCCCAGCCTGGAAGTTTAGAAACTGCCTGCTTGTATAATACAGGGGCTGGAATGGCAAAGTAAATTCTAGCTGCTCTGATCCTCCCATCCCTCCTTCATGAAGCAGAAAACCCAAAGATAAGTCTCCCACCCAGATTGAAATCCCAAGTTAATGGAAATAGCCTCAGGCTTGAGAATCTCCAAGAAGGGGTGTAACTGAGACAGCCAGGAGTCTGAAGAGAAGAGAGGGAGGGGTCCCAACAAGCTCCACCTCACCTCACCAACAAAAGCCTACTTATAGCCCAGGGGTATAGAGGCAGAAATCTGAAGAGCTCAGACTCATCCCCACCTACACATCTACATTCCTCACTGACTTCCCTGACTTAGCCATAAACTAGCCACCCAGAGGTATTCAAAGTCAAGGATTAGGCCCCAAACTCATAGCCTGAGAAACTAAGAAACAGGAAGTCACAATGGGAAGGAAGGAAGTTGAAAAGGAGAAGGGGAAGGCAAGAAAGTCTATTTGAGCATACTATGCAGGGCAAGAACAACAAAACACACAGGAAAATATAGACTTTCTGCCCACACCAGAGACAACAGAAGGAAACATGATCTGGTCTCAAGCCCAAATAGCATTCCTGGAGGAGCTTAAGAAAAATTTTAAAGACCAAATCAGGGAGGCAATGACCAACTTGGAAAAAGAAAATACCTCCCTAAAAAAGGAACTTCAAAAACTAACTGAAGACCATAATTCACTAAAAATTAGATACAATCAAACTGAAACTCAGAACTCTATTATGCAGCAGGAGTCAATCAAAAAAAAAAACAAAATGATAGAAAAATTGGAAGAAAATGTAAAATATCTCACTGGAAAAATAACTGATCTAGAGAACAGATCCAGGAGAGACAACTTAAGAATTATTGGTCTACCAGAAAGTCATGATGAAAAAAGCAGTCTAGACAACATCCTCCAAGAGATTGTCAAAGAAAACTGTCTGAGGTCCTGGAATCAGAAGATAAAATAGCTATCGATAGAATTCACCGGATTCCTCCTGAAAGAGATCCCAAACTGAAAATTCCAAGAAATATAGTAGCCGAATTCCAGAATTACAAGATTAAAGAAAAAATTCTACAAGCAGCCAAAAAGAAACAATTCAAATATTGAGGAACTACAGTTAGGATCACACAGGACCTAGCAGCTTCTACATTAAAAGAGCGGAGGGACTGGAATTTGATATTTCGTAGGGCAAGAGAGCTAGGACTACAACCAAGGATTAACTATCCGGCAAAACTGAGCATAATCTTTCAGGCAAGGAGATGGACGTTTAATGAAGTAAGGGACTTCCAGACTTTCCTAATGAAAAAGCCAGAGCTCAATGGAAATTTTGATCTCCAATTACAAGACTCCAGAAGAACATAAAAAGGTAAACAAGGGTAACATAGACTCACACATGCAGAAGTGCACACACCCACACCCACAAACACATGCTCATTACCTGGGATGCAACAAGACCAAAATGTTCACATCCCTATATGTGGAGCTGATAACTGTCAATATTCAAAATCTTTATGATTATCAGGACCTGCAAAAGGGTTATACTTAGAGGGTGTGGGTATGAATGCACTAACATGGAGTCTTAAAAAAAAAAAGACTATTAAGGGGATCAAAGGTACTGTAATGGGAAAAAGGAAAGGATGAGCTAGGAAAAGGTAAAATATGCCATCTGAAGAGGCATCAAAACACACTATAGAAGAGGGGAAAGAAAGAGGGAGAGGAACATCATTTAAACACTATTTTCACTGGTTCTGGTTCAAAGAAGGATCAAATTAATCAGTGAAGTTTAAGATTCTAATGTGAATAGACGCATAAATTAATTAAATAGAGGAAAAGGAGGGAGGGAGAGGAGCACTGTTTGAAATTTACTCTCATTGGTTTGGAATCAAACGGGGAGTAATTTACTCTGATAAGTATAAAAATTTATTGTGTCCTATAGATAATGGGAGGGTAAGGGGGGGTGAAAAGGAGGAGACTAAAGGGAGGGATTATAAGGGAGGGAAATAGTAGTAAGGGGAGAGGGTAGGTTAAGAAGGGGGGTCACTGGGTGGGAGCACTGAGGGAGGGGGCGGTCAAAAGGAAAACTTCAAGGAGGGGAAGGGAGAAGGAAGAAACAAAAACATAAACAGGGGAGGGAATAGGATGGAAGGGAAGAGACAGATTGTCATCATTACTGTGAATGTGAATGGGATGAACTCTCCCATAAAACAGAGGCGGATAGCAGAATGGATTAAAAACCATAATCCTACAATATGCTGTCTTCAAGAAACACATTTGAAACAAAGGGATACCCACAGGGTAAGGGTAAAAGGTTGGAGTAAAATTTATTATGCCTCAGCTAAAGTAAAAAAAGCAGGGGTAGCAATACTTATCTCAGATAAAGCAAAAGCAAAAATAGATCTAATTAAAAGAGGAAGGAAGGAAGGAAACTATATCCTACTAAAAGGCACCATTGAGAATGAAGCAATATCACTACTTAATATATATGCACCAAGTGGTATAGCAGCCAGATTCCTAGAGGAGAAGTTAAAGGAATTAGAGGAAGAAATAGATAGCAAAACTATACTAGTGGGGGACCTTAATCTCCCCCTCTCTGAACTCGATAAATCTAACCTCAAAATAAACAAGAAAGAGATTAAGGAGATGAATAGAATCTTAGAGAGACTAGATATGATGGATCTCTGGAGAAAACTGAATGGGGATAAAAAGGAATTTACTTTCTTTTCAGCAGTACATGGTACATACTCAAAAATAGACCATGTACTAGGGCATAAAAACCTCACAATCCAGTGCAGAAAGACAGAAATATTAAGCGCATCATTCTCAGATCATGATGCAATAAAAATTATATGCAATAAAGGGCCAGGGAAAGATAGACTAAAAACTAATTGGAAATTAAACAATTTAATCCTAAAAAATTGGTGGGTCAAACAAGAAATTATAGAAACAATCAATAATTTCATTCAAGAGAATGATAATAATGAGACAACATACCAAAATTTGTGGGATGCACTAAAGGCAGTTCTCAGGGGAAGTTTTATATCCCTGAGTGCATACTTAATTAAAGCAGAGAGAAGGGAGGTCAATGAATTGGACATGCAATTGAAAAAGTTAGAAAAAGAACAAATTGAAAATCCCCAATTTAGTACTAAATTAGAAATATTGAAAACCAAGGGAGAGATTAATAAAATTGAAATTAAGAAAACTTTTGAATTAATAAATAAAACTAAGAGCTGGTTCTATGAAAAAATCAACAAAATTGATAGACCCTTAGTCAATAAGATAAAAAAAAAAGAAAGAAGAAAACCAAATTATGAGTATCAAAAATAAAAAGGGGGAATCTACCTCTAATGAAGAGGAAATCAAAATAATAATGAGGAATTATTTTTCCCAATTGTATGCACATAAATATGACAATCTTAGTGAAATGGATGAATATTTACAAAATCACAAATTGCCCAGATTAACTGAAGAGGAAGTGAATTACCTAAATAACCCCATCTTAGAAAAAGAAATCAAACAAGCCATCAATGAACTCCCTAGGAAAAAATCTCCAGGGCCAGATGGGTTCACTAGTGAATTCTATCAAACATTTAAAGAACAATTGATTCCAATACTCTACAAACTATTTGGGAAAATTAGTGAGGAAGGAGTCCTACCAAACTCTTTCTATGACACAAATATGGTACTGATTCCTAAATCAGGAAGAGATAAAACAGAGAAAGAAAATTATAGACCAATTTCCCTCATGAATTTAGATGCAAAAATTCTAAATAAAATATTAGCCAAAAGACTCCAACAACTCATCACAAAAATAATACACCCTGATCAGGTAGGATTCATTCCAGGAATGCAAGGATGGTTTGATATTAGGAAAACCATCAGTATAATTGAGCATATCAACAATAAAACTAGCAGAAACCACATGATCATCTCAATAGATGCAGAAAAGGCTTTTGACAAAGTACAACATCCATTCCTATTAAAAGCACTAGATGGGGCGTCTAGGTGGCGCAGTGAATAGAGCGCCGGCCCTGGAATCAGAAGGACCTCCGACACTTAATCCATACAAACAAAAACCTAGCCGTGTAACCTTGGGCAAGTTACTTAACCCCAATTGCCCTAAAGGGGCGGCTAGGAGGTGCAGTGAGTAAGAGTGTTGGCCTCGGAGTTGGGATGACCCGAGATCAGATCCGGCCTCAGAAAATGAGCACCCACACATAAATAATGACTAGCCGTGTAACCTTGAGCAAGTTACTTAACCCCAATTGCTTAAAAAAAAAAAAGCACTAGAAAGTATAGGAATAAATGGAGCCTTCCTTAAAATAGTTGCTAGCATCTATTTAAAACCATCAGCAAGTATTATATGCAATGGGGATAAACTAGAAGCCTTTCCAATAAGATCAGGAGTGAAACAAGGGTGTCCACTATCACCCCTCTTATTCAATCTGGTACTAGAAACATTAGCAGTAGCAATTAGAGAAGAAAAAGAAATCAAAGGAATCAAATTAGGCAAAGAAGTGACCAAGCTATCACTTTCTCACAGATGATATGATGATATATATATAGAAATCTAGAGAATCAAGTAAAAAACTACTTGAGACAATAAATAAATTTGGCAAAGTTGCAGGATATAAAATAAACCCACATAAATCCTCGGCATTCCTGTACATCTCCAATGAAACTCAACAGCAAGAGATAGAAAGAGAAATCCCATTTAAAGTCACTGTAGACATTATAAAATATCTGGGAATCTACTTGCCAAAACAAACCCAGAATCTATATGATCACAACTACAAAACACTTCTCACACAAATAAAAACAGATCTAAATAGTTGGAAAAATATCAATTGCTCGTGGCTGGGTCGAGCTAATATAATAAAAATGACAATTTTACCCAAACTAAATTATATATTTAGTGCCATTCCAATCAGTTTACCAAAAAACTACTTTGTAGAGTTAGACAAAATAATAACAAAATTTATTTGGAAAAACAAACGGTCTAGAATATCAAGGGAATTAATGAAAAGAAATGCTAGGGAAGGTGGACTAGCTATGCCAGATCTTAATCTGTATTATACAGCAGCAGTCATCAAAACTGCTTGGTACTGGCAGAGGTGTAGAGTAGTGGATCAATGGAATAGATTGGGTGCAGGAGACCCAGCAGTTAATGAATATAGCAATCTATTGTTCGATAAGCCCAAAGACCCCAGTTTTTGGGATAAGAATGCACTATTTGACAAAAACTGCTGGGAAAACTGGAATACAGTATGGCAGAAAGTAGGCATAGATCACTATCTAACACCATATACCAAAATCAAGTCTAAATGGGTGCATGATCTAGGTGTAAAGGATGATACTGTAAGCAATTTGGGAAAGCAAGGAATAGTTTACCTGACGGATCTGTGGAGAGGGGAAGATTTTAGGACCAAACAAGAATTAGCGAGCATTATAAAATGCAAAATGGATAATTTTGATTACATTAAATTGAAAAGCTTCTGCACAAACAAAGCCAATGTAACCAAGATCAAGAGGGAGGTGGGGAATTGGGAAAGAATTTTTACAACTTGTATCTCTGATAAAGGACTCATTTCTAAAATTTATAGAGAATTGAGCCAAATCTATTTGAATACAAGTCATTCCCCAATTGAGAAATGGTCAAAAGATACGAATAGGAAGTTTTCAGAGAAAGAAATTAAAGATATCTGTAAGCATATGAAGAAATGCTCGAAATCACTATTGATTAGAGAAATGCAAATCAAAAGAACTCTGAGATACCACATCTCTCCAGTCAGATTGGCTAAGATGACAAAACAAGAAAGTGACAAATGCTGGAGAGGATGTGGACAAATTAGAACACTAATACATTGCTGGTGGAGTTGTGAACTTATCCAACCATTCTGGAGAGCAATCTGGAATTATGCCCAAAAGATTATAAATAATTTCATACCCTTTGACCCAGCCATACCACTTCTAGGGTTATATCCCAAAGAGATCATAGAAGTGGGAGAAAGACCCATATGTACAAAAATATTTTAGCAGCCCTTTTTGTGGTTGCAAAGAATTGGAAACTAAAGGGGTGCCCATCAATTGGGGAATGGCTAAACAAGTTGTGGTATATGAATGTAATGGAATTTTATTGTGCTATAAGAAACGAGGAGGTGTTGGATTTCATAATTACCTGGAGAGACTTATACAAACTGATGCTGAGTGAGAAGAGTAGAATCAGAAGAAATTTGTATACAATCACAGACATACTATATCTGTGATGACCGACTATGACAGACTGGACTCTTTTCAGCAATGCAGTGATATAAGTTAATCCCGAATGACTCAAGAAAGTGAGAAATGCGCCATCCAGAGATATAACTATTAAGAACTGAGCCTGAATCCTGATGGAAGCAAACTAAATGATCTTGTTCTTTTCATTGTTTGGTTTTATTTTTTCCTTACCATCTTTCATCCCACCTAGTACAATATGCCTTTGTAATTGGAATTATGTCTAATATGAATGCATTTCCAGACCCTATACTGTACTATATGCTGTCATGAGGGGAGGGGGAGGGAAGTAAAGGAAATTTGAAAATCAAGGAACTATGGAATTGAATCTTGTTAACTGAAACTAAACTAATAAATTAATAAAAAAAATTAAAAAAAAAAGAATATGCTCATGGATTTAATCTGGAAAAGGACTTTAGGGACCATCTATTCTTCAACTTGCTCCCTTTATAGAAGTGGAAACCAAGGCCTGGAGAAATTAAATAATTTGCTGAATATCATACTTATTAAGAAATGGAATGAAGTAGAAAATACTAAAGTCACACTAGAACATTGATCCACCCTATATTCCTTTTCTGTACCCATGTTAAGCCTCACCTTACCTTTGGGCAAAATATCTTCCTTGAACTATTATCTGTTAAGAAGAAAAAAATAATTTTCTCTCTTTCATTTTCCTTGGATCATATGCATGATCCACTCATCCCAGAACTCTTTCCTGATAGAAGCACAGAGAAACTAAATAATTTGCCTGAGCTTACTTAGTAAGTCTGTAGGAGATTTTAGCCATCTTCCTCAAAGACCTTCACCTCAAAGATTGTAATTATTGATGGTAACACTCCAATCCCACATAATTTCCTTTGATCTTCACAACATCCTTGAGAGGGCATGGCTAGAAAATTGTTCATGTTAAGAAACTCTTGGGGTTTAGTAGACAACAAATGGGTTAAGTGTATGCTGTGGTAACCAAGAAAGCCAGTCTGATCTTCAGCTACATGGAAACAAATGTAATTTCAAGGACAAAGGAGATAATTGCCCCACTATACTCTCCCCTGCTAACTTCATACCTAGAATATGGTGTTAGTGGCTACCATATTTTAGGAAGGCTGTTGAGAATATGAAATAGATGCAGGATAGGAGACCCTGGATGCCAAGGAGATCAGAGACATGCCATATGAAGATCAATGGAAGGAACTGGAAGGCATTTATCCAAGGGAAGAGAAGACTAAATTCATGGTGCAGGGAGAGGGCTTGGGACTACATCAGGTATTTAAGATTGGCAACTTAAAAGCTGGAAGGAACCTTAAAGGTCTTCTAGTTCAGCACTTTCTTTTTATGTATGAGTAATTAATGACTCCAAAGGGTAAACAACTTGCCCAGTCACAGAGGTCATAAGAACTAGGATTCAGACTGATGTTCTTTGACCTCCAAGCCTTATACTCTTTTCTCTGAACCACACTGCTTGATTTGATGCACTGTATTGTTGAAAAGAAATTAGATTTTTCCCCTTTGGTCCTGAAGGCAAAGGTAAGAACAATAGGGGGAAGATAAAAGAGGGTCATTGGTTAGAGATATTTTTCTCATACCACATTTCAGAAGTGGAATTGTCCACCTCAGGAGGGCCTGGTGGGGGGTGGGTTTAAGCAGAGGCTGGATGACCATTTATCAGGAATGCTATAGAGGGAGATGCTTACTCACATACAAGGTGGGATACAAGCCCTTGGATATCCCTTTAAGCTCTGAGGTTGAGTAACAACCCTATGAACTAGCGTTCATTTTTGTCATTTAATGGACAAACAGCTCCAGAGAAGAGGATAAGATCATTTAGGCATATGACAAAGAGGAACCCACAAGGATTCCCAAGCTAGTTCTTTTAGAATCATAGTGTCTAGCATTGAATAGAGCATTGCCCCTGGAGTCAGGAGGACCCGAGTTCAAATGCAGCCTCTGACACTGGACATACCTACTAGCTGTGTGACCTTGGGCAGATCACTTAACCTCAATTGCCTTACCTTCCCCCCTCCAAAAAAAAAAAGAATGATAATATCTATATCTATCTGTCTGTCTGTCTATCTATCTATCTGTCTATCTTTTATATATCTGGAGGTTGAAAGAACCTCAGAGGCTATTGAGTCTGACACCCTCATTTTACAGTTTAAGAAACTGAGGCCCATCTTGTCCCTTGTACTTGACTCTCTCTGCAACTCTGCTGATTCATGCCAAACTCTGAGCCCTCCCTTGCCAGGGCTCAGTGAGGCATCCCCCATGATGGGGGAGAAGCAGTTTGATTGATTTTGTTCTGTGTTCACTGCACACGATGAAAAGTGTTTTTTTTTCCCTTTTAGTCTCGGGAATTATATTTTTCTTGGAGTCTTGCTAATGGAAAGCACTGAACCAGATTCTCTCAAATTGAATTTGGCTGCCTGAACTGTCAGACCACCCCCCTGCACTCATATTTATGCTACATAGTTGTCTGGGGGCATCCAGGACTGTATTATGAATGGATGGGTGAAGGTAATGTAAGGGGAGCTGCTAGAGTTTGAGGCCCCCCCTCCCAGCAGTCCCCTCCCTCTATTCCAAAATGTACATCAGTGTAGCAGATTGTAAGTGATATTGCTTTGGAGATGAGGGTCCTTTCCCAAGAAGCTTAGACTCTACAATAGATGTTACAGTCAAAAGCAACTCTGTTGTATATATTTGTATATATATTTGTATAATTTTTGTATATTGTTACATGTGCAGTGCCCACTACTGGGCATTCTGTTCAAGCAACAGGGAAATTGGGAGTAAGCTCAACAGGTATATTTCAGATAGGTAGTATGAAGCTAGACACAACAAAAACAACATCTGATGTTTCAGTAATGTTCCACACATACTATCTAATTTGATCTCCACATTAAACTTTCGAGTGTAAGTATGGGTATTATTATGCCCATTTTGGAGATGAGAAAACTGAGACTGTAAAGTTAAATTACTTGCTTAGGGTCATATATCGAGTTTCATAGGTGGAATTTAAATCTAGACTTCTTTGTCTCCAAGTCTAGCATGTTCCCCTCTCCTACAACGATCCCATTCTTGTTGCCACATAATCTGTTATTCCTGATGCTAGAGAAGAAACAGCCATTACCAGAGACTGACACAAATATCACTCAGTGATGATACCTAGGGAGAAGATGGATGTCTCACAACCACAGGTATGGTCACTTGAACTCTTCTCATCTTCAAGGTCTTTCTTCACTACACTTACATCCATAATTAGCTGTTCAGTAAAAGATATGCAACTTCCCTTCCCTTTATGGAGGTCCCATAAACCCCCATTGGCAGAAGTTTACTGTGAGAATTGCAGTCTTGTTGAGCCAAGAGGGTCCCAGGGGATACTCTTCTGAGGTATTCAATACCCCTTCCATGTTTGTCCCCCACAGCACTTCATTCCTCCAGATGTGCTAATAGGTTTCAGGAAAGAACAGTTAACAAATCTATTCATTAAAGCCAGCTTGAACTTCTGTGGACAATTGTGATTGTTTAAATAACTTAATACTGCCTATCTTTAAAGTTGCTAGTTCCCAGAAGCACATGGTAATGAGTTCTAAAATTTCTTCTCTAACATGTTTGAACCTCCTATCTTGAATTTGACAGCTAGGGACACAAGCCCAATCAATAATTTCCTATGCTGAGAGCTGCATGTAATTAAACCATAAGGTCCTAAGCTAACAAAAGACTGTCATTCACACTGATGTATAAACATGACCTCAATTCAGAAAGTTGCTGTTCTTCTATATTTAATACAGTGCATCACATTGTGGTCTATTGGCCCATAGGTCTAATGTAACATCTTTAGTTTTTGGTAGACAGAAATAAAAGACTGAGTCTGTTAATAATATCAATAATGCTTTGTTGCCACTGTTATTAGTAATAAATTTAAACAGTAGAAAATTAAATACAAGGAATCTATGTGGTTACTTAGGAAGAAACATATGGAACATAAAATATTATACAGGTCTGATGATACCCATGAATTTTCTAGAAATCATGTGCCTAAAAATGTACCAGCATTTGTAGCATGGTAGCAGAGTGGATAGCGTGGTGGGCCTGGAGTCGGGAAGGTTCATCTTCCTGATTTCAAATCTGGATTCAGATACTTTACTTGCTGTGTGACCCTGGGAAAGTCACTTAACCCTGTTTGCCTCAGTTTCCTCATCTGTAAAATGATCTGGAGAAAGAAACGACAAATCACTTCCAGTATCTTTTGCCAAGTAAATTCCAAATGGGGTTATCAAGGGTTGGATGAGAGTGAAAATGACTAAACATTTTTAGCACAGGTTTTATCCACAAAGCTGCAATAATGTCTGAAGATCAGAAGCTTCAGAAAAATAACATCATTCATTCTCGATTTAGAGAAACAAGCACTAGGTTCACTTGGAGTCAGAAGACATGGATTTGAGGTGTCAGCTCTCACTAGCTATGTGCCATTGGTCAGGTCTTTTACAACGCTAAACATCAGTTTCCTTTACATAAAATGGAGAGAATATTTTGAAAAAAAAAGTGGCTGCGATTTTCTTTTTGATACCATGTGGTTTGCAAAGATTCAGGAATTTTTAACTTCATTAGGGCCAAAGTCATGTTGGCATCTGCACTAAGCCCAGAGCAAATATGGTGAACCATTAGGAATGAAGGGCCACCAGACTGCTTACGGAGAGGTGTATAGGCCCAGGTTAGAAAAATGGAGCAGGTCAAAACTTCTTTGTAGATTGGTATTGGGATCAGGCCTATGAGTGGCTGCTATATCTCATCCTAGGTGAGATTGGGAGACATCATTACCGTCGTCGTCGTCGTCATTGTCGTCATCATCATCATCACCTAATAGGAATTATTATACAATATGATGATGATGATTATCAGGTGGACAGGGCAGCAGAAGACGAATAAGACAAAGCCTATGCCCTCAGAAGGATTCAAGAAGATATAAAGAAATGGTTATAACATAGAGCATCATGTTATATATTCTGAGAATGGTTCAACGTTCTATATTAACATATAAAACTAAATAGGGAAAACTATCCCCCAAATCTCCATTCAGCTTTGGTTGTACTAGAAGACCCTAGGCCACATTTTCGTTCACATTGCTGGCTAAAGAGCGTAACAGGAACCTGGATTAGTAGGAGGAGGACAACAGTCGTGTTTAGGTAAAAGTGGAAAAACAGAACGGAGATTTGTATATTTGTGTTTTTCCTCTTTTGATTGCATTCATGATATTGACCTTGATCGAATGATGGGACTTGAGTTGCAAAGAAAAAACAAACAAACGCTTTTTGCCTGGCCTTCCAAATGATGAGCCAAGTTTGGTGTTGTTTTATAAGAGTTCTTCATGGTGCCTGCTTTGGGGTTACCCAAAGAACAGTTTTGCCATTTTATGGGGTCCGAGCTCTTTTTTCCTGTTCTTAACTGCCTCTTTTCCCACCACCACAGTTTATGCTGTATCCTGGCATTATTTATCTTCCTCTCTAGCCTTTTACGAGGCACCTCATCAGCAGCTTTTGGAAAAACCAAGTAAATCACATCTGCCTTTTATTTCATACTTGATTAAATTTGTCAGAGAACTCGTGCAGGTTCAAGAGGCACATATTTTTCCTTGCACACCAAGAGGCTGGCTCATCTGGCTTTTGGGCCTTCCTGGCTGGGTTTTATTTAAACCTTTCTTTGCCTACTCCTGGGCCTTGTGACCTAAGTAATTCATGCATATATGTATATACTCACATATATACATATACATATATATGCATATATGTATATGTATATGTGTGCATATATGTGTATGTGTGCGTATATGTGTGTGTGTGTGTGTGTGTGTGTGTGTGTGTGTGTGTGTATGATTGATAAGATTGCAAAGTGCTTTACAAACCTTATCTTGCTTGAGCTTCACAACAACTCTATTAGGTTGGTGCTTTATTATTCTGCCTGTTTCATAAAGGATAAAACTGGATCTCAGAGAAGTTAGGTGACTTACCCAAGGTCACAGCTAAGAAATACTAGAGATTGAATGTGAACCCGTCTTTCTGGTCTAGACTCTTTGTACTAAATTACGCAAGCTCTTCTAGTTTTTCTTAGAGTGGTTTGAGTGTTGTCAGAATTATTTTTACTTGGTTTGATAGTCTCTGACATATTGGGTAAAGAGAGCCATTAATTAGCTCTAAGTATCAGTAAAATTAGGGTACTAAAAAAGATCACTCAATCAACAGTCATTTGTAAAGTACTTTTTTATGTGACTGGCACAACTATGTATTGTTGATACAAAGAAAAAGTAAAAAAAATATTCTCCTCAAGGAACTTACATTCTAATAGGGGAAGCAACATGTATATATGCTATACATACAGACTTAAATGGAAAATGGACTTGGAGAGGAAGACACAAGATACTAAGGGAGGAAAGGGTTTGCGGTGCAGAGGAGAACAGACCAGGAAACACCTCATGCAGAAGTTGGAATTTAAGTTGTCTTGAAAAAAACCCAAGGATTCTAAAGGTAGATCTGAGAAGCAAGAACATCCTTAGCATTGCAGAAAGGAAAAAAATAAAAACAGCAAAGAGATGGGAGACAGAGTGTTATTTCCCCCCAATTCATCTCCATATAACATATCTCTCTCTAGTGCTCTTGATATTGTGGTTGCCCTTTTCTGGATCTGCTCCTTAAATTCCAGAATGTTTACCATTGGCAATTGGAAGTGAAAACTGCCTTGGAGAAACTACAACTGATATATAATGGAGGAGAAATCAACAAGAGATTACTACAGGGCAATCAAAGAAACACAGGACACTTCTGTAAGTTAGCCGCCATGTCTTTCCACAACCTGTTAGCATCCAGTCAGCAACAGAATTCCTGGTGGGCTTGTCAGTTGACTCAGTGTAATAATTCATATGATGTTATGTTAATTCTTGGGCTTATTCGCATGCATAAATGAATGGATTACCTTCTAGAGATTGAAATGACATATTGTGAAATCTCAATAGAGATGGTGGTAATGGGGCATAGGTAGGGGAGTAGATAATCATCTGAGAGCACTGGATAAGTAAGTTCCATTGACACCTTCTGATCTGGACATATCTGTTGCCACAGAGATAAAATGAGAGATGTTCTACAAAATGGCCTTTAATTCTGCCCTGACCCTTTTGCTTTCATGCCTCCAAATGCATGGAATACTGGGGGTTGGTGTGAGTGGACAATGGGGAGCAAAATGACCAATGCCATTTTTAAATGGGGTATAAATCCTAATGAGTATAGGAGAGATGTTAAATCAATCCAGTTTTTGCTCCTGAATCATATTGGATTTGAGCATAAAAGTTCACAACAAAGGGCAAATGTGTTTGGGGAGAGAAAATGGAATAAAGTCACTTTCTAGAACCTTGGTTAATTAGAAGAATTCTGGCCTTGCAAGAATTGTTAGAAAACAAACTGAATTTGTGGTAGTGTTGTTGTTCAGTCATTTTCAGTCATGTCTGACCCTCCATGTCCCCATTTGGGGTTTTCTTGGCAAAGATACTGGAATAGCCTGCCATTTCCTTCACTGGTTCATTTACAGATGAGGAAATTGAGGCAAATAAGGTTAAGTTATTTGCCCAGGGTCACATAGCTAATAGGTATCTGGGAGTAGATTTGAACTCAGGAAGGTGAATGTTCCTGACTCCACATTTGACACTTTATTCACTGTGTCACCTAGCTAGATTGATAAATGCTTTAAAAACCAGCACTTTCACTGCACTTTATAATTGTAGATAAGTCCTTTGGCATAAAGAAAGTAGGGTGGGGTGGAAACAATATTTCAGAGATATGGACACTTATTGGCTAACTTTCCCCATGTTCATTGGAGCAGTTGGGCATCAAGCATAATCATTCTCATTTTATACTTGAGTAATACTGAGGCTTGGGAAACTCTTTCCCCACCTTACATAGTAATTGTAAGGAAAATCTTTGTAAACTTTGGAGAGACATATAAATAAAAATGAGACAACAATAAAGACAACTTGTCTCTCAAGCAAAGAACAACAATGAAATTGTGACTGTTAGTAAGGCTGCATAAGACCCCACAGTGCTGGGCCTTGGGGTAAATTAATCTATTGACAAGCATTTATTAGTTGCCTCTGTGTCCATCACTGTTCTAGGTGAAGACAAAGCAAAACAAACAAACAAACAAACAAACCAGTCTCTTCCCCCCAAAAGTTTACATTATATCAGGGGAAATAACACATGAACATGTAAGCAAATACAGCATTTATATAAAATAAATTCAAGATAAATTTTGGGGTGTGGTAGCAACACCAGCAGCTGGAAGGATCTTGAAGGAAACTAAACATTCCAAGATGAGCATATTCTAAACATAAAGACAGCTGGCACAAAGATATAGAGATGGGAAATGAAATGCTCTGTGAGAAGAACTGTAAATAAAGCAGTCTAACTGGACTATAGAGTGTGTGAAAAGAAGAAATGTTTAATAAGTTTGGAAAGGAGGCCTAAGGGAGTTTGTGTAAAGCTTTAAATACCAAACAGAAGCATTGGCATTTAATTCTATAGGCTATAGGGAGCCATTTGAGCTTCTTGAGCAGGTGAATAGCATGGTAAGACCTGTACTTTATTTTTTAAATTATTTTAAAATTTATTTCATTAAATATTTCCCAATACATCTTTAAAAAAACCCAAACATTCATTTAAAAATTGAATTCCAAATCCTCTTTCTCCTTCCTGCCCCTCCCCTCTCTTTGGCAAGGCAAACAACTTGATATCTATTACACATGTGAAGTCATGCAAAACATTTCCAAATTAGCCATGTTGCAAAATAAAACACAAAGCAAAACAATAAAAAGAAAGAGTTTTTAAAAGTATGCATTAAAAGTTCATCAGTTCTTTCTTCGATGGTGGATAGCATTTTCCACCACGGGTCCTTTGGAATTGTCATGGATCATTCTCTTGAACAGAGCAGCCAAATCTTTCACAGTTGACCATCCTTGCAGTTACTGTGCACAGTTTTCTTGGCTCTGCTCATTTCACTTTGCATGAGTTCGTATAGGTAGGACCTATACTTTAGGAATTTATAAGCCATGTATAGCATAGATTACACTGAGAGTAAACTTGAGCCAAGGGAACCAGTTATGGAGTTTGAGCTGGATTGTTGGCTATGTGAGTAGAGAGAAGGGGAAATATATGAGAAATGCTTACAGGGCATGGCAAATGATTGGATATGAGGGATGAGGGAGGAAAGAACTTACGATTTTTAAGCCTGAGTGACTACAAGAAAATAGTGGAGGCTTTGCCTGATGACTGTGAAGACTCCTATTTGTGTCCCTGCTACCCAACTCTTTAGATAAGATGGCCCTGAGCAGGACTGCACTCAGAAGTAGAGGGACCAGGCAGTCATACTTTTCTTTCTTTTATTTACTATTGCTAAGGAGACGCTTCTTATTCTCACCCAACCTAAACACCAAAGAGCCCCATTCTCCGGATATGTTCATGCCCTTCTCTTGCCTGGAATGATAATGACCAACCTTCTGTGTATAAGGTTTTGTAGCCAGAATATTGAAAGGGGTCACTGGAGTGGCAAGTCTTATTTATCTTTTTCCCCATTGGAAGAGTCCCAGGAATAAGAATTTATTCAGGACACTGCGCCTAGCCAGGATTTAAAGTCATCTGGGGATTTAAACCCTGCAGGATGTAAGGAATAAAAACTAGTTTTCCATTTTCCAAAGAAGAACAATAAGGATGTTTTTTTTTTTTTAAGTGAGTCTATTCAAAAGAAAAAAAAAACTCACCAAAAAATTTATGTTTCATTGTTGCCCTCTGAATGTCAGATGTGTATCATGTAGACAATTTGAAGGAAAAAGGAAGTAAACAGCTTAGATCTCTGGAACACATGGTGAATCCCAGTGCAAGGCCCACTTTTAAAAATGCCCTAGCTTCTTGAAGGGTCTTGGAAACATTTATTGTTCTACACTTCCTCCTAGGCCCCCACTTTAGTACCAATATTGCTGTTACTGCTTCACGGTTTGTATCCCCTTAAGTTTTGATTCACTAACCAAGAATTCAAAACCTTCCACAGACCCTTCCTAGTAATGGAACTCTGGGCAAATGACTTAAGCTGTCTATCCCTCATTTTCTCCATCTATAAAATTAGGGAGTTGTACTTGATGGCCAACTTAGAGAACTTATGGCTCTAAATCTGTGACCATATGACCTAATGTCATTACCTAGGGGCAGAAAAAGAGATATTTATTTTATTATGACCTTGACAATAATCATTCTTATTGTAGTTCTTGGTACTAACCTTCTAGTGCAGGGGAGGAGATACTGAATTTGGAATAAGAAAACAGGGCCAAATCCCAGCCCTACTACTTATTACCTGCTGGCAAATCACGTAGCTTCCCTGGGTCTCATTCTTCATTTATATATCTATATTCATAGATAAGGGGGGTTGGAGCATATGATCTTTGAATGCCTTTCTAGTTCTAAATCTATGATTTTAATATCATTTTCATTTGCATAGCACTTCAAAGTTTGAAGAGAATGAATATCATAAATGGGAAACAGATAAAGTATTATAATTTATCATTGCTATTACTTCACTACATGGTTATTATGTTAGTACTTTGATTTCAGTGATATAGATCCTTTTGCAATTGTGGATATCACAGCCAACCATGTGTTTTCATTCTGTATCTTTACATGAGTCCCCCATAGAAAATCTATCCAAGTTTATAGAAGCTTTCTTATCATCTTAATATTTTGAGTATGATATTATAATATTAATTTCTATCATTCATATAGAAGTTCTTAAGGAGATTCTTGTTTATTTATTTATTTTTGGTGGGGAAAATGACAAGATGATACAAGGCAGGGATTAGACATATTTCCTTGGCCCAGAGGCTAGAATCAATGAATGCAAGCTACAAGTTATCATGTTTCAACTCCAGATAAGGAAGGACTTTTTAACCATTAAATATGTCTAACAGTGCAGTGGACTGGTTCTCTTGAGAGAATGAGAAGCAAGAGAGGGAATTATGTGTGGGAAGAACAGTATGTTCTGAGTCTTGGGGAGTTGAATTAGGGGCTGGCTAATTGTCAGAAACCATACAGAGAGTTTCTCTATGGAGTGGTGGTTTGGACTAGATAATCTCTACTTTCCTTTCCCTCTTTTCCCCCCAGAACTGATATGGCAGTGTAAAATGAGCAATAGGGACAAAATGTCCCAGGCTTCCAGGAACGTAGAGGCTATTATGGACTGTCTTGGCTTGATCTGGAGGGCTTCAGGAATGAGATTGTCTTTATCTTAGTCTTAGAGGAGGGGTCAAGTTGTAATAATAATAATAATTATTATTATTATTTAAATTGTAAAGTTCTTCAATGACTATGCCTAACTACTAATCTACTTCTTTCCTCCCAAGGAGAAGCCCTCTCTTATAACAAATAGGTATAGTCAAACAAATCTTGATGCACACATTAGCCATATCTGAGAATAGATGTCTCATTCTCTTTTCTCTAGTCATTCACCTTTCTGTCAAGAGGTTGGAACTAGGTTTTGTTTTCAGTCTATCAAAGTCATGACTAGCCGTGGCATTGGACAGAGTTCTGAGACCTTTCAGAGCTGTTTCCCCTCCCGTGATGGTGCTCATTCCACAGATTATTCTTTTGATTCTGTTCATTTTACTCGGCATTAGTGCTTACAAGTCCTTCTATGTGTCTATGAACCCATCATATTCATCATTTCTTATAGTTCAATAAAATTCTATTACATTCAGGTACCATGATTTGTGTAGCCATTCTTCAACTCTTGGCACCAACTTTGTTTCCAATTCCTTAATCTAACAAAAAGTGCTGTGTTTGCTTTAAATATCCTGGTACTTTTCCTCTGTTTTTTGCTTCCTTGGGAGTTGGGGGGGAGGCTATGCACATGTCTGATAGTGCTATCTCTGGGTCAAAGTGTAGGTACAGTTGAGTGATTTGGGGGGGGGGTATAGTTCCAAATTGTTTTCCTGAATGGTTAGTGGGCTTTGCTTCCTAAAAGAGTGGAAAGGATTCAGACAAGTAGAGATGAGAGGGAAAGCATCTAAGGTAGGGTTTTGTCTGGCCTAGTGAAAATGTAGGGGTAGGAATGTTGATTTTGTATTACAGAACCAGTGAGACCTATCTCGTTAATAAGAATAATAATAATGGCAGTAGCAACAACACAACAACAATAAAATAGCTTGCATTTAAATAGTGCTTTAAGATTTGAAAATCTCTTCATTATAATACCTCATCTCTGTAAGGTAAAGTCTATGATTATCCACTTTTTACACTTGTGGAAACTGAGGCTGAGAGAGGTTAAGTCAGTTGCCCAAGGTCTCAATAGCTAGCATTTGGTGTAAGATTTTAACTCAGATCTTCCTGACTAGGAGTACATTGATCTATCGAGAGTGCCACCCAGCTGCTAGAGGAGAGGGTTGAGATGAGAAAGTATTAGGTTGGCCTGTGAGTAGGGCTTATTTTGGAGAACAGGCCCCTGTTCAAACATGGCATGAATTTCCCCAGTTTCCCCTTGAGACTCTTTGTGTCCTTTCTCTTTGGGCTGCCTGGACACAGATGGAATAAATAGACTCTTTCAGAAGATCGACCATTGTAAATCACCTGATAATTTGCACACTCCATAGATTTGCCACTCAGTGGCTGCTGGTTCTTAGATTTGTGATTAGGAGTGGCACAAGGTTGTAGTAAAGCCAATTGGCTCCTTTTCTGTTTCTCCCCTTTTTCAAATGAAGGAAAAGGGAATAGAATTACAAATCCTCCTGGGTGTCTACTTACTTGTCTTAAAACAGAAAGTGATCCTAATGCTGGCAGTGGGTGAGGTATTTGGTATTATTGCCTATAATCCATCACTAGAGAAGCTTCCTGACCATAAGTGCCCCAGCATTCAATTTCTGGTTTTATTCCCTACCAAGTTCCTTGCCATCTCTGTACTTTGCTTTCCATCTCTCTGGAAATTATTGCCAAAACTGCCTACCTTCTCTCTAATTAATTTTTAATTTCCACACATTTGAACAAAATAAAAGCTCAACCTTCACTATTTACATTATTCACTAAACAATTCAGGTTAGAAGGTGGAGGGTACACCCAGGACTCAGAGAATATTAGAGGCAGAAGGCTATTTGGCATAGCAGTAGCAAATGTTCAATTTAATTCAAATCAAGAAATACTGATTAAACACCTACTATGCTCAAGGCCCCAGGAGATGTATTGGATTTGAATTTCAAAGGTTTTTCTGTTATCCTGCTTCTTGTTATCTTAATGCTCTTAGGACCTTGGCCAAGTCATTCTGGGCTAAGCCCTCATTGGAAAAATGTGGGGTTGAACTACAGCATTGCTAAAGTCCTTCTAGCTATAAATTCTGTCATTCTATAAATCAGTTAATCATCTTCTCAGTTTCCAGATGATGAAACGGACACAGAGGAGGCAATGAATGTGGTCGAATGGATGGAGCATTAGCTTTGAAGTTAGGAATCCCACCTCAGGCATTTACCTATGATGTGCCCTTTGACAACTCACTCAACCTCTTAGTCTTAGCTTCTTCACCTAGAAAATAAAGATATTAGCAGCACCTCCCTCGAAGAGTTCTTGTGGAGAGCGAAAGAGATAATGTATGTTAGGCATTTTTGTGAATCTTTAAGTGCGATATAAAAGTTCTCACTTCAACAACCATTTATTAAATCTTTACTATGTGCAACGCCTTATGCTAAGTGATGAGAAAACAGATACAGAAAGTAAGGAAGATCCCTGCTCTCAAAAAGCTTATATTCTAATGGGGGAAGAAAATGCATAAAAGGAAGCTGAGGGAGGGGTAAGAAGGTACCCACATAAGGATAAATATACAGCTCAGGGAGCCTAGGAAGGAAAGAAGGCCTGGCTGGCCTGAGAATTTTCCTGAAAATGTAGGTTCTGGGAAAATCAATCAGAGTAAGGACTGCCAGGTAGAGTATAATTCTGCTGTGAAACATCCAGGGATGGAGTGAATTTCCAGGATACATAGACATTTGTGGCATGGTCTTTGTTGGGAAAATGTTCAAAGAATCAGGAGTGGAGGCTTTCATCTGGAGATGAAAGAAGCCATGGTTGGTTTGGACATTTTCCTTCAAATAGCATCCATAAAGATGATGAAAATGTCACACTTTTGTGTGTCCTTCTGTGTTGTGTTGTCTGCTAGTTGGCAGCAGAGCTTGGTCTCATTCCGAACTCTTGCTTTCTGTACATTGTTTTGTTCACTATGCCCAGCAGCTGTTGGAGGTTAGCTCCCTGAGTGCCTAGGCATGAGGGGTATGCATTGAGACGACAACACGAAGAAGGAAAAATGGCTTATGTCAAGAGGTTTATATCAAGTCCAAGTTTGGTCATTTGGGTGAGTCATTTCTACTTATCTAAATTTCATTTTCCTTATTTGTTAAATGGGGACAATAAACCATTCACTATCTCCACAGAGTTATTGTGGGTCTCAAAATTGATAAGAGATAATATGAAAACATATGAGTAAACATGAAAATAAATATAAATATGAAAACACTTTTAAAAGTAGGATAACTGCTTGGGATTCATTGTGGTACAGAAGGGAAAGTGCTAGATTTGGAATCATAAAATCCCTCGTGCCATTTCACTACTGTATGACCTTGGGTACATCTTTACTTTTTTCATCTTTCAAATGAGGACTTGGGGTGGCTAGGTGGTGCAGTGAAGAGAGGACTGGCCCTGGAGTCAGGAGGACCTGAGTTCAAATTCGGCGTCAAGACACTTAACACTAGCCATGTGACCTTGGACAAACCACTTAACCCTAATCGCCCCGCTTTCCCCCCCTTGCAAAAATAAAATAAAATAAAATAAAATGAGGGGTTGAGTGAGATGACTTGTAAGTTCCTTTTCAGTTCTAAATCTATGATCCTATGATACCATCATGATACTCCAATTCAACAAGCATTTATTGAGCCCCTACTGTGTACAAGTCATGATGTCTGTTTATATAAAGACTAAATTAAAAGCATCCTTTGCCCTTAAGAAGCTTATGTTCATCTGCCTCTGGAACTATCCATCCCCTTTTCTTTTCTCAGTCCTCATCCTTCTTGACCTCTCAGTGACCTTTGACAGTGTCAGTCACACTCTTGTTGATGCCTTTCTTCTCTCTGGCTTTTCAGGATGCTTGTCTCTCTCCTGCTTGTCCTCCTTCCTATCTGACCTCTTCTTCTCAATCTCTTTTGCTGGACTTTTACCGAAGTCATGACTGCCAACTGTGGGTATCCCACAGTGCTCTATCTTGGAACCTCTTCTCCTTCTGAACTATTTTACCTGGTGCTCTCATCAGTTCCCATTGAGTCAATTTTCATCTCTGTGCAGATAGTTAACAGATCTATTCTCTATCCTTAACCTCTCTCCAGACCTCCAATCTTGCATTGCCAACTGCCTAGAAGACATCTTGAACTGTATGTCCTATAGACTTTTTAAAATTCAACAAAACTTACCTCTGTTTTTCTTAATTGTCCTCTTATTGTCAAGGGCACTACCATCCTCCCAGTCACCCAAGTTCACAATGCAGGTGTCTTCCTTAATTCCTTATTATCCACTACTTGGACCACATCCTAAGGAGGGTCACACCTGAGAACCCTCCTCAGACCTGTTCTTGCACCCACACTCTATCTCTGAAGAAGCCCTAGTTACTAATGCCTTAGGGCCAGCAGAGACAGTTTGATTGCTGACAGCCTAGAGCTTCAGCATAATGGAATCAACTCCCTTTCAGCACAAGAATCCCCTCAAATTGTAATCATAGTTCATTCTCTGCCCCCCATACTTAGCTGGCCTCCCCAGACAGTTTCCCTGCTTCTTTTGGCTGTCTGCCCCACTACTAATGTTCCAGCCAGCCTGAGTTTCACCCTCACTAGGTGAAGCCTTTCATGCTAAATTGAGCTTGGTTGTAGTAATAATAGCTGACATTTACATAACGCTTTAAAGTCATTATACTCACCTGATCCTTATAGTAACTCTGGGAGATAAGTTAGTGTGATGATGATTTGTCCCCATTTTGCACATAAAGAAACTGGGGCTTAGAGAGGGAGTGTGTTGCAATGGGAAACCCATTGAACTAGGAGTGGGAAAACCAGGGGTTAAATCCCCTTTAGAAAAGCCACTTAACCACTCTAGTTCTTAGTTTATCCACCTATAGAATGAGGTTAAGTTTGGTACTTCCAGCATAAATATTCAGTGATTTTTCTGCTCCAATGGATAACTGACTGTCTCTGGGATTGCTGCTCTCAGCTGCCTATTGCTGGGCCGTGAGATGTGAGTTGCGGACTTGACCTCTGCCAGGGTAATGTTTGGGTGCCACAAGGGAGAGGAAGATAATGCTTCTGAAGTAGCAGAACTCTTAGGAAGTGTATGATTGCCCCATGTTCTTCACTAAGATAGCGGTTCTCCCAGGGGCTGTGCTGGGAGGCCATCACTTGACATTTAAAGGTAGATGAAGTTGTAAGGAGATTATTACTTGGCCTGGGAGATAGTTACTTGCACAGGATAAGATCCTTACTAAGAACATAATTACCACACAGTGACATTATTGCTGTTCATTCAGGATCTGACATCTGAATGAAGGAATGGCTATGATGTGGGAAACAATGTCACTATTCTTTGACCTCAACTTTGTAGGTTAGGGTTAACCCCAAACTTCTCAGTTTCAGCTGATAACTTTTGTAATGATGCCATTTATTCATTAATTTGTCTAAAATTTTAAAGCTTCCTTTGACTCCAATGGGGAATAATACTGGGGACAGTCAGAAGACCTAGGTTTGAGTTCTCAGTCTGATACCTTTCTAAGGCTCAATGCCCTCATCTATAAAATGGGGATAAAAGAAACATGTAGCATTTACCTCACAGGGTTGTTGTGACTAAAATATTTTATAAACCTGAAATCATTAGGGATTTGGAGGTTGCCATCGTTTCCATGCTTCATTTTTTCTTCTACCCAGGTTTCCCATTTCTTATTTATTTCTTGTACCTAAAATCTCCTCCTTCTCCTTCTTCTTCTGAAGGGCAATTGGTTTTAAGTGACTTGCCCAAGGTCACATGACTAGTAAATGTTGTATCTGAGGCCAAGTTTGAACTCAGGTCCTCCTGACTCCATGGCTTGTGCTCTATTCACTGTGCCACCTAGCTGTCCCATCCTATGCCAGAATCCCTGCTGAGCTAGGGCTCTATGAATTGGACAGATTTAGATCATTGAGGCATCGGCACTAAAGTCTTCCTCCAGTTTCCCTGTATGTGAAGAAGGGGATCTGGCCCTCTCAAAGATTCTTCCCCAGGAGCCTAAGGTCTGACCAATTTGAAAAAAGCTTTGAATCCAGTCTGATAACCCAAGAAACAATTTATTTAAGGACAAAGAGGCTCAGCATGGCCAGCAAGCTGCCTGACCACATAATCATTTGTTTCAACAACAAGCACTCAGTAAGCCATGCTCTGTCCTGGTGGAGTTAGTGCCCACAGCCATTGAACAAGGACCTTGAAAGACTGAAGTATTATAGGGTCAACTCTATACTCTTTAACAAACCTTACCCAGTCCCTAGTCACATCAGACATAACAGTGCATGTACTAGATCATTTATAATCATTGTAATTATAGCAGTTTTCCATGTCTTGTTTTAATTTGATTGTTTCACCCTGACATGGTGTTTGTCCTTGGTCAAATCTACATCTTTCATTTTCTCTGTCCCTCTCTCTTTAAATTACAGACCATAGGATTTTAAATGTAGAACCACTGAATACTTTAGAGGTCAACCAGTCATAGGGTCATAAATTTAGAAGGAAGGGATCTTGAAAGACATTTACTTCATCTCATTTCAATTGATTCATAAGAAATTTGAGTTCAAGAGAAGTGAAGTGATTTAGCCAGTCACACAGGCACTAAGGGTCGGAGCTGGGAACTCAACAAAGCTTTTCTGACTCCAAATCTAGTGCTTTATTGTACCTTATTCAATAGAATGAAAGGTTACGCCTTAAGTTACTTTCAATAAATTAGCATTACTAGTGCTGAAAATGTATAATTTTTATGCCTTAGTTTCCCTATTCATAAAATGATAGGTTTGGCAATAAAACTTGAATCAAATAATGGACAAAGCTGGTTCTCTATAATCATAGTTTAAACATATATATCATTTTTTTTTATTTTTATTTTTTATTTTATTTTTTGCTTTTTGGAGGGCAATTGGGGTTAAGTGATTTGCCCGAGGTCACACAGCTAGTTTTTGTGTTAAGTGTCTGAGACCTTGAATTTGAACTCAAGTCCTCCTTACTCCAGGGCTGGTGCTCTAATCACTGTGCCACCTAGCCACCCCATATCCTTTTTTATTGACAATGGTTAAACTATAATCAATAAATAAGTGGCAAGTGCTATCAATGGCATTCTCGTTATTAGGCAGTTTTGATTGTTTTCATGAAATATACTTCTTTGTAGAGGGGTCTGCTGCAAAGTGACTGTTTATGAAAATAAAATGTCATTTCATTTTTAAAAGAGAGGATTAGACCAGATGATCTCATAGGTTTATTACTAATGAAAAGTTCTGAGTTTCTGAACCTAAGTGCTAAAGATAATCGTGTTCATTATTTTTCTACTGCAACCCTGGAAAAATCTCCAAGGGTTTTTGATGCTAATTTCTCTTCCTTTTGTGAGAGTCAGTTGTTTTGCTTATTTGGAAATGGAAGTATGGGGGACAGATCTGTGGTGACCCACATGATTCATAATCAACGAACCTGGTACATGTGCTTGTCCATGTTTATTACTCATAGGTCACAAAAGGTATAAATCCAAAGAAATACAACTCAATTGTTTTGACTTTCTTCCACCTTTTCCAGCGACAATCCCTCTCCAAGTTAATGGGGAGAAGAGCAGAATGATTATAAGCTATGCACACTTTCCATCCAGACAGAGACAGATGCTTCTGTGTGCCAACAGGGTCATAAAACATGAATTAGGAGATCAGTTATTCAGTTATTAATGAAATACTCCAACCTAATAATACGGTAATAGAGTACTTTGCATTTACAAAGTGTGTTGCATTGAAGGGTCTAAAAGGGCTCACATAAAATGCTATAACTTTACCCTAGGCCTCTGTTTTCCCAACTTGCAAATTGGCAGGGGAAGAGGGGAAGGGAAGATGCAATAAAACTGTTTTATCTTTTTGGCTGTCTATGTACACAGCAAGGCATAATGAAGGGAAAGAGTCCTGGATTTGGAGTCAAGCAACTTGGGTTTGAATCTCTTCAATGTGACTTGCATGACTTCAGTCCTATTACTTCCCCTCTTTGGTCCTCAGGTTCCTTCTTTGTCAGATGAGAAAGTAGGACCTGATCTAGCTGTGAATGCTAGGAATATAAAATTGAAACAATTATGTGGAGAGTTCAAGGGGGAAAAACAACAAAATCCAACAAACCATTAATAACCAAAATTAGTTCCTTTGCCCACAATTATCTAGGAATTGGAGATGGAGGCTTTAGTTTGCTGAGAATGATCTCGTCCATTGTATTGAGTCTACAGGTTACATTGCCTGTTTAAATCTGGCCTTTCTGCCAAATCCTTACCTCCTGGGGGCTTAGGTGACAACCCATATTCCCTAGGTGGGAGCTGAGCAGTATTTGGCTAATTACCTACAAGCTTATAAATAGGTTAACCCTGCCCCACCCCTCCTGTGTTTAAGCTTGATGCAGTGTGAGTTGAAGACATTAAAAATAATGAGGCTGTAAGTTAAATGCAATCTTCTGATCTAGTAATAGACTCCCTGATTAACATTTTCAGGGTTTCTTCTCAATTCTAGTTAAGCTAGGTCAGAGCCTTGAAATCCCACTTAATAAAGCTTTTTGTCTCTGGGAGGTTGGACATAACACTTAGGTCTCAAGGTCTTTTTTGCTCTTTAGCATGTGAATTCTCATCTAGAGAGACACAGAGAGAGAAACAGGGGAGAGAGAGAGAAATGAGGGAGGGAGGGGAAGAGGAAAGGGAGGAAGAAAGGAAAAGGGAGGGAGGGAGGGACAGAGAGAGAAGACACAGGAGGTCAAAAACACCTTTTTGTGTTTATTTTAATGATTCACATTCTCTCTTCCCTGTGTGGCAACATCTCTATTGTGATTCAGAATTATTGAATTACTGAATCTTAGTACTAGAAGGAGCCTTTACTGAACAAACAGTCCAACTAGCCACTCCACAAATCCTTATGAGAACCTTCTGGACATGTTAAGTGTTGGAAAACTCATTCTGCTTGTGATGCCCTTGTCAATTCTTAGATAATTCTAATTGTTTGGAAATGCTGATATTGTACTGAAATCTCCCTCTGCCTTTGGAACTCTCCCTTCTAACACCATCTCCCCAAAAGAATAAAATTTGCTAATTTCCTCCTTCTATTCTCTTGGGGTGAAACATGAACAGTTGACACTTTCTTCTGTATGACAGCCCTTGAGTTATTTGAAGGCAACACTGATATGTGATAAAAAAGTATAATAATAACAATATAACATTTCCTTAGCACTCTACATTTTGTAAAGTACTTTACATATGTTCTCATTTAATACTTAGGATCTCATTACCAATCCCTTTAGCAAAAGAATTCTAAGGAGGAGCTATGATGTTGCTTTTAATATCCAACATCTTGGCTCTGTTTTTATCTCAGTATCAAATACAAGGAAAATTCTATGACAGCCTAGCATCAGGGTTAAAAAAGGGACTGAGAAATCTAGCTATGAGAGACAAATCCCAAGCACCTAAGATACCTTTAGTGAAAGTTTTAAAGGAAAGTTTTGAAGGGCACACATTGGGGATATTATAAGTGAAATTTTGGTCAACTATTGGTTGGACTTGATAGGCCTCTGAAGTATCTTGCTGTGTTAAAATTCTGTGATTCTCTCTAAGCTCACCATTCTGTGACTCTATAGTCTTGGCACAAAAGTGGGAGTTCCAGGAGGATGGTTTCTTGGAGAGTCTCTTTCTGCTATTATTTTTTAGGGAGAACCTGCAGCCTTCTCTCCCTAATCTGTTTCTTGACTTTTTACAATTCTGTGAATAACTAGAAGGCTTTGGGCTTTGTTCATAGCTCAGCTGCCTTTATAGGTCTGAGGTTCATAATCATGGATAAACTATACCTGAGAGAATCACCAAGTGACCCAAGTTTAGAGAGGCAGGAGTAGGAAGAGAGTTGGAAGCTTCTTAACTTTTGTTTTTATATACTTTACTCAGTTTTCATAGATACAAACATGGAGTCTGGACTAGTTGCTCTCCAAGAGATTTTCTACATCTCTTAACCCAAATAAGAAAAGATGGGAGGGGCAAAGAATGAAAGGGAAGAAAAAAAGAGAAAACTGGGGGAGGGGAACAAGAGAATTAGAGAAGAAGAAAGAGCTGAGTGAAGAAAAATTCATACATGATGGCAAGTGGTAGAGAAAATGGCACTGAGAGCATTCTTAGATGCCTCTCAGAGGGAAGAGATTGGTGAAGGTTTCTTAGTTATAACTGAACAGTGGGGTAGTATTTGGGACTCCAAAGGAATCTTTCTGGGTCACATCCTGGCTCAAGGGTGGCCTTGGGCTGAACCCTTAACTATGGCTTTATTCTCCTTTGAAGAAACAAAGATGTACTTCTTGGTTTTGTGAGTTGGGGTGGAGGGGTGAAGGAGTTAAAAATAATCTATACAAGAAAAAGACCTCTGGTATATATTCGTATGAAAATGGGAATGGGAATGTGAAATATCTCATGGGAAAAACCACTGACCTGGAAAATAGATCCAGGAGAGATAATTTAAAAGTATTGGACTTCCTGAAAGCCATGATCAAAGAAAGAACCTAGAAATCACCCTTCAAGAAATTCTCAAGGAAAATTGCCCTGATATTTTAGACCTAGAGGGGGAAACAGAGGTTGAAAGAATCCACACATCACCTCCTGAAAAAGATCCCGAAAAGAAAAATCCTAGGAATATTATAGGCAGGTTCCAGAATCCCCAGATCAAGGAGAAAATACTATAAGCAGCCAGGAAGAAACAATTCCAATATTGTAGAAACACAATCAGAATAGCACAGGACCTGGCAGCTTCTACACTGAGGGATTGAAGGGCATGGAATATGATATTCCAGAGGGCAAAAGAACTGAGATTAAAACCAAGAATCACCTACCCAGAAAAAGTGAGTATATTGTTTCAGGGGAAAATATAGTCATTCAGTGGAATAGAGAACTTTCAAGCATTCTTGAGGAAAAAACCAGAGTTGAATAGAAAATATGGCATTTAGACACAAGAAGCAAGAGATGTTTGAGAAGGTAATCAGGGAAAAGAAATCAAAAGGAACTTATCAAAGTTGAACTATTTACATTCCTACATGGAAAAACAATAACTGTGACTGATGAAACCTTTCTCAGTATGAAAATAATTGAAGAAGGGTATATGGGCATATGAATACATATGTGAATGTGAGTATATATGTTTACAGGTATACATGGATAGAGGGCACAGGTTTAATCTGGTGGAAAGGGATAATATTTAAGGGGCCAAGTTAAGAGGTGAGAGAAGGAATGTGGCAAGAGGAGATGGGGAGAAACAGGGTAGGGGTAGGGTAAACTATCTCATATAGAAGAGGCAAGGGGAAGTGGTTGCAGGGGAGGGGAAGAATAGGAAGGCAAAGGCAAAAACATATATTCTCATTGAATTTGGCTCAGGGAGAGAATGACATACATACTAAATGGGATATCTCACCCTGCAGGAGAGTAGGAGGAAGGGGGATGAGAGGGGATAATGGAGGGCATTCTGGGGGAGGAGGTTGGAAGTACCCACTTCCGAGAAAGGATCAAAGTAGGGAATGGACCAGGTGGGGGGTGGGATGGGTGGGAGGGAAATATAAGCAGTCTTTTACAATATATCTGCTATGGTAATGTTTGGCATAGCTATACATGTACAACACATACTGAATTGCTTATCTTCCCAGAGGGAGTGGGTGACAAGGGAGGAAGGGAGGAAATGGATCTGAAATTCAAAGTTTTTAAATTAAATACTTCAAATATATATAAATACTATTATTAATACTATTTTGCATGTAATTGAGAGATAAGAAGTGCAGGCATTGGGGCACAGAGATTCACCTTGCCCTGATGGTAAAGTTGAAGGGGATATGGGAGAAGATATGGGTTAGACCAGATTGGATGATGGGATATCTTGTGGGACTGCTATTCTGGGTTGGTGGGTAGGGGAAAAATGGGGAAAAAATTGTAACTCAAAATCTGGCGGAAATGAATGATACAAACCAGAAGTTAATAAAGCATTTGTTTAATTGAAAAAAATAATACAATGGGGTTGCAATAAGCAGGAGAGTTGTAAATGGAAATTATGTTGACTAAAGGAAATAAATCAGTAATAAACCCTAAAAAAAAAGGAAAGAAGGAAGAAGGAAGGGTGGCTAAATGTTTTTTGAAGCTCCTAGCCCTCTGCAATCTCTCCTTGAGTTCTTCATGTGATTATAAATGACTTACTCTTTGTACTGATTTTTATCAGTCAATAAGGTATTATTAATTACCTGCCATATACTAGGCACCGTGCTAAGCATTGAGGATACAAAGAAAAGGGGAGAGAGAGAGAGAGAGAGAGAGAGAGAGAGAGAGAGAGAGAGAGAGAGAGAGAGAGAAGAAAAGAAAAAAAAAACAGAAAAAGCAGTTCCTAATCTCAAGGAGCTCACAGTCCAGTGAGGGAGACAATATGCAAACAAATAAACAACAACAAAAATATGTACAAACAGACTATATACAGGATACATTGGTAGGAGACTCAGAGAAAGGACACTAGGATTAATTACAGAGGCCTGAGAAAGTTTTCTTGCAAGAGCTAGGACTTGAGCCAAAACAGGGGAGTTAGGAGGAAGATATGACATAGGAGAGCATTCCAGGCATGGGAGATAGATAGCCAAGGAAAACTCTTGGAATCAGGAGATACAGGGTGTTGTGTGTGAGGAGAAGAAAGGAATTTGGTGCTGGATCACAGAGTGTAGGTGAGGAAGTGAGGTATAAGAATACCAAAAAGGTAGGAAGGGGCCATGTTATGAAGGACTGTAATATGAACAGAGTTTTCCACTCCAGTCTGCCTTGAGGATTAATTTAATTTCTAAAGTACTTTGAAGTTTTAATAAATATGCCTCAGTATAGAGTTTAATTTTTTTATGGTACTTTTGATTTTGGAGAAAGAATGCATGTATGCATGCATATGCACTACCTCTCTGATTTCCACTTGGTTGAATTGATAGAAATTTGAGATTTAGAATGGACCTCAGAGATCTACAGTCTGAATACCTAAACATAACATTTCTAATTGAAAATCTCCCATGAGAGGGAACATCTACCTTCTGAGGCAGCCCATTCTTTGCTTTTTACTAACAAATTATTAGGAAGATTGTAGCACTGCTCTCTTGAAAGAATTCAATATTTCTTCTACCCAGTAATACTCCAAGTGCCTGCTATGTGGTAGGCTTTGTACTAAATGCTGGGAATACAAAGACACATGAAAATATTCCCTGCCCTCAAGAAGCTTATAATCTAATAAGGGAGACAGAATGTAAACAACTATGTATATACAAGCTATATGTATTTAAGTGTGTGTATACATATACATACATTCATACACATACACACACATATATATATACATATATACATATATTTACCCCTCAATAATAATGAATCTCTATAGGAAGGCATTAGTATTAAAGGGTAGTTAATATGTGAAGAAAGCTTTCACAAAATGCTTAATCCTTACCTTCATGCTAAACATTCTAATTCCTTCGACCGCTCATTATGGGAAGTCTGCTCCCTATCTAGGTCACATTTGTCTGGCCATTCTCCAGTTTTGAATATTCTTAAAATATTCTGCTCAGAATATTACCAATGTAATTTGATGAGAGTAGAGTTCATAGGGACTTTCACCTCCTTTAATTAATGCAGACCAAGATTATGTTGTCCATTTGACTACCATTTCAAATTTATCCTTGTTGGGAATCTTCTCTGGGGATGTGGATAGAGGATAACTAAGGATTCTGACAAGTCAGTGGCTTGTTGGGTACATTGTGAGAAATACCTAATGAATAGTTGTAAGTCACTTTTCTGTATATAAAATTCACTAGAAAAACTAAGTAATTTCTTGTAGCCCTCTGGGGAAAGGGACCATTTGACCAACCTTCTCTCTTAGCCATTTGACAAAACAAAAACCAAAAAAAATAGCCCAGTTGCAGCTTCAAAGTTGGGTCCACGAGTCGGGTTTAGTCAAAAAGCTCATATATTCTTGTTTTCCTAAATGAAGGATGCACTCAAGCAATTGAAAACAACTTCTGGGACAATCTTGTTCCATTACATCTAATGGAATTGAGTGTGTGCCCTGCGCCATGTGTGCTGATGCTTTAGAGAAACAAAACAGGATTTTCCCATTACTCAAAGGATGGATGAGACGTGAAATGAACTCCTTAGAGGCACCTCTCTTTGTCATAATACAACCAAGTGAGTCATATTAGTAGATTTGGGGAGCAAGTTGATTTTCTAGTCCCTATTCTGTATTTTCCAACATCTCCTCCTACCATCCAGTGGCTGGTTGGCTAGAGAGCCAAATCAAAGTATGAAGCTTGCAAATAAGAGAGATGCCATCATCATTTAGAACACAGAGGTTCAATTCTAAAGGTGCCATTTTTTTCTTTATTGTTCGGAGATGGTTTTAATTTTTCTACTTTTCTTTCTCTGTAAATTTGTGTGAATGTTTTCCCCTCTTTAACAATGTTTGTGTGCCCTCCACTTTTTGTGTGCCAAAATGTTTTGGTACATCATTTTCTCATAAGGATATGAGAAAGAGAAGAGAATCTCTTTGGGCTCATAGGACTCAGAATTTGAAGGGACCTTAGAATTCACTTAGTTCAATCGCCTCCTTTTATATATAAGCTAAGACCCAGAGGGAAGACAGGATTAGGTGAATGTGATGGGAAGAGTTCTCAATTTGGAGTCAAGGACCTGGGCTGAGCTCAAACACTTATTACTTTTGTGTCTGTGGTGAGTAGTCTCTTAAACACCTTGGATCTGTTACCTAATCTTTCAAATGAAATTATGACCTCTAAGAACCATTTCAGCTCTAAAGTCATGGTATTTGATCCTATAGTCATAGAATTTAGAGTACAAGGGACCTTAGTAATAGTTGTATTGCCTTCAATCAATATGAGAAAACTGAGAATCTGTGTCTTGTCCAGGGGTCCCGTTGTTAGTACATAATTGGAAACAGGGTTTGAATCCATCTAGATTCTCTGCCTTCAAATTCAGTGTTTTTTTCCTGTGTATTCACTGAAGGTCGCACAGTGACATTCCACACTAGCTGTGTTTACTGGATACCACATCTCCCTAGACTGCTTTCCTGGGTACTTCCCTTTATAAACTCTATAGAGCACTTCTGGTTTGACTGACAGTGCCTACCACTATCCCTATAATAATTCTGAGGAAGTGATAATCAGACAGCCCTTCTTCCTGAGGTCTGGCTATGGCCCCCAACATTCTAGATGTCTTCCACTAAGTCAAGGCCATCAGAGATGGGAAGGGTGGTGGTCCCTGAGTTTTTAGCCCCTTTTTCTAGGATTTGCTAGACTTATAGACACATGGTTTGGGAAAAAGTATACGGTTGCCTCAACTGGGTCACTCTAAAGTTATGATTCTGCCATCAGACACCATGCCTAGGTGGTTCTAGGCAAGACCTCTCACATCAATACTTCATAGTTGTGGAAGGGCAGTTTAATTTGATGGGTTATAGTTATCATAGGTGCTGGCTTTATCTGCCAAGGACTGGGAGGATGCAATAATTGGTATCTGAGTTACCATAGGGTGTACTGTAGTCATAAATTTCTAGTTCTTCCCTCTCTGACCAGGCCTTGGCCCTTTTTCCCCGTGGACTCCCAGAAGAGCAGTCCACTGAAATAGGTTCTCTGGGCTTTGTAAGACCAAAAATTGAGGAGGGGTGGGAGAGTATACAGATGTACTTCCTTCTGCCTCTTCTTCTTCTTACACACACACACACACACACACACACACACACACACACACACACACGACTGTATGCATACCCATTTGGCCTAGTTCTGCCACATCCATTCCTTAGAATGGTCCCCAGTCCTTTTCAAATTCTCTTTTTAGTATTGGCCTTCACCTAGGATCAGGGTAATGAGTGAAAAATGTGTAACCAAGTTGATACCTGAGTGCAGATGGAGGATGGAGGAAGAAGTTATGAGGATAAGAGGGTAGGTGGAGAAGGATATCAGCTACAACCCCTTCCCTGGACTTCTCTGGACTAGCCCTGTGGGACCTAATTGACACCTACTCATGCAGAACTATAACTAGGTAAGATAGAAAACCACCACATGGTCCATTCAGATTAATCATTATTTTGCCTTATCTTGCTGTTACCTCTCTACTGAGACTTGAGTCTAGGGAATTTCTGTCCCCTCATTCCCACTCAATAATGGCTATTTTTCTGCATCTTTCTCCAGGATATGTGGGAGTTAGGAAGAGTAAGGACTCAACAATGACCATGTGGTTGTAAATCAAGCTGACTGGAAGGCTGAATGGGAAGTTAGAAAATGAGGTGGTTTGAGGGAAAGATGAATTATTTTCTAGGTATGTTGAATTAGAGATGGTTATGGGAAATCTAGTTTTAGGTATCCAATAGGCAGCTGGTAATGCTAGACTGCATGTAGCGCAGTAATTCATTGGAGCTGGAGTTTTAGATTTGTGAGTGATCTGCATAGAGATAAAAACTGATGAGGTCACCAAGAGGTATAATATAGAGAATAAGAGACAGCAGCCCCAAACAGATATTTGGCAGCCATTCCCAGTTGGATGGTGTGACACGTTTAAAGATCCAGGATAGGAGACTGAGAAAGAAGTCAGACAATAAGAACAGTATCACAGAAGAAACTTGGAGAGGAGAGACTAACTAGAAGGAGGTAGTGAATAGTGCATGTTAGGAAGGAGGAGGATTGAGAAGAGCTCATTTTAGTTGGGTAATAGTTGAAAAAATTGTGGTATATGAATATAATGGACTATTACTTAACCACAGGAAAAGTTGAAAGGTGATTTCAGAGAATCCCGGGGAGCATGAATGAATGCAAGGTCAAGGCAGTAGAACTAAGGAACAATTTATACAAGAAGGACAACATTATAAATATAAGCAATTTTGAAAAATGTAGAAACTGATCAATGCAGTGATTAAACATGTCTTGAGAGTATTTAATGATGAAGCCCATTTGCCCCTCTCTCTCCCCTCTGTCTTCCCTCTGTCTCCCCTTTCTCCCTTCTCTCTTCCCTCTCTCTCTCCCTCTCTCCCTTCTCTCCCCTCCCCCTCCCTCTCTATCCTTTTCCTTCTTCCCTCTCCCTCCCTCCCCCTTTTTCCTTCCTTCTATTCCCCCTTACTTTTAATTAGGTCATGAGGCTTAGCAATAGTGGTACCAGAACATTAAAAAGATGGCCTTTATAATTTTTTTAATGCACAAAAGAGAATGATTGCAAATTTAGAATATAACATATTAGCAGGGTCATTTTGAAAGTAATGTGAAGAATTTTTATAAGGTGTATGTGATATTTGTAAATATGTGTGTGTATGTGATATTTGTAAATATGTGATAAATTCTAGAGTTAAATATATTTTGAAAAGCAAGTGTATGAAATGGAAATTCACAGTTTTATATAGAATTTCTTTTTGTGGTCTGCTGTGTGTTTGGAAATACCCTTTTTATTATTCAAGTTCAGAATATTTTTAAAGGGAAAATGTCATTAGATTTGGCTATTAAGAGTTTTTTTTTTTGGTAAATTTGGAGAAAGCAATTGAATAAGGAAGTTGCAAACTAGAGGTTTCAGAGGAAGCACAAAGAAAGGAAGTAGAAGTTAACAATACAGACAGCTTTTTGAGATGTTAGGCTGAGACAGGATAGCAACTAGACCAGTGATTTCATTGGTATAGAGAACTGCCCAATGAGGAACCTTCTGTCACCAAAGCAGGTTGACTTTTTCTCTCCAACTTCCAATCTCAGGGAATTGTCTTGAATATTACAAGTTCGGTGACTTGCCCAAAATCATACAGCTAGAAGGGTTCTGTGGAAGGACCTGAAGCCAACTTTTTCTCATTTTGAGGCTAGCTCTCTGTCCATTACACCGCACAGGATCCCTTGGCTGAGAAACAGAGAACCAGAGGGGGAGAGGGAAAGCTTGCAAGGAAGGTAGGATCAAGGGAGCATACAGTTTGATCCAAGGCTGATGTTATATTTCTTTAAAGAAGTTTTACAGTTTTATTACAAAAAAGTGTCCCCTTCCAAAATCGACCAATTAAATGTTTATGAACTTTATTTCAAAAAATCATGGTTTATATGACTCAAAAATTAAATTAGAAAGGAAAAAACATATATTAACTGAGGACAAAGGATATATCAAAAAAGCCCCAGGGAAATAAAGAATAACATTTCAATCCATTGTTTCTTGAACAAGCCTCCCCAAAGCATTATAACATTTTCATGTCCTTTATTTAGTTCCACAAAACCTTCTATTCAAGTCTGCACTCATGGCTTAGTCATATATTGCAAATATATAAAATATATCCGAGGATAATAAAAATACTAGCGTATTTATATCCACGTGGCAAACTGTTCTCTAGTTAAAATACACCATCAACACGATAATGTCAGTAGTTGATATAGAGCATGGCATCTTCCAGAGAAGATGGTTTATGCCCAATATAGTTCTGCCTACTCTTAAATCCTTATTAACATTTTTGAATAAACAGAGCAGGCTTTTAAGTGAAAATGGAAATTGGACAGAAACACTGTATTAATAACTTGACCTCTATGGATAATACTAATTCAACTAAAAAAAAAAGAAAAAGACTGAAAAAAATAAGAATAAGATAGTAATAATTTTTGTTGTTTTTTGTGTTGTAATTTGCTTTCCCTTAGATAATGAATGAATGGATTAATGAAAAAGCATTTATTAATGGCTTACCATGACCAACTTATTGTACAAACTTCTGCCTTCAAGGAATTTATACTCTAATGTATGCAACCACACATAAAGATGAGTGGTGATCTTGAGAAACAAGATATACATAAATAGATGGAGTCTTAATGATATCTTGCATAACTTAGTAAAAAAAAAAGTAAATCATATAAACCATGAACAACTTTGTGAAATTAAATAATAAACATTAGGCAGCATGCCAAAATTTGGAGTATGTAACTTTAAAAATTACTTAGATAAAATATGCATCTGAAAACTTGCTCTAATAAAAGAATTTTTAAAGGATCAATTAGTTGAGTATACAGGTAGGAAAATTTAGAACATTAAAAATTCTAATATAAGCACAACAATGACAAAAATTCTGAAAATTACAGGAGAAAAAAGTGAAATGGAAAATAAAGATTAGAGAAATGATAAAGGTAAAAATAGGTTCCTTGAAAAGACCATCACAGTTAGTGATGTGGGGGGAGGGAGAAGGGAGGAAAAAAGAGAAAGGAATTACTAAAATAAGGGACAAGATGAAATCACCACCAAAAAAAATAGTTATCAGAACCTTTTATATGCAATTATATGCTAGCAAACCAAGAGTAGAAAGGAAATAAACCATTACTTGAAAGATAGAATATCCAAATGAATACAGCATGATATAGAGATCTTAAATAACCAAATCTCAGGAATTGAAATTGATGAAGCCATAAAGAAATTACTCAAGGTGGTCCGAAGGAAAACTCATGACAGATTTAATAGTGAATAAGATCAACTACTTTAAGAGCAACAAGTACCTACACTGTACATTTTATTTTCAGAAATTAGGAAAGAAAACATTTCACAAAATTCCTCTTAGAAGATAAACGCCATGCTAATCCAGGGAGGAATAAAACAAATAGAATAAAAAAGAAAAGAAAATACAGAACAATATTATTAGTGAATATTGATGTAAACTTTAAATAAATCTTAGCAAAATAAGCCATATTTCCTACATAACCTAGAGAAGCATGGTAAAATTTTGAACTGATACAAAAGGAAGTCAATAATACTGGGAAAGGAAAATAATTAAAGATTGCACATTGTATAATTCAATCGGTTAGCCTTTCTTCTTTAGAGTATGAGCTCCTTGAGAGCAGGGGACATCTTTGACCTTTCTTTGTATCCCCAGTGCTTAGTGAAATGCCTGTCACATATTAGGCAGTTCATACATGTTATTGATAGACTAAGTAGTTTTGTTCAAACTGATTTTTCATTTTTAATCTTTGTTATCAAGGAAGGCTAAAGGGTTAGGGAACATAGAAGGAGTATATCCAGGAATCAATGTAATTTTAAAATAATAGCCACAAATTTAAAAAAAGAAAGAAAAGAGATCAAAATTGGGGGGTAGAGCATGACCTTTTCATAAAACTTTACCTGATCTTGCTTTCCATCCAGCCTCTCTATCTCCAGCACCTACCATTATTCTTAGAATATTGTAGGTGTTTAATGAATGCTTGTTGATCAATTGTTATTAATGCACCAAGTGTCCATGTTCTGGGTTTATAATGACCACGTTTCAGTCTCGGGGGCAGCCACCCTATCCCAATCACTTATTCTTTGGGTCATTTTACACCAACCCAGAATTTGCTCTTGGAAGTCTTAGATTATAACTTGTGCCTACATCTACTGGTTAAAGGAACCTCATATTATGTGTAAGTATCCAAGGTAACTGTGCATATTGGTTACAGGACACTCTTTATTTTACCCAACAGAAAATGCAGAGAATACAAAAATGACCCATGGTAATTCATAAATAATTGGTATCATTTCCCTCCCTTTGACATGAAACTCACCTTCTCTCCAGGGTCCTATAGAATTCCTTAGCCTCATAGGACCATGCTGTGGTTTGAACTCTGCTTGAAAAGGAAGTGAACTTGAGGTTTCTAGAGTGGTAACTCTCCCCCAAGATTCCTGTGAGCCCCTCTGTCATCTTAGTGATGTATAGGAAATTCCAGCCTTATGAGTCCAAAGGCTTGGACTCCTCTGAGAAAGAAACGGAACTTCTGGATGCTAGAAATAGTTCCTTTCCTATAAGAGCTGATAAAATAGAGAAAAAAGGTAAAGTTTTTTGCTTCCTTCAAATCATGGTTCTGCTTACTTGCAGCTCCTCTTACTGTGGGGCAATATGTTTTATTAATTTTTTTCCTTTTCACTTCAAGAGGCTAGTGTTCTCTAGGAAATACTCCATATCTCAATGGAAGTCTAAATTCTGAAATGTTCTATCTAAGAAGCAATAGCAAAATGACATTGTCCACACTATAAAGGAGCTCCTATTTGTTATAGTGAGAGACAACACATATATGAAATTTCATCTGCAAGTCAAATGGAAAAGCCCCATGTTCTTTAGGGTATAGCAGCAAAGCAGATGGTAATTATCCTTCTTTGATGTCATTTCTACTGATAAAACAATATCCATTTCTGAAGCTGAACATTTTGGCAATGCTAAGTACTTTGGTTCTAAGAAATTTCCCTAGTCTTCAGCAGATGTAGTTATGAAAAAAAACTAGTTAGCCAAATTCTAAAAGAAGGCAATATCGTGGAGTAAATGCTCCTCTGCCAATCAAGAGGCTGATATACAGGTATTTCCACTACTTGACAGTGTTGTTCCCCTCTACTGGGGTCATGGGCCTGAGAGTACTTGCACTTACAACATGCCTAGTCCCTGACGTCTTCCAATGGGCCAAGGGGCTCCTATTTCTGTTTGTGGAATTGGGAATAATAGGGTGACCCCTAGGGAGCCTATGCTAATGAGCTGGTGCTCCTCAGGGACCAAGGTCCACTCTCATGTCTCTTATTTCTAACCCATGTTCAGGTTTCACTGGATCTCTTTACAAAACAGAGGGGATAATTCTGACTTTCATATGTAGCCTAGGATAAAGTTGATTCTTAATGCTCAGTGATATAACCTTAGTTCTCTCACAGAGTTTTTCAATGGTAGACTCAAACCCTCTATAGGAAGACTGTTATATAAATTCCAAAGATTCTCTTCCCTTTGTTCTTACCATGTTGATCAAAGAACTACTCTGATTAACTCACCTACATAATATTTTTAACCATCTCTCCACTTCCTGTCCATCTGAATAGTTTCTGCCTACTTATTAGAAGGCCACACCCTCTCTTCCTGGTCCATTTAACCATGCCCTGGAGCTAAGTATTGGTAGGGACATTATCTAGAAAGTCATCAAAAGTTAAATGTTATTTGGATCATGTTCTGAGTGATGCCATATCCTTGCATTCCCCCAAAATAAAGAATTTATTGCTAATATTGATGAAAAGAAGTCTGTCTCTTTCTTGTCTTGTCTCTCTTTCTCTGGTTCTCTCTCCCCAACCCTCTCTCTGTCTTTCTGGGTCTTTGTTTCTTTGGATATGTCTGTTTTACTCCTTATCTTATTTTCTGTCTCTCTGTCTGTCTGTATTTCTCTGTGTCTCTGTCCATCTCTCTCTCTCTGTCTCTCTCTCTCTCTCTCTCTCTCTCTCTCTCTCTCTCTCTCTCTCCCTTCCCCCCCTTCTCTTTATCTCTCTGTCTTTTCTTTTTGTATAAGGGATTATTTCCAGACTTAACAGATCAGCGCATTAAAATCCATAAATATTTGATCAGCGAGTAGTCCTTGGAGAGACTGCTACAATAATAGCTGAGCTTATCCATGTGTGCTTCTCCTCTCCCCTTCCTCTTTCTTCCCACAGCTTTCCCCCTCCCCCTCTCCCCTTGCACCCTGCCAAACATTTGGGTAATCTATTTACTAATGAACTCAATATTAATGTATCCATTTTTCTCCGTTAGTGTCAGGTTTCATTAGGAAACATAGGAGTGCTGACATTAATCGGATGAAAAATGGGTCTCAGGGAGGCTGTTGGATCCTTGCAACTTGACGGGGAAAAAAGTTTCTCCGGGAAAAGGCATGGTTATTATTGGGGCTCCTCTGTAAGGAGGAGATTGGGGGATGGTTTTCTTCCTCCTCAGGCATCTGCTGGTGTCAGCCCACTTGGTGGAATTGGGGTAAGAAGTAGCTGCATCACCTAATCTGATTAATGGTGTTGTGCAGTATCTTTTGTCTTTTCCCAAACTCCAGACTAAAGGGTGGGAAGGGGGGTGCAGGGGAGGAGAATAGGGAATGAGGATGGTCTTCATATCATAGGTTAATGAGTTCGAAGAATTATCAGGGTTTTATTTCTTCTTTACCATCTTTCATCCCACCTAGTACAATATGCCTTTGTAATTGGAATAATGTCTAATATGAATGTATTTGCAGATCCTATACTGGACTATATGCTGTCATGGGGGGAGGGGAGAGGGAAGTAAAGGAAATTTGAAAATCAAGGAACTATGGAATTGAATCTTGTTAACTGAAACTAAACTAATAAATTAATTAAAAAATAAAAAATAAAAGAAGCTTCAGTGGAAAAAAAAAGAATTATCAAGAACTCATTTGTTACAGATTCCAACCCAAGACAGGTAAGGGATTGGTAGCCCCATTTTACAGGTGAGGCAACTGAGGCCCATCAGTATTAAATGACTTCCCCATGGTCACAAAACCAGAAATTGGTTTGGTCAAACAGTATATGGCATATTTCACATAATGATAATGACACTGGAGAACATCATTAAAGGGGAAAGAATCAGAGACCTAGGTTTAAGTCTACCACTTACTTGCATTGTGATATTTTTTTTCCAAACCATAACCTTTTTTAATTAGTTCCCTCACTGTAAAATGGGGAAAACAGACTCTGCCTTGAGAACCTAATCTCAGGACTCCCCCCTCCCCACCCCAACATACTATATTCTTGACAACAGCAGCACAACTGTTGCTGTTAGCATCTAAAACACTGACCATTCATAAGGTCCTACGTTGAGACCTGAAAAGGACCTTGGAGATTGTCTCATACAAGTTTCTCATTTTACAGATGAAGAAACTAAGGCCCAGTGTGGTGAAGAGAATTATCTTTGTTGATCTTGACCTCCAAAGACTGCTAAAGTAAGCCACATGGCCGTGTCATAGGGGTCTGCTACAGATTCATATTATATAATCTCAACTTCACATAGCAAAGCTTTGATTTCTCCATAAGCCCTCTCTCCCCCTCCCCTTAATGAGAGATCCAAACCTCCCCTTCTTTCACTCCAATGAAATCACAGTGTCATTAGCAACAATCACAAGAACAACAAATATACTATCATATGAGGAAATCAAATAAGGAAATTCATCTAAAAGACATTATAAATCTTCAAAATAAATAGAGATATCATTTATTAAGCATTTATTATGTGCCAGACACTATGTTATCCCCTGAAGGTACAAGTACAAGCAATTTATAGCCCCATCCTCAAGAAATTCAAATTCTAATGGGGAAGGTAACATACTAAATGAAGCTAAATAGGGGGAACAACTGTATGCAACGTGGTGTGGAGATGGCCAGAAAGAGATGTGGAGCCCTGGTTCCAGCAAGATCCAGCAAAGGCTCACCACAGGTCACCACTGAACTGCTATATGTCCTTGGCCAAATCTCTTAAACTCTTTGGGTCTCCTCTCCGCACCCCACCCCCAGACTGTTTTCCATTCTGTAAAATGGAGCAAATCCTCACTGATCCTCACTATATTCTTCCTTACTTTTTTACTCTGAGAAGTTTTAGGCTATTCAGAATAAATGTACTTGATGTGCTTTAAAAACCTGCATTCATTAATTTCTTGTTAGTATTATTGATTTATATTAGTAAGTACCAAAAAGTTAGGTACACAGCTATGAGATAAAAAGGAGAGAGGTTCATTTCTTACAATGTAGTTCTAATGAATGTTTTGCATCTTTTTTTATAAATATAAAATAAGACTACCTTCTGGAATCTTCCACAGCTTCTAAAAATTACATCCTTTAAAGTAGAAGGAGATGGGAGCCATGGATTCAGATCCTGAATCCAGATTCACTCATCTCAGTTTTCTTAGGTTTTGGTTCCACAGAGTTCTGTTTCTCCTATTTCATCATGTATACTTTGAGAAGATAGGACTAGTTGAACCCTAATATCCCTTCTTCTCTCTGATATTCCATGTTCTAAGTAAGACACCTTCCACTTATAGCATTCTCTGTTCTAAGGTCGACCCTCCCCCTGCCCATCATGGCATTCCCTATTCTATAACATTCTATGTGTCTAATGTTTATACTCTTTTTAAATTCTGTGACTTTCAAATGGAAGGCAAAGTAGAATTTGGAAGGATTTTATCTTTTTTTCTTCTAAGAAAGCAGCCAGTTTGGAGCTAATGGTGCATATGTCTATAGTGCTTTAATATTTCTAAGGCATTTTCCTCACAACATTCCTATGAGATAATATATGTGTATTATATTGTATGTGTGTATATGTGCATCTCCATGTACATGTATACACATACACATATGAACATGTATGAACATATAAAATAGAATATATACATGCACAGTATGCACACAGACAGTGTGTACAACCTAGATGTTGTTCTGGCATGTGGGCAATGTGTGTTTACATATATACCTGTATGCACATACATTTAATGTCTCCATTTTGGGAATTTCAGTACCAGACCTCAACTGTAGTCTCATCTCAGAATCTTCCTCTGTTTCTGGTACCTCCACATGCTGGATATTTCCTCTACTTACCAGCTGCCTTTTCTCCGTTAACTTTAATGTGGCTTAGATGTAGTTTCACCCTGGAATCTTCCTCTGTACCTGGCTTTCACTTCCCCTGACATATGCATCCGACCTTGCAGCCTTCCCACTTCCCCATGCTGACTCCCTTCTCTCCTTGGTGATGATTTTCACCATCTACATTCTTAGGAGGGGTCCAGGCCAGCCAGCCTTCATTTCCCTGTACTTCTGCCTTCATTGCATCTCCTCACTTGTATGTGAGCACACAATAAGTATTAAAGAATGTGTGTTGCTTTGCCCTTTTTCCTCTTCTATCTTCCTACCCCTCGACTTCAAACCTCATTATTCAACTAAAATAGTTCTCTTTAAAGTTATTGGTGATCTCTTAATAGCTAAATCTAAGTCTTTCCTCAATCCTCATCCTGCTTGACCTCTGAAACCTCTGGCGCTGTCGATAAAACTCTTCTCCTTGATAATCTCTTTTTTCTAGGCTTTTCTGACCCTGTTTTTCTTGTTTTTCTTCCTCTGGATCTGACAATTTCTTAGCTATCTCCTTTTCTCCTTCTTAATCCAGGTCATCCCCATTAAATTTGAGAATTCTTCATGGCTTTCTCTTGGGCTTTCTTCTTTTTTCCCCTCTATGACTATTTCACTTAGTGAACTCATCAGCTCCTATGGATTTGATTGTTGTCTCTATACTAATGGTTTATAGATATGCTTACCCTGTCCTACCCTTTTTCCTAACATCCAGTCATATATCTCCACTTTCCTTTGGGACATCTTGAGCTGGATGTCCCATAGACATCTTAAACTTAACATGTCCAAAATTAAAATCATTATCTTCCCCCCCAAAATCTCTCTTTCTTCTAGTGCTCCTATTACTCTCATGGGGCAGCAAGATCCTCTCAATCATCCTGGCTCACCACGTGAGGATCATCTTCAGCTGTTTACTCTTTCTCATTCCCCTATATCCAGTTTCGCCTCAAATTAGGTAGATTCTATCTTGTAACACCCCTCTTATATGTCCCCTTGTCTACATTGACACCATCACCACCCGGTACAGGCCCTCATCACAGAAGACCCGGGTTACTGTATTTACTTTTTGGTTGGTCTTATTGCCTCAAGTATCTCCTTACTACAGTCCATTTTTTGTTCTGCCATCAAATTGATCTTCCTAAAGCACATATCTGACCATGCCATTCTCCACCCCCCCACTCCCACCCAATTTGATAAACTCCAGTGGCAACCTAGGATTAAATATAAAAATCAGGATCAAATATAGAAATCCTTTGGTGTTCAAAGCCCTTTGTAAATTGGCCTTCTTGTTCATTTCCAGGCTTCTTAAACCTTACTCCACCTCCACCCCCACTCCACTTACCCACTCTGTCCAGTAACACTGTCTTCCTTGCTGTTCTTACACAAGACCCTCCACCTTCCAACTCTTCTACATTTTTATTCTGTCCTGCATACCTGGAATTCCCCCTTTCTCCCTTCCTTCCCTCCCCCTCCTGTCTGCTCAGCTTCAGCTTCCTGACTGCCTCCTTTCACTCCATCAAAAGGCAAGCTGCTTTCTTTAATCAGTGGTGAGATTTCACCTTCTGAATGCCAAAGAACCTGAACAGAATCAATAGTAAATTCCTCCCAGGCATGAGTGGGATGGAGGTTAATTTATGTCTAAAATGAGGGACATACTATGAATGGATTATTCTGGCTTCAAGCCAGTAGCGCACTCTCTTGCTCCCTTAAGCCCTACTCCCCAAATACACACACATTCTCTCTCTCTCTCTCTCTCTCTCTTTCTCTCTCTCTCTCTCTCTCTCTCTCTCTCTCTCTCTCTCTCTCTCTCTCTCTCTCTCTCTCTCTCTCTCTCTCTCTCTCTCTCTCTCTCTCTCTCTCTCTCTCTCTTTCTCCACAGCAGGTAAGTCATCACTGCATTCAACTTCATCTTATTCCAGGGTCTCCTCATTCAGAAGATACTCAGATGAGGGAGAGTTTTGTGTGTGTGTGCTTGTGTATGTATGTGTGCTTGTGTATTTCTGTTTAAACCAGACCTCATACCCTCTCAGGCTGCCACCATTCAGTGTCAATTTGTTCTCTGAAGCTGGTGTGTGTTACTAATATTGCTGGAATTTATGAGCATTGTTAAACATACATCCGGGCTGCTCTCTTTTGTTCTTCTTTCTGTCAAGATCAAATAGAGGGGGAAGCAGGGGGTAGTTAATGGGGAGAAAAATTGATGCTGGAATTCAGGGAGCTTTGGTTTCAACTTGACCCCACCACTCATAGTGGGTGACCTTCTTTGTGCCTCAGTTTCCTCTTCTATGCAGAAAGGGTTGAACCAGATGAACCCTAAAGCCCTTTTCAGCAGTGTTCTTCTAAGTTATTCTTCACCCCAGGCTATGTTTGGAAAATCAGTTTGGCCTCCTGATGACTTAATGTTTTTTTCCTTTTATAAAGAAAAGGCCATTGATGTGTTTTTATGGAGGATAAATATAACTCACATTTAAAAAATGTATGGTATCTTTTAATTTTACATCCACATCACATTTCCCATGTATCTTTCTCCCTCTGATCATGTATAACAAAGATGTTTTTTTTAAACAGGAATAAAAACACAGTTCAGCAAAACTAATCAACACATCAACCATAATTGACATAATAAATGGTGTTCTAAGCCCTTACACCTCCCCCTCTACACAGAGGCCATCATAATTTCAGGACACTCAGCTTTATTGTTCTGTTGCTGTTCTCTCCATTTACATTGATGTAGTCATCGTGTATATTGTTTTCTTGGCCCTGACTTGCTTTGTATCAGTTCATTCATTTACTTTTTTCATGTTTTTCTGTAGAACTTATTGACAAAGAACACTGGAATTGGAACAGAACACCTTGACTTGAATTCTGGCTTTGCCATATGCTAGCTATGTGAGCTTAGGCAAATCATTGAAGCTCTAGGACCTCAATTTCCTTTTCTGAAAAAAGCTTGCATTTGCAAAACACTTTAAATGATAATAGTTGATCCTTAGAAATAAAACTTGTCTGGTAGTGACTTTTATTTCACTTTTGCAGATGAAAAAACAGAAATGCAAAGAGGACAAATAACAGGGTCCTGTTTATAGTGTCTATGTAGAGATTTCAGTGTTAGTCTTCCAGAATCCTGAGTTCGGCAGGGACTCTACTATTCCAGGCTGCCTCAGGGAAGGAAGGAAGTTAGTCTATGTGAGCTCTAAAGTACCTGCTAGTAGGTCTGAAGTACCTACTAAGAACTACTAGTTCTTACATTTTGCAGCATTGTCATGTAGTGCTGCAGTGAGATCTAGTCAGAGAAATGGAGCTACTTTCCCATGACCACCCAGATATTATGTGCCAGAGCTGGGATTCATACCCTGACTACCAAGTCAGTATTTATTCTGTCATCTCATGTTGCTTATTCATGGTAAAAAATAATGGAGCAACCCTTTTATATCTTATGTCTGGAGGACCCATGGCTAAGCCTTCCCATTTTTCTTAAACTTTCTGGCTTTAAAGTCTCACATATTTTTATTATTAATAATTATCATTTTATACCAGCAGATGATTGTCTTGCTGAGCAAAATCTGAAAGAAAAAATATTTTCTTCAAATGGCTAACAATGGATGGAACTACAGGACATTGAGGGAAGAGAGGTAGACAGGCAGGCAGGCAGAAAGACAGGCATATCCATTCAATCCATAATTACTGACCATGTACTGCTCACCCAGATCTAAGCTAGACTTCAGGCATGGGTTGTGTGGAAAGGAATAAGAAAGTCAAAGATGAAGATAATACTTATACTCAAGAAGTTGGTTGTCTGCATTCCAGAGATTGAAAGCAGGTGTGTGTGTGTGTGTGTGTGTGTGTGTGTGTGTGTGTGTGTGAGAGAGAGAGAGAGAGAGAGAGAGAGAGAGAGAGAGAGAGAGAGAGAGAGAGAAGGGGGGGACAGACAGAAAGAGGGGAGTGGAAGAGGAGAGACAGATGGGCAGAAAGAGAAAGATGGGGAGACAGAGAGAAGGGAGGGAGAGGGGGAGGAGAGAGACAGAAAAATGGGGGAAAGACACGCAAGGGGTGGGAAAGGGGGAGGAGAGGAGCAAGAGAAGAGACAGAGGCAAAGGGACAGAGAAAGACTGGGGGGAGAGGGTGGGAGATTGGAGGTTATATGGTTGGGGGACACATGTGCTCACTTGTATCTCATTGAAGTGGGCTGGGTCAATGGGAAGCCAAATGGAGAAGGTATGCTTAGGGGGAAGGCATCCCATTTTGAATGAGCCTAGTTACAGCTCAGTGAGCTGAGCTGAAATGTCCCTTTCTGGATAGGGAACATAAGGCTTTGGCTAATTTCATGCCTGGTGCCCAAGGATCAATGACTTTTCTCCTCTCCCTGCTGTACTTGAAGCCTTTATTCTGTGCTTCTGAATTACTAAGCAATCCATGGCATCCCTCTATATGCCATCAAGGATTAAGCTGAAAGAAAAGAGAAATAAGGGCAGAGGAGCTAGGAAGAGAGAAAGGGAAAGACTGTGTTGTTTTCCCACATATTCAGCTCTTTTCTCTTTAGATGAGGATTGGCATCATGGGGACAGTAGAAGCACCGAGGTATGTTGGAAAGAATGTTTAACTATGCTAGAGAGTAAGAAGGCCCAGGTTTTATTTTCTGCATTTCCATTTACTGGCTGTGTCATTTGTTCATGGCTGTTGTTTCACCAGTCAACGTCTCTGACCCTCAGTTCTGCCGTCTGTAAAATGAGTCAATAATAATACACAGACTACCTGTCTTATGGAGTTGCTGTGAGAATCTCCTTTGTAAATGGAAAGGTTTTCCCGATCTCTTAGTTATAAGCACCCTGTCCTTCAGCTTATCCTTTATGGACTTATCTATGGACTTTTATGGATATTACATGCTGTATCACCCTGTTAGAGTGCAAGGTCCTTGAAAGTAGTGAGTTTTAAAAAACGTTTGTTATGTTTTGGTCATCTTTGTGTCCCTATGACCTGGCATAGTGCCTTCCATGGGTATTTTGTTTTGTTGTGGTGGTTTTGTTTTTATTGTTTTAAGACCTGGCCTGTGATTTCATTGTTGAGGAAAAATTCTCCTTTCCTGATGCAAGGGGATACATATACCAACAGTTTATAGTCTTAGCTGCTTGGAATACTTGAGAGGCTAAGTAGCTTATAAGGAGCAACAACACCAGTATATCAGGGTAGAACTGGAACCAGATGTTCCTGATGCCAAAGTAGGCTCTTTATCTTCTGGAATGAGAATACTGCAAAGCATGTGACATGCACTTAATAAATGTTTTTTTTTAATGGCATTAAACCATAAAGTGTTATAAAATATAAGCTAATAACAATAAATTGTAAAACTCTATACCGATGTAAAGGAACATTATTATCATTTCATTTGGCAGCATGGGATCCTTTGAAACAACTAGCTTAGAGCCAGATTGGTTTGAAAGTCATGCGCTCTTGACATTCTTCGTTGCATCTTGGCAGGGGGCACAGATTTATTAGCCTTAGAAATTTGCTGGGGTGACCTTTGTGGATATGGTGGGCTGGGACCACTCAAACTCTTGTGAGCATTCTCTTCCTGGGAAATGTTCTATCCTGGAGTTATTAGATTTCTCAGCACTGAGGGCACACAGGGCTGGAGGCAGTTGATCTTTCACGAGTCCCCTAACCTCTCTGAGACTCAGTCTTCTCATCTGCAAAATGAGGGACTGGATAAAATGACCTCTGAAGTTTCTCCTAGCTCTCTAAATCCTATGAAAATTGACAAAAAGATGTTTAAAAAGAGATCTGCCTCCCAGAAGACAGCAGTAACCTGCAAATCCATGTGAGCTGAACAGCAGGACAAGGGGAGCCCTCCTTCATACCACCTGGGTATGGACTGTTTGATGACCCAGATTCCTCATCTTCCACTTTCCCCAACTCCACTGGCTTCTAACAGGGGTCTCTGGGACCTGACATTTTCCTGGTATACCTTCTCAGCTTACTTCATTGACTTATGTGGGACCCAGGGTGATATGCCACCAGAGGTAGGAAGGAGCCGGGAAAGCCTAGCTGGGGCCAGGCCACAGAACAAGTTAGAAGGGAGAGCTTTGGCAATCTTCAGTGCTCCCTCCTCCCTTCTGGTCTCACTGGATTCTCTCTTTCCCTTTTAATTTGCCTGATTGAAAGTGGCTGCACTTAATCTCTGAAGCTCCACTGGGGGTGCCTCTTCGTTCTCCCCTATGACACCCACTTCTAATTTATCCTGCCCTGCCAGGTGACAGGGATTGCGTATGAATGAATGTTAAACAATGAAGTCCTTGGACTGCACAGTGAATTGGAAAATAAACAGCCTCCCAGGCAGTATGCTGCCTTCCTAGGTGCCGAAAGCAACCTGCTCAGCCATCATTTTTTTCCTGTGGATCTCTACTTGATCCCAACAAGGAGGTGGCCCTATACCTGCCCTTGTCCCTACATCAAATCACAAATCAGTACCTCACCCCCAACCTTTACACACACACACACACACACACACACACACACACACACACACACACACACACACACACACACACACACACACACCCTATACCTACCCTTGTCCCTCCATCCTATCAGAAAGCAGTACCTCACCCCCAACCTTTACACACACACACACACACACACACACACACACACACACACACACACACACAGGTTGGTCCTTGTAAATTCAGTGATTCCAGTTAAGCATTTTGCTGAGCAGACTCTATCTGGGGCCACCTCTGGGTTTCTGAAATGGAAACTCTCTTTCTGACTATGTTTTGACCCAGCAAGTGATGTTGTGGTTCTGTTGAGTTGTTTCTGTCTTATCCACCTCTTTGTGATCCCATTTGGGATCTTCTTGGCAAAGATACTGGAGTGGTTTGTCTTTTCCTTCTCCAGTGAATTAAGGCAAATAGAGGTTAAGTGACTTGCTCAGGGTCACACAGCTAGTGAGTATTCTGAGCCTGGATTTTAATACAGGTGTTCCTAACTCCAGGCCCAGTGCTCTATCCACTGACCTAATCTAATAAGTCACTTAACCTTGCTTAGCTCAGTTTCCTCATCTCAAAGATGAGCTAGAGTGGGAAGTGGCAAATCACTCCAGCATCTTTGCTAAGAAAATTCCATATGGGGTCACAAAGGGTTGTATAGAAATGGAAAAACGCCCGAACAAGAGCTACTGATAAGCACTGATCAGTTCGAGATCCCTTTTTCTCCAAGTGTCCTGATGTCACTGAGAACTATTTTCTGACTTTTCTGGCAAAGTTCAGTGGAAAGAAGTAACCTTAGAATCAAATGACCCACTGTGAGAGATGGCACCTTGACTTCTCCAGGAAATGATTTTGGTTTATTTTGTTTTGTTGTTTACTTAATGGACTATAAGTTCAATGGGGACTCTTTTAAGATCATACATTTGAGAACAAGTTTGCATTGGTAGGGGGACTTCCTTACTGGAAGAGGCCTATAGCAGTAAAGTATACTTTACTATAAAGTAAAGACAGGCCTGGTCAAAGGAGGAAAATAATAATAATAATTAATGAGTAAGTGCCAGGGAAGGGAACCATTTTATAGTTAGGGGATTTAACAGAGGGGAAATGACCTGAAATTGAAAGCCTAGACCCTTCACTGCAGTTCCATGTTTGGAAGGAGATCAGGTCATCGGCCCAATGGGGGACTATGCATTCTGATTGAAATTCTACATAGTGCTGAGTGCTTGGTTATTTTAAATGTGTCCTCTGGCTAAAGACTGAGCTCCAACTGATGCCTGCTCCCAGAAAAGAATAATTAGCCAATTCATGTATTGTATTTAGAATAATAGAACCCTGGAGCTCAAGGGAACCTTGGGAGTCACTTAATCCAACCTCCCTGCTAATATAGGAATAACCTCTGTAGCATCCCTGACAAACACTCACCTAGCTTTTCCTTGGATACTTACCTGAATGAGAATTTACTACCTATTGAGACAGTTCATTCCATTTTTAAACAGCATTAATTATTAGTAAATTATTCCTTCACTAAAGGGCCAGGGTCTCCAATTGCACCCTGGTGTACCACCACCCAGTGGTCCTGATGAATATCTGGCCACTGCATCCAGATGGCTCTGGAGGAGAAAGTGAGGCTGGTGACCTTGCACAGCCCTCCCTCACTCAAATCAAAGTCAACTGCAACTCATGCCATCATTTCCCTGATGCCATAGTCCTCTTCGAAAATGAAGGACAAACACAAAATACAACAACAAAAGCCTGACTCCAGTTCCTCATGAGGCCCTGGGAGGTAACCCCCCAGGGTCTTCAAAACTGTTCTAGCAGAACTTAACGAGATCCCACTAGGCCAAAGAGCATTTAAGTACAACACAGGGGATGAACTGAAAGACGAACATCGGGATAGGAAGTCACAAAATAGACTACTAAAGCACGGTGTGATGGCATTCAATCTGCCCAGGTGAACACACTATCCAGACTGATGAAATCAAGGAGATCTTGAAACATTGAGAAAAAATCTAGTGTCTTAAAGTTTGTGCCCTCTCTACCAAACACTCTCTTGGGTTCTAGTTCCAACTTTTGGATCTATACAAAATAAGTGGACTCCTTTTTTTCATGTGACAGCCCTTTAACTATTTGAAGCTAGTTTTTATGTCTCCCTACAAGTGTTCTCTAGGGAAAAAAATCCCCATGCCCTATAACCATCCCTTATATTACTATCTCTTCACTGTTATGGTTGCCCAAGTTTTGTATGGGATTGAGTTTGTCAATTTCCCTCCTGAAAAGGTGCTACTCAGAACAGAGAGAAATATGTCAGATTATAACAGTTTTAAAATTTCTGTTTAGGCATTTTTTAATCTTTTTCTCCCACTGTGCTGCTCCATTGAACAAGTAAAAAGAAAAAAAAATCCACCATAACAAATATGAATAGTCAAACATAGAAAATGCCTAAATTGTCCATGACTAGCATTTTGCTTTTTAAGTTCATCACCTCTCTAGGGCCCCTGTTTTATCTTAAGTCCTCTGGATTTGTAGTTTACCATTGTACTGATTAGAGTTCTAAAGTTTTTCAAAATGATTTTTTAATGTTATTGTATAATTTGTTCCCCTAGTTCTGCTCACTTCATTCTTCCTCAGATGTCTTCCCAGTTTCCTATGGAACTATACATTCTATCTTTTCATATGACATGATAATATTCCATTATGTTCATGTGTCATCATTTGTTTAGCCATGCTTCAATAGAGTGGCAACCTTATAGTTCCCAGTTTTGGGATACTATGAAAAAGATCATAGTATTTTGAGTCCCAAGAGACAGTGGAGATTTAGTCTAGCTCCTTAATTTTATAGATAAAGATATAAAAATGACACAACATATGTGTGACGACCAACTTTGATAGACTGGACTCTTCTCAGCAATGCAGGGTTATAAGTCAACCCCAAAAGACTCATGAAGGAGAAAGATGCCTACATCCAGAGAAAGAACTAGAAAGAACTGAGTTTGAATCCTGATTGAAGCAAACTACCTGCACTTTTTCTTTTTCTTGTTTGGTTTTATTTCTTCTTTCCTATTGTGCATTCCATCTGATACAATTCTTCTTTATAACCTGACTAATGTCTAATGTGAAAGTATTTGCAGATCCTATACTTGATTGTATGCTGCTATGCGGGGAGAAGGGGGGAGGGAGAGAATTTGAAACTCAAGGCATTGTGGAACTGAATCTTGTAAACTGAAAGTAAACACATTTTTAAAAGACCAAAAACTTTTTAAAAAGGTGTAAAAAAGTCCAAAAATGTATTGTAATTCCTTAAAGGTTAAGTCCTCATTAGTGGCAGAGCCAGGATTTAAAGTTACCTCCTCTGACTTCAAATTCAAAGCTCTTTTCACTGTACCCCATGCCTCTAAACAAAACAAAATACTATCTTCTTGTTTGTTTTAGGCACTGCAGCATTTTCAAAGAAATGTAATGCTTTCAATAGCTACCCACTCAATAATGAATAAAACCCAAATCTCTTAGATCCTAGATTTTATAAGCAGACCCCACATGACCTATTGATTGATGGTGTAAGTACAAAGGAAAGAGCTGGAGATTTCACAGCATCACAGAATTTGAGAATTGGGACATTGGTCCATCCATTCCAAACCTTATCCTAAAGGAATGCTCACTATTATATATCTGATGACTGGTCATCCAGCTACTTAGTTACAGACCTCCTAGGAGAGGGAACCTACCAATTCTGTTTTACATTTTTTAATAAATTTATTTTTTAATTATCAGCATTCATTTCCACAAGATTTTGAGTTACAAATTTACTCCCCGTCTCTCCCCTACCCCACCCCTTATATCCAGCATACTGAATACCCCTTCCCCCAATCTGTTCTCTCTTATGTCCTCCCCCATCCCCCCTTACTTTCTTGTAGGGCAAGATGGATTTCTATACCTCAACGCCTGTACATCTTATTTCCAAGTTGAATGTAAAAAAACAAAACAAAATGATTTTTAACATTTGTGTTTAAAACTTTGATTTGAAGATTCTTTCCCTTCTTCCCTTCTAACTCACCCCCACTAGGAAGACAAACAATTCAATATAGGTTGTACATGTGTAGTTACACAAAATGTTTCCATAGTAGTTATATTGTGAAAGACTAACTATATCCCTCCATCCTATCCTGCCCCCATTTATTCTATTTTCTCCTTTGACCCTGTCCCTAATTATCCTCTTCCCCAACCTGCCCTTCCTTCTATCATACCCGCTCTTATCCCCTTCCTCCCCACCTTCCTTAGGGTAAAATATGCAATTGAGCATATATGTTATTTCCTCCTTAAGCTGAATCCAATGAGAGTAAGGTTGACTCAGTCCCTTTTACCTTTCTGTTCTTCCCCTCCATTTGAATAGCTCTAATTTTTAGGAAGTTCTTTCTGATATCTAGCCTCTGTTTGCCTCTTTGTAGCAGTTTCCTTTTGCTCTTGCTTCTGTTTTCTAGCATCAAATAACTAGTCTAATATGTCCTTTCAATGACAGCCTTTACGTTTGGGAAGGTAACTATAATGTCCCTTCCTGAGTCTTTTCTTCTCCAGGCTAAGCAGCCTCAGTTCATTCACATCATTTTCTTTGGAATCAAAGTCCTTCACTCTCCTGGTTGCTCTCCTCTGGCCAATTTCCAGTTTAACAATGACCTTCTAAAATTGTGGTTCCCATAAATTAACACAATGCTCCAGATGATTTCTGACAAGGGCAGAATACAATGGGATGATCACCTCCTTATTCCTGGACACTGTTTCTCTCAGTGCAGCCCATGACAGCCTCCAATACCCAGCCACATCCCTTTCTCCAATTTTGTTTTTCATGATCTCTCAGAAATTGCAGACAATTGCCCAACAATCACGTCCGTCAGTTCTTTCAGTAATCAAGGACGTAATTTGTTGCCCGATACGTACCTTGGTTTCATTAAGGTCAGGTAGATGCTCTCTTATTTTCTCCTTACATATCCTGAGTATCAACACCATTAGCCTTTTTTGTTCTGTCATTTCTAGTACAAAAGTCTTTCTTCTTGGCAGAGAAAACAGAAGAGAAATCAGAATTGAGCATCTCTGTCTGCTGTTTTCAATTATTATTGTCTCAACTAACTCAAGCAAAAGTGTGCTTTCTCTGTTTTTTTCTTCCAATTAGTTTAAAAACGAACAACAAAAAATTGCCTTTTATATGGTTTTCCTTATCAGCTTCAGTTCCTTCTGAGTTGTAGCACTCCTTACATTTTTTATAGGATCATGCCATATTCTCATATTCCTCTTCTGTTACCTGGCCTTGCTTCATCTTCTGCACATTAAAAAAAATCTAAGTTGGTTCATGAGTTCCCTATGGACCTACATCCATCTCTTCAGACAAATCTTTTCCCTCCTCATTGGAAATATTTCTCTTTATGTCTTCAGAATTATATTTCTGAGTATCTTCTAGTCTTATTGGGCAGACTTTCTCTGAAGTATTTTAGTACATTGGATTTTACCTATCTTTCTCCTGAACCATTTGAAATCTACTTTCCTAGGGTGCATTAATTAGATTATGCTCAAATTTTCTCTCTTCTATCACAAACTCTGGGAGAGAATGATCATTTCCCACTATGTTTCTCATCATTTCTACCCCAGTTCTGTGCTGTTATTGAGAATTAACTCTAGACTAATTTTTCCACATTTTAAGGTCAAAATTACCACTAGGCAAGTCCAGGAATTATTCTGCTTTTGGAATAGAAACAGCTGCACCAAATGTCTGCATAATTCAACACAGTGTCCCTCCCCTCATCTCCCCCGACCCCTTACATCTTGCTTCTGGGCCAAAATCCCTCACCTATTTCTTCTTTCTTTATAAGTGGTCTGTAGTATTCTCCAATGACAAAATAACTTCTGCTGTCTTCGGGTTCTTTGGTTTGTTCCCCATAACTAACTTTCATTCAAATACTCTCTGCCTTGCTTCCTTCTGGTGCCTGGATTCTTTCATTCTGAATGTACTTTTTGCAATGTACTAATATGTAATGGTACATATCCAATAAGTACTTGAGGTGTAAACTAGAGGGTTTTTTTTTAACAAATGCTTTAACTTCTGTATTACATCATTCATTTCCGCCAGATTTTGAGTTACAATCATTCCCCCCCCCCCCCGTTATTCCCCTACCCACCCTCCCAGAATAGCAGTCCCGCAAGATATCGCTTCCTCCAATCTGCTCTCTCCCATACCTTCTCCCATACCCCCTTCGACTTTTCCATTAGAGGAAGGTGAATCTTTGTGTCCCAATGCCTGCACATCTTATCTCCTAATTACAAGCAAAAGAGTATTAATAATAGTATTTATATATATTTGAAACATTTAATGTTAAGACCTCGAATTTCAGATCCATTTCCTTCCTCCCTTGTCACCCATTCCCTCTGGGTAGATAAGTAATTCAGTATATATTGTACATGTCTAGCTTTGCAAAACATTATCATAGTAGATATATTGTACAAGGCTGCTTATAATTCCCTCCCACTCATCCCACCCCCCACCTGGTCCATTCCCTACATGATCCTGTCCCTCTTCTATAGTGGGTACTTCCAACCTCCCCTCCCCCAAAGGATGCCCTCCCATCCATCATCCCTCCTCTCATCCCCCTCCCCCCATTCTGCTGTAGGTTGAGATACCCCATTTAGTATGTATGTCATTCTCTCCCTGAACCAAATTCAATGAGAATGTGGTTTTGCCTTTTTGCCTTCCTATTCTCCCCCTCCCTTGCAACCACTTCCCCTTGCTTCTTCTACATGAGATAGTTTACCCTACCCTGTCTCTCCCCATCTCCTCTTGCCACTTTCCTCTCTCACCTCATAATTTCATCCCTTGAGTATTCTCCCTTCCCAACAAATTCAACCTATGCCCTCTATCCATATATAACTGTAACCATATACACACAATTCACATATGTATTCATATGACCACACCCCTTCTTCCATTATTTTCATAGTGAGAAAGATATCATCAGTCACAGTTATTGCTTTTCCATATAGGAATGTAAATAGTTCAACTTTGATAAGTTCCTTTTGATTTCTTTTCCCTGATTACCTTCTCAGGCATCTCTTGCTTCTTGTGTCTGGATGTCAGATTTTCTATTCAATTCTGGTTTTTTCAAGAATGCTTGAATGTCCTCTATTCCACTGAATGACCATATTTTCCCCTGAAACAAAATACTCAGTTTTGCTGAGTAGGTGACCCTTGGGTTCATTCCCAGCTCTTTTTCCCTCTGGAATATCATATTCCATGCCCTTCGATCCCTCAGTGTAGAAGCTGCCAGGTCCTGTGCTATTCTGATTGTGTTTCCACAATATTGAAATTGTTTCTTCCTGGCTGCTTGTAGTATTTTCTCCTTGATCTGGGGATTCTGGAACCTGGCTATAATATTCCTGGGAGTTTTCTTTTGGGGATCTTTATCAGGAGGTGATTGGTGGATTCTTTCAACCTCTATTTTGCCCTCTGGATCTAAAACATCAGGGCAGTTTTCCTTGAGAATTTCTTGAAGGGTGATTTCTAGGTTCTTTCTTTGATCATGGCTTTCAGGTAGTCCAATAATTTTTAAATTGTCTCTCCTGGATCTATTTTCCAGGTCAGTGGTTTTTCCCATGAGATATTTCACATTGCCTTCTAATCTTTCATTTCTTTGGATCTGCTTAACAGCATCTTGATTTCTCATAAAGTCATTAGCTTCCATTTGCTCCAGTCTATCTCTGAAGGAATGAATCTCCTCAGTGAACTTTTGAGATTCTTTTTCCATCTGGCAAATTCGACTTTTTAAGGCATTCTTCTCCTCATTGCCCTTTTGGGCCTCCTTTGCCATTTGAGTTAGTCTATTTTTTAAGGTATTGTTTTCCTCAGTCAGGCTGTTGACCCTCATTTCATACTTTTCCTGCATCCTTCTCATTTCTCTTTCCAATTTTTCCTCCACTTCTCTTATTTGCTTTTTAAAATCCTTCTTAAGGTCCTCTATGGCCTGCAACCCGCTCATGTTTTCCCCTGGGGCTTTTGGAGCAGGACTTCTGACCTCACAGTCCTTTTCCCACTCTATGTCCCCAAAATAGGAGTCTAGGGTTGCATTTTTCTGTTTCCTTTGCCTTGGCATGTTGCCACTTAATTACTTGACTATTGGGCTTGTTGGCACACTGTGGCCTGGTGCCAGACAGGAACTTTCGCCCCAAACGTGTGTGGGGGGGCAACTTCTGTTTCTGGCAAGCTGTAAACCCACCCACGACTTCCACCCCAGATCACAATCCAGATCCAGGGAGGTTATAGCAAGAGTGATTACCCACCAAGACTGATTGCTGGATCTCCCTACTGTTCGCAGGCCAGGAGCTGGAGCTGCCTCTGAAAACTATAAAATGGCATGTCTCCTCAGCGGCTTCTAGCCCCCAGGGGAGGAAGCTGACGCATTCCCCAAATGCTGGTCCTAAAGTCCATAGGGCACTAACCTCTTACTTTGTCCTAGGCATGTCTATGTTGATAATTCTGACGTCGCCACAGCTGCTGGTGTTCTGGGGTCTCTCCAGCCAGCCTCTGGCCCTGCCACCCTGGGGCTAAAACCTCAGCTCATGCAGACCTGGGCTCTGCTTGGCTCAGCTCCCCGTGCTCTGCGCGCTGCCAGCTCCCAGAGTGCTGCGCTGGTCCTTCCTGCAGGGCTGCTGGGCTGTCCTCAGCAGGAGGTTAGCTTCTCTGTGTCGTTCTGTGGGTGCTGGGGCTCCAGAAGTTGTTCAGAGTCCCCTTTTATATAGTTTGGGGGGAATCTGGGGGCAGAGTGGCTTGGATGAGCTTCTTCTACTCTGCCATCTTGGCTCCACCCCTAGAGTTTTGTTAAAAGAAAAGAACAAACAAAATGTTAGTCTCTCATTCCCTGACCCTCTCATTCCTTCTGAAATTTCTCTAAAATTACATAGACACAACAAAACCAGAATAAACAATTCTGTAGACTGAATTAAAGGCAAACAAATATTTCCTTTGATTCCTGTACCTGGAAATACCTATGTGTAAACCCCACTTAGTCAAGTGTCTCAGCTCACCAAAGAGATCATTCCACCAACCAGGGTGTCACTAACCACTTCCACAAAATTCAGCTGCATCTTTCCTTTAAAAAAAGTTGACCATATGACTTCAGTAAACTGTTTTGTTACTTACTTGAGGATTTGGCAATAGTATGTTTCCCTTGGGCCATTGTTCAGAGGCATCCTATCCAGTCTTCTCTAATTTTCCCTAAGGACTGAAAGTCAGAGAGGGCAGCAAGTGGGGCTTTCTGAGGAGAAAGCAACACTTTCTTCTTTCCTCCTGACTTCTAGTAATTAACCTTTCATCTCCCAGCCAACATGCCTCAGGATTGTCTAGTCTTTGTTTTCAAGGAGGAAGCATCAGAGAAATTAGCCTACTCATTCCTTTTTTTTTTCATTTTTGCCAATATTAAGTAGTGCTTATTATGTACAATCTGGTAACTTCTTTTTTTGGGCGGGGGAGAATGTAGGGAAGAAAAAAATAAGTAAGGTCTGTAGTCTTTCCTTGAGGAGCTTACAATATGGTAGAAGGAAATCAGGTACTCATGTAAACATAATACAAATTGGAAATGAAATGGAAAGCAGATATAAATCTTATCAATCAAAAACAACTTATTAAGCCATTAACTAGCCTAGACACTAGGGATACAAATACAAAAAAATAGTCCCTGCTCTCAAGGAGTTTACATTCTATCAAGGGAAATGTATATAAATATGTATTGCCAAATAAATACAGCAGAAAAGATGTTTAGTGTGAGGTAGGGAGTGATCTTCCTATATCCCCGTAAAATATGCCATGTTAGCAATTTCCTTAATGTATAAAGGTGTTCCTGATAATATAAAAGCAAGATAATTATAGAGTCCTGACATTAATTTCAACTCAATAAAAAAATTAAGCACTTGCCATCTTCAAGACATTTGTGATAGTCATTGCAAATACAAAGATGAACGGGTAACATAGCAGAAGTATAACCAACTTCGATGCATACTCAATTTTTAAAAGTTGTGACATCATTTTTTGTCTCTTGGTTATTTTCAGTCATTGAGTCATAGACTTGGAAGGGCCCCAGTAGGTTATTTGGGTGGGCCAAGTTAGGGGAAAAGTTATGAACAATATGCACGATAACCACAATAAGGTAAAGGAAAACAGTGTTGAAAGCCTTCAGAACTCACACAGTATCCAAACATGCCTTCAGAAGAATGCACCTTGCACCATCCAGCAGAGGTGGTTGGTAGACTAAAGGCACTGAATGAAGCATCTATTTGCAGAGAGGAAAAGTATGTTGATTTGTTTTGATTGCTTTAGAGAAAAGAGAGAATGGTCAGTGGGAGTGATAGTAGTTTAAAAAGAAAATGTTATTTTTAAAACATTAAAAAAAGAAAGAAAAAGGTGTTATGTATTCTAAGAATCCATCTGATTCACACCAACCTCTCTTAATGACCCTGTCAGGGCCCATCCCCCTCTCTGGGCTCATTTCCCTAGCTGAAAAATGAGAACAAGGTTTGGTGCCTGCTAGGCAGAGGGGCTGTGGGGAATTAATTAATAGCAGTCATTGTGAAAGTGCTTTTCCACATACACAATACAGAGGGAACACCAATGAACTTGATAATTATAATAATGAAAGCAGCAAGGAAGCTAGAATAGCAATTTAGCACAGGGTCTGCCAAGGGGTAGGCTAAAGGTATGGGCCTCTTCCTGAAGCCCCACAAATGGCCAGTGAGTGGCTTGGGGCTGTCCAACCACAGCCCTTTGATCTCCCACAATTTTTTTTCAGGATCACTGAATGTCAGAGATGTAAGGGATCTTAGAACATATCATATACTACCTGGAGGGACTTGAGAAGATCAGACTTTGTGTAACTTGCTTTCCATCCTTTGATATTTTCAGGGGTAACACTTGGATGCATCCATTTGGCAAAATGTCTGGGTAATTCTCCATCAGAAAGGATCCTGTGTGAAAATTAGCCCTTCTTTGATATCTGGAATTATCATTTAGGATGATGAATGGGAAATTTTCCTTACCACTAGAGTTTTTAAGAAGATGAATGTGCTGCTGTCTGAAAGTAACATAATTAATCCTCAGTGAATATATGGATGAATGAATGAATGGATGGATGGATGGATGGATGGATGATCTCTAGAGGTAGAAAGTTCCTCATCAGTATATGTCTTCAAATAATAGCAATGACCATTTGTTGAGATCATATTTGGAAGGGATTTTTAAGAAGTCTTTCCCACTGTGAGACTGTGATTCTTTGCCATGCAGGCTTGGCTGCTAGAGTCTTGTCTTGTGTAATTGGAAATCAATGAAGGTAATGTCAAAACAGGGTCTTTTACATATTTAGGTCATATCTTATTTTTTTCGTATCCAATTTTGACCATCATACCTTTAGAAGAGTATTGACAAATCGGAGCACATATTTCCACAGGAGGGTAGCTAGGAGTAGTGAGGTTTAAGTTATTAAGTCAAGAAGCATTTATAAAATGACTACCCTGTGCCTAGGTATTGCTGAGCACTGGGGATTCAAGGAAAGCCAAAAGACAGCTCATGGTCCAACAAGGGAGACAATATATAAAACAACTATTTACAAACAATACACAGGATAAATTGGAGATAACCAACAGAGGGGAATGGAATTAAAGGGAGATTGGGAAAGGCTTTTCTGGCAGGAGGTAGGATTTTGGCTGGGAAGAAGCCAAGAGGTAGAGATAATAAGGGAGAGAATCCCAGGCATAGGGGACAGTTCATGGAAATGCCCAGAGTCAGAAGACAAGAGTTTCTTATCAAGGAAGAGCAAGGGGGAGGGAGGGGATTGGATTCTCTGCTGTAAAATGGGAGATTAAGGAACTTAAAATATGCTGCCTGGAGAAGAGTGGAGTGGGAATGAGGAAGGTTAGAACACAACAAATAACTTCAAATAGCTGAAGAACTTCGGGGGCAAAGGGAAAAGAATTTGAGCATTTGGAGAAAGTTATAAGGAAGCTGATTTTGACTAAAAGATGACAGTGGTGGAGAAAATGGAGAAGTTCTGCCCAGGTATTGGCTAAAATTTTCCATAAGGTTATGTCCATCATGCCTAGGAATTCTGGGGAAAGATAATCTTACACCTAAATTGCCATATTCTCTGGAACAAACTCTAGGAATCTATATGAAGCCTCCTTCTTCAGAGACCCCTACCCCCAAATATTTTGAAGGTCAGGATCAAGAATGGCCACTGGTAGGGGCGGCTAGGTGGTGCAGTGAATAGAGCTATGGCTCTGGAGTCAGGAGGACCTGAGTTCAAGTCTGGCCTCAGACACTTAACACAAAACCTAGCTATGTGACCTTGGGCAAGTCACTTAACCTCAACTGCCCTCCCCAAAAAAGCAAAAAAAAAAAAAAAAAGAATGGCCACTGGAGTGGGATGTGGAGAATTTTAGTCTCCTTTTGAACTTCAGGAATCTTAGGCTTTCTTTCCAATAGTTGATATTCTTTTATTGACTTCAGATAATCTGCAAAATACTGATACTGGAGAAGAGGGGAAGGGAACAATAATTTATTAAGTTCTCTCTCTGTGCCATGCACTGTGCTAAGTGCTTTACAAATATTTTCTCATTTGATATAGAATGATAAGATGTGAGGTGGATATGTGGCACAGTGAATAGAGCACCCTCCATGGAGTCAGGAGGACCTGAGTTCACGTACTAGCCATGTGACCTTGGGCAAGTCACTTAAGCCCAATTGCCCTGCCTTCCCCCCTCCAAAAAGCAAAAAAAAAAAAAAAAAAAAAAGAATGATAAGATGCAAAGTATCCTGGGTAGAGAGTAGAAAACCTGTACTCAAATCCTGGTACTTCTACTTATTATGCAAGAGACCTTATCGAGTCACATTCTCCCTGGGACTCAGTTTCCTCCCCTCTACAACGGGAGGGGAGGTTTGGCCTAGATTATCTCTAAATCCTCTTCTAACCCCATATCCTAAAATTCTCTAATGCTTATGTGGTGGTTGTTGGTGTTTTTTTTGCACTGGATGAAATTGAAATTCGGTAGTGTTTCCTTGTTTGTTCCTTTTTGTTTCCTTATCTTCACTCCTCACCCTACCCCAATACTACTCATGTCTCTATCCCAGAATATCCCTGAGACATGCTCAGTCATTTATTGTTTTGTAAGTGGCATTATCTTGACAATGGAATGGTTTGGTGTTCTGTAATCCCCACTTGTCCATCCTAATTATACTTCCTTATCAGCCTCTGGGTGGGCAATGCTACCTTGGTAATTAGTGGGGGAATTGATGAGATGCTCTTAATAATCAAGGAAAAGAAAGAGAGGGGGCTCCATGATGCCAGTAAGAAAGGTGGGAGGGGGATGCTCTTTGACAGGCCAGCTGCTTTTTCATGTGATCAAAGCGTGTCAGCCTAACTCAGGGCTCCAATATGTTCATCCTAGTAATTAAGAGGTCAGGTCATTAGAATTTCTAGAGAGCTCCTAGGAGACCTCTCAGAGTCTGGTTATGAGGCCTGGAGGCAAGGAACCAGTGCATGTCATCTTGTCTTGTGTTCCCCATGTGATAAGGAAACGTACCTGTAGATTTGAAGGGAGGGAAGTGTGAGGAGACCTGTCTTCTAGAGAACTGCAGGAATCCCTCCTCTAATCCTACTTTCCCTCAGGGGCCAATATTCATATATCACCTTCTTTAGTAAACATCTTTTTTCTCCTTTTTATTAATGGATGAGAGAACTGTATGTGTAACTGAAAGATAGATCCTTAGATCCTTCCACTAACCTATACAAATCACCTGGCCTCCTCTAGGCTGGGCATCCTATCCCCCTTTCAACTTCTCATGATCCTCTAGCACAAACTGCCTACCCCACTCATTTATCTGTCTGAACCTTTGCCATCCTTGAAGATGCAGAACAAATAAATCCTCTTCTTTCTATTCATACAGTTGCCACCTTACTTCAGATCTCCCTAATTTACCTCTCTGTCTCACCTCTCCACACTCCAAACCACCTCCACTGAACTGCCAAAATAGTTTTTTATAAAGCTGAGATTTGATCATGCCACTACCACCCCCATCCTAACATGCACTCAACAAATTCCAATGGCTGCTGCTGCCCAGAGGAGCAAATATAAAAGTGTATTTGGAATATTTAATGACTTTGATAATCTTGTACCTTCTTACCTATCCAGTTTCCTTGTCCAGTCCTCCCCTCTAGTAACTTTATATGGTCCATTCATGTTGACCTACTTGCTCGTCCCCACACTCCATCTCCTGTCTCTTGAGATCTCTATGTTTGTATTTTATTTGCAGATGTATATAAAGGTTGACTCCCCTATTAGAATGGAGACTCCTCGAGGGCAGGAACCATTTTTGCTTTTTTTGTGTGTCTACAATGCTTAGAATGGTGCTTGACATATAATAAACACTTAATAAATATATTTTTTGATTTATTGATCCTACTTTCTCCGTCCTTAGTATGGCATAGTGGAAAGCATTAGGTGTTTTAGTTAAAATTCTGGCTCTGGACCTTCTGGGAGTATTGGGTGATTCTGTTGATTCTGGGAATGTCAACTTTTCCAAACTTGTTGGAGATAGCAATTATGATCTTAATCCCCCTTCCACTAAAAAACCCTCCAAAGACCAGAACACAACTGTAATACAGAAGATCTTTAAGTCTTCTCCAGGATGAACATTCCAAATTCCTTCAACTGATCATCATATAATATCATTCCAAACTCTCTGACTATTCATTCTATCCTTATTGTATGATATGGTTCCAAATATGTTTGTGTTCTTTGAGAGAGGAAACATCACACAGATTCATATGGTTTACTCCAGAGAAAATTGTGGTTTAAGACAAAAGAGGAGACCTTTAGTCATTACATCTTAGTTTTCAGGCCCAAATGTTCTCTCTTTAGAATTTTTGGGTATTGAGGGTAGTCCCCATGAAAATCAGTGATCTTCATGATAGTTCACATTGCTATAGCACTTGAAGGTTTTCCAAGCTCTAACAACATCCCTGTGTTGCATGAAGTGCGTGTGTCATTAATATCTCCATGTTATAGATGAAGAAACTGAGGCCCAGAGGGTTGAGATAACTTATACATAGTCTCACAGCTTCTAAATGTTGGAATCAACTGCTTTTCTAGGACTTTATATATTATACTAGGTAGGATTGAAGAAAAGCATGTTCATTGCTACTTTGTTCTTAGGCCCTTTGCACTTCCAGAAAGACCTTTCTCTTCATCTCTACCTCCTGAAATCACACGTGTCTTTCAAAAACCAGCACAAATCCTTCCTTCAATGAAACCTTTGGAGACCATTCAAATGAATAGTAATTTTTCCCTTCTCTGAATTCTTGTGATACTTAGTATGTCTATATCACACAGTTTTGCACTTTACAATTTGAACAAATTTTTGATTCTGTAATGTCAAGATTCATAGGATGATGCTAGATCCAGATTTCAGCATCTGTGGTTGTTAGATATTCTAAGACATTTTAAAGGACATCTAGTCTAATCCTCTTCTTACAATTTAGGAAAATGATAGCTGGACAGTATAAGTCATGGGGACCATAGGATTTGAGAGCAAGAAAGGACTTTAGAATAGAGAATTTTGGACCTGGAAAGGCCCCTCTATGGGTCCATGCACCTTATTTTTACCAAAGAGGAGGACCCCAGGAAAGGAAATTACTTGTCAAGTTTTATATTGATTTGTCCTTTTTGTACCTTAGCTCATTGGGAAGTAGCTAAATATTTCTGTGAAAAACTGTTGGTTGTTGAGCTCTTTGTAAGTGTGTATGTATGTGTATATATAAAAATGACTTGCTTTACCACTGCACTAAACCTGTTCTGGGGATAGATAGACTTAAGCTCCATGCACTGCCAATCCAGTAGTAGCACTAAATTCTAAATTAAAACACAATAATAACAAAACAAAAACAAAAAAACAACCCAAAACTTCAGGAGCAGAGAAAGGTGGCTTTGGAATCCTTTAGTCTTTTCTTTAATAAATTCTGAGCTTTCCATCTAACTCAGCTCTAAGAGGGGAAAAAATCAGTGTTTTTATTAAAAGTCCCAGAGGCTCCCATTAATAGGCTGGTTTAAAACCTTCAATAACAGAGAAAGGTGATGGAATGTTAAGAATGGGAAGTTTCTCTGCCTTGGTCCAAGCTTGGCTTTAGGCAGCAGCTCATATATCTGCATCCCAATTAGACTTAACAAAATCAAAACTTTACCAAAATAAAGAGGAAGGAAGAAAGAAAGGATAGAAGGGAAGAAGGAAGGAAAGACAAGGAAGGAAGGACGGAAGGAAAGAAGGAAGGAAGGAAGGATAGAAGCACCTCTTAAAATTAACACAACAAAATGCTTAACTAAGAAATAACTGGATCAAATGCCAGCTAACCAGTCAAACTGTTACCTTTGGGTAAAGGTTGGTAACTCCAACCCCCACAGTTTTCCTTCAATTGCTACCTTTCACATGAGGTACTCCCCTACCTACTGGTCAGCAATACTTGTTAACTTGTGTGAGAGTAGTACTGGTGGGGCAAAAGAAGGTGGAGGCTGGTGAAGAGGACTTCTCTGGTGGACATCCTAGGGATTAAACCATTCTAGAGGTGGCTAGTCATCCCAGATATTCTATCCCCTACATTTTTTTTGCCTTTTTTTAGAGGGCAATTGGGGTTAAGTAACTTGCCCAAGGTCACACAGCTAGGTTTTTGTTTGTGTGGGTTAAGTGTCTGAGGCAGGATCCGAACTCAGGTCCTTCTGACTCCAGGACCGGTGCTCTACTCACTGCGCCACCTAGCCGCCCCTATCCCCTACCTTTTTGATCCTGGGTGAGTAATTTAATTTCTCTGGGCCTCGGTTTCCCATTATATAAAATAAAGGGATTGGACTAAATGATTGCTGAGGTCCCTCCTAGCTCTAAATCACATAATCTATTTTCCCATCTTCAGGAATGGAATGTCTTCCTTTCCTTCTAATATTTGCTTTTGTAGCCAATAGAAATATGGAAGCGAGAGTGAAGCAATAAACTTACCCACTTTGGAGGGGGTGGAGGGAGACACACACACACACACACACACACACACACACACACATATAAGTATATATGTATATGTGTAAACACACACAGACATATATGTCTCCATCTATAATGTATGCCAATAAGCTTACACATTGGTTCCTATGTTCATCCTTAGAAGCATCCAATTTTAATTTTCAAATGCCTCCTTTGATTCCTGCTGTCGTGTTTCTCCCTCCATTCTAGCTCTCCTCAAGCAGAGGGCTGTAAAGTGGAGATGGGAAGTAATTTCTTTGATTGACTATTTTGTGCAGTGTTTATATGTGTCTTTTTCTGTGTGGCTGATGGCGAAATGTGCAGAGTTTGTGGGGGATGGGAAGGAAGTCCATTTTCCAGAGCCCATCTGGGTTGTAGGTAAAGAATGATAACAGCTTGTGGGAGAGCCAATTAGTGCCAGGGACAAGGTTACCTTTATTGGAGAGTGGAAAAAACACATTGGGTTTCAGAATGAGATGGTACTCCCTTGGGTAAAGTGGAAAGAGGTGGGGGCTGGGAGGCAGGCTCTGTTACTAACTAGCTTTGTGATTGTAAGCAAGTCACTTCACATGCTAAGCTTGTTTCCTTATCTATCAAATTCCAGTGGGAATAATAACCTCTGCTTTGAGATTTGGATAATGCAACATACTTTCCCATCTCTGATCTGGTTTAAGATCATTTTGAATTAGTTCTATAATTTCATCCCTGGAGAGGAAACTCCCTTGACTAATATGAAGATAGCACCCCCCCCTAACTTTTATTCCTGGAGAGTTTATGGGCATACTGAGACATTTAAATGATTTTCCCAGTCACACATATCAGAAGAAAGACCTGAAGCCAGGCCTTCCAGACTCCAAGGTCAGTTCACTCCATGAGGTCTCTCAGTAATGATAATAATTCCTCTCATTTCTGTAGCCCTTCAAAGTTGCCAAAGTATTTTCTCATATCAACCCTATGAGGGGATAGAGAAAGAATTGTTATTCTAATTGGCAGAGAAGGAAACTGAGGCTCAGGGAGTTGCCATGATTTGCCTAAGATCACACAGCTACCGTGTGGCTAAGCCAGAATGCAAACATGTATTTTAACTCCTAGGTTAGGTAGGTTTCTTGCCACTACCCCAAGCTGCCTCACAGGGATATTAGGAGGATTAAATGAGATATGGTCCATGGAAACAGTAAAGTAAGGTATAGCGGAAAGCATCGCATTTGAAATCAGTCTGCATCACAGCTCTGCTATCTCTGCTATCAGTTCCCTTCTCTGCTGTATTTTTTTTTGGAGTGGGAAAGAGCAATTGGGGTTAAGTGACTTGCCCAAGGTCACATCCCTAGCAAGTGTTAACTGCCCAAGGCTGGATTTGAACTCAGGTCCTCCTGACTCCAGGGCTGGTGTTCTATTCACTACACCACCTAGCCACCCCTCAGTTCCCTTCCCTGAAATGGAGGGGCTTGGACTAGATGACCACTAAATTCCCAACTAAGGATTCTTTCCTATGATCCTTTCTCCTATAAAAATGTTTTGGTAAGACTAATAACAGCTAATAATAATAGCTAACATTTGTATGGTACTTACTATGTGCCAAATACTGTGCTAAGTGCTTTATCATTGTTATATCACTTGATCTTCACACCAAACATGGAAGGGAGGTGCTCTTGTTATCCCCATTTTACAAATAAAGAAATTGAGGCCAACAAAGGTCATGAAGCTAGTAAGTGTCTGAGATTGGATAGGAGTAGTCCTCTATACTGTCCTATAGGCTACTGAGCTATACAGTAACCACACAACACTGATGGAAAAAGAAACAAAACCAAAACCAAATCCTAGCATGGCAAATGGTTAATCTTGACCCCCCAAATGAGATAAGAAAACATGCTTTCTTCTCTTCTTTACAAAACTGGGTCAAGGGGACATGGGTGTCAAGTATTGTATATACTATCAGATTCAATTGATATATTGGTTCATTTTACTGAACTGTTTTTTTTGTTTGTTTTTTGCCCCAGCCCCCCATTATAAGGGAACCATCCCTTTTAACAAAGAATAAAATGAACATCCCATGGACATTCTTTCATTTAATCCTTCTGATATCCTTGTGAGACACCTTAATGTAATTGGAAGGTATCTAACCTAGAAGTTGGAAAAGACAGGCTTGCATTCTGGCTTGGCCACATAGTAGTTGTATGATCTTGGGCAAATCATGTCCACTCCTGGAGCCTCAGTTTCCTTCTCTGCCAAATTAGAGTAACGTTTATTTGTGTCTTCTTTAGGGAAGTAGTTGGGTAAGTGAGATAGAAAGGATGTATTGGAAATGGTGAGGAAAATATCAATAAAAATTTAAAAAAATTAAAATGATGTGCTGTTTTCAGATAGCTATCTATCAGTGATACTCCATTTGATAAAAAGCAGGACCAAAGAGGACATTGGACCCCAGTGACTGAGCTACTCTTACAGGAATAAATAATTTTCTCAGAAGAAACATTTCCTCATAGGAGGAGAAAGAGTAGTTTCAGAGAGCCTTGGAAAGAGGCAATTTACTAAGTGGGTGGCCTGAATAAAACAAATGTACCTTAATTTGCCCCCTGCAGTGACTAGTTTAGTCACCCTGGCTCAGGATAAGAGCAGTGTCGTTGCCTGCATAAGTCATTTTTTTCACTCTATTTCTTAGCAAAGTGCTATATAACAATTTTATTTTGATGCTCTAGCCCTGTGCTCACCAGCTGATGATCTGAGGAAGGGCATAGCTTAGTCCTGAGTCTGTATTACCTTGGTCACCAGTCTGTGAAAAGGGAAGTCTAATTTTCAGCTCGAGGCACAGAGAGGGTAAGAGGCATTAGCCAGGGCACACAGCATGGTAGAATTGGAATAAAATACAGATCTATAGCCTTTTCCATCCCAGCTGCCTTGTAACCTTCCTTGTTTCTCCCAAGAAGATTTCTCTTTGGATTGGGCCTGATAAATGTTCTTCTGTGGTGTATAGGAATGTCTGATTCTCTAGTCTGGAAGTCTGACCGCTGGCTGACACCTATGTTGTTGTTGTTGTCATTTTCTCTTTCTATGTGCCAGATTACCAGGATTTAGGGGCCATTAGTATGGTGTGTGGAGTCAAATTAGGCATTCTAACTCCTATCATCACAGCCTCTCCATCTATTCTGCATTACAGCCACAGCTTTAAGCCTCTTAGTTAGCAAAAGAAGCGTGTGTAGGAGAGGGAAAGTAGTTGTCTGTCTATCATCACTGTCCGTGCTCATTGAGGACTGTGCCAAACTCAGTAATATCCAAGGGCCTTGTTCTCATCGATGATCACATGGTATAATGGAGAGAGACCTAGAACAAGTGTTAGGAAACTTGAGTTCTGATTCTGATTTGGTCAGTAACTTCTCAGTTGCAAAGGGGCACATGACTTCCTTTCACTATTCTTAAATTCAGTATAAAGAAAATTAATCTTGATTTGATTAGTTTGAAAAATTTCCCCTGTCAATCTGAGGAGACTACCTTTGGAAGCATCTACAACAAACCTTCCCATGGAGTATGAGCATGTCCAAGGACATCCTTTAGAGAGAATGGAGAACTACTAATTGTGAATTTCTAAGACTCAGTCAGCCTCCATCCTGATGGACTTAAGACTCAGGGCAGACTTTTATCAGAGAAACTGCTCTTTCCTATCATTATAGACCCAATAATCTCAGTATATATTCTAACAGTTGAGCTCCCTTTTATCTGCCTCAGTCCCTCTGTTTTTCTCTGTCTCTCTTTTTCTATATTTCTGTCACTGTCTCTATCACTATCTCTCTGTCACTGTCTGTCTCTGTGTCTCTCTGTCTCTGTCTCTCTGTCTCTTTCTATATCTCTGTCTCTCTCTGTATCTCTCCCTGTCTCTCTCTCCCTGTCTCTCTGTGTCTCTCTGTCTCTGTCTCTCTGTCTCTCTCTCTGTCTCTGTCTGTCTCTCTCTCTGTCTCTCTCTCTCTCTCCCTGTCTCTCTGTGTGTGTCTCTCTGTGCCTCTCTGTATCTCTAGCCTATCTCCTCCCTCATTCTTTTGGGTTATCTAAATGACAGAATGTTACAAATTTTGGTGAGACTGCAGAAGATCTGAGGAAAGAAGGGCTCACTAAAATGTCAAGGGAGTGCCCTGATAGTAACTCCAATGTGACTTTTCTTCTATGGGGAGTGGATAGGTTATTTGAGTATCTGAGATGTTTTAATGTATTTATGATATTCTGTGAATCCTTCACATACTCTGTATTTTCTGTGTGGTAAAATAAAAGCTGAGCCATACCCAATTTGTATGTGCTACCCTGAGTGATTTTTACCAGACCTGGGGATACCTTATACATAAATATGTTGATGCCAGCCATACGCAAGGATTTTTTTTAAAGGAATTTTACTGTAGTAACTTACAGATGCAAACAATGAATCAAAGACACAAGAATGTTCACGGGTCAGACTTCCGAGATTGAACCTGTTTTCTCTGAGGGGCTTTGTGAGGTGCCCTGGGCTATGAATTATGTTGATATATAGGAGTTGGATTAAACTATCTATAAGATTCCTTCTTGCTCTGATACTTTTGTCCTAACATTCTTTGACATAACGGCACTCATATTCTTGGAAGTCTAGTATTCTGTGTTCTGAGTTCTATTCTAACTGATAGTCATTGGCTCTAGGATTCTATTACGATATAACTCGGCAGATTTGGCATGGATTGTTTGTGTGTGTGTGTGTAGGAGGGTGGTACACAGACACACAAACACACACTGACTATACTCTATGTCAGGACCAGGAAACAAATATGCTCTGAAAGCTCTGCCCTTCTTAGTGATTGCCACACTGAGGCATCCCCGCCCCAGTGGCTTTGGGGCTGTGCATTGAAGCACAGCCTGGAGGATATAGATGCTAATTATATGCCAGCTAGTAAAATTGTACTGCTTAGGGAAGCTGGTCATCTCCATTACTCCTCCGTGCCCTCCCTCTTGTCTCTCCTTCCCCTCCCCCACTCTCACCCCCCACCATGAGGAAGGGCACAGCAAAGCCAGGCTCAGTGGGGTTATGAATTATTGAACGGGAGCTGTCTATTCCATTTAGCACTATGATGATGGAATGGAAATGCAGACCTCAGAAGGTTACTGTCCCCAGCTGGGGAGCTGTCATGCATGCAAAGCATTGCCCCTTGCCTTTCCCCAGCTGGCCTCAGGGCCAGGTTAGTGAGAGGAAAGACAGACTTGTTAGGGAGCCACTTAGCTGCTTACCACCCTTCCAGGGCAACTGGCTTCTCTTCACTGCTGTGGTCACCTTCAGGGGCATCAGCTTCACCTTGCTGAGGGGGCTTTGTGGAGGAGACCAAGATGCTGTAAGAGGCTTTCAAGGCAGAGATTGTCAGAATTTTGAGGGAAGAGTCATTATCCTGGCAACTCTACATGCTTATGCCACCACCTGGGGGTGCGGGCTCCCTTATAATTACAGCCTTGGCAACACAGCTCTCCTTATTATGCCCCTTCATCACTACTTCCAAATCTAATTGAACAAACATTTATTAACATTATGAGACACAGGACGTAGCCAAAAGAGCAATGGACTTGGAGTCAAGAGACTTGAGCTCCTATCCTGGCTTTAGCATTGACTGACAGTGACCTCAGTCACTTAACCACTCAAGCTCAGTGTTTTCTTCTCCAAAATGAGGCTAATAAGATATCCACTCTTGGCTTCACTGGTTATTGTGAAGAAAGTGCTTTGTAAAGATTAAAGGTCTTTGTAAAATAATCGTCATTATTTACTGTCTGTTATGAACAATGTGTGGCAGCTAGGGGAGTAGTGGATAGAGCTCAGGGCTCAGAGTCAGGAAGACTCATCTTCCTGAGTTCAAATCTGGTCTCAGACATTTACTAGCTGTGTGACCCTGGACAAGTGACTTAACCTTGTTTGTCTCAGTTTCCTCATCTGTAAAATGAACTGGAGAAGGAAAAGGCAAACCACTCCAGTATCTTTGATGATAAAAAGCCAAATGGGATCATGAAGAGTCAGACACAACTGAAACAAATGAATAATGACATGTACAAGGCAGAAATGTTTTGAGGAAAGCCTGGATTCAAGTCCTGCTTCTGCATGTTAATTCTGTAACCCTGGGAAAGTCACTGAACCTCTCATCTCCACAATAATTTTATAAGATTATAACTTACACAGAAGGTGCTGGCCTACATTAGTAAAGAAAGTTTCTTTATAAAGAGTTCCTTTTCCCAGTGAAATCACGGGTCCAACAAAGGAACCATGATACTGGTGTGCAAAGGTAAAAAGTGACACTTCTCAGCCCCAAAGGAGATTAAAATCTGTCAAATATAATAAAAAAGTAAAGTATGATGTATCAAAGGAGAGATCCACAAGAAGGCTCTGGGAAATGCAGGAACGACTTAATCAGGACCCCTTAACCTGGGGTTACCTGGGAAGGCTTAACCTTTGATTATGTCACCAACCCATTTGGAAATCTGGTGAAACCTGTGGACCCCTTCTTAGAATATTTATACATATACACACGTGTATATATGTATACATGTACATATACATATGTGTATATCATATATTTAAATCAAATAAAAATGCTAAACTTCAGTTGGATGTTAGTGTAAATAAAGATTTTCTTTTCCATATGCAAGTTCACTCATCCTCTGAAATCTCTCCACAGACCCCTTGGACCCAGGATATGAACCTTTGGCTAATATAGAGGATATGGGTCTGAGCTAAACCTTGAAGGAACACAGTGTTCCAAAGGTGGAGTGGAGGGGAAAGGGAATTCTAGGGAGGAGGGATGGAGGTTGTGGCATTTGTACACACTAATGCTCAGATGCAAGAGACAGCAGAACTGAATCAGAGAACAGCTGATAGCTTGATTTGGCTGGATTATAGAGTATATTGAAAAAGAGTCGAGTGAAATAAAACTGAAAAAATAGGTAGGAGCCAGCTTGTGAAGGGTTCTGAATGGCAGGCTAAGGAGTTTGTATTTCTTCCTTGAGGCAATAGGAAACAATTTCAGGTTTTTGGACAGACAGTTGAACTGGTTAGAGACGGTCATTAGGAAGATTACTTTGGTAGCAAAGTGAAGGACGGACTGAAATTCAGCAGCATTTTTTCCAGACATGTTTTCTTTATGGATTGCACAAGTTATTATGGGCAGTGAGGACACAGAAGGGGGTGTGTGTAAGAGATAGAGGCACACAGAGAGACAGAGAGACATACACAGAGACACGGAGAAAGACAAACGGACACTCACACACAAAGAGAGACAGAGAGAGACACACACACAGAGACAGACACATACAGAGACAGACACACACAGAGACAGAGAGACACAGAGAGAGAGACACACACACAGAGACTGAGAGACACACAGACAGAGACAGAGAGGCAGAAACAGACAGATAGGGAGAGAGACAGAGATAGAGCCCTATGACTTGAAAATGCAGCTAGAGTTGAGGCAAAGTGATACTTTCCCAAAGTCCCTAAAGATTTAGACTTTTCTTGGGCATATTATTTCAGATTTCAGCTCTTTGGATGTCAGTGCTTCAGCTGGCCTTTAATACTTATCTGTTCCCCCATTTCAAACACTACACCTGCCATCAATAGTATTGCTCTCCCAAGACCCTTTTTCTTTAATTACTGGCACATGTAGGTCCTGCCTCAGGCTTTTAAAACAAATCCCTGACTCATTCTTCTTCTGTATATACCATTTTGAGGGAGTGCCTGGTTCAGCCAAATGGAGCATTGGGAAGCAAAAGTCAGAACCAGTTTCCCAAAACTAATAAGTTCTTTCTTGCTCTAGGGCAGGGGGTAGATAGTTTTGGGGCTTTCAGTAGGCTCATAATCCTTCCACCCCCATTCCTTAACCTAGGGAATTGAGTCTAAATACAGCTATGGGGAAAAAGTGGTCCAGCATAATCAGGAATCAATCCTTTTCTGTCTCAAGGCCAATGCCCTTGTAATGGACAGTAGGAAAGAAAATGGACTCTTCTGTGTGTAATCCGTGTGAAAGCCTGACTACATCAGCAAAATGTATGTTTGCCTTTAATTGCTGTTTGAGCTTCAACAGCTCCTGCAATGTAGTATAGCTACCAGCTGGAAATACTAGCCATTTAATTAGGAAATCAGTCCATAAGGTTCCTGGGAAAGGGTGGTAGTAGGGCAGAGTATTTTGAATAAATACATTTTTTCCTTGTCAGTATTGTGTGGGACAAAAGACCCTTGCCCAAAATAAAATCAATAACTTCGAGGTTTCTTCAGAGAAACAAAAAGATCTTTATTACCTCTCATGGGAAGTGGGGAGTCATCATCACCAGAAGCAGTCTGGTGAGAGAGGCCCGAAATACAGAATGTAAAGCTTGGTTATATACCCAAAAGACCACCCCCCCCCCCTCCTCTGTCCTGTGTTCCCATTAATTAGGAGCTTAGGCTCACACACTAACCACAAAAATCCGCATTGTCAAAATAGTTATGAAAATAGAAGATACGCATCTAGCAGCATCAATATAGATATGAAAGCAGACAATATTTTATTAATCATAGGGATTTTAGGACACGGTGACCTGTCCAGAGTTTTGTAACAGGATTTCCAATTTTATATTTGTACAGGTCAGAGTCTGGTCAGTGGAAACAAGTCTGGGACATCTAGGCCTGTGGTTAGAGGGTCTGTACTTTCCCCTCCTACACATTAGCTTAGCTTACCAAAAACTTCAACTTATGACCAGGAAAGTAAGGAAAGGGTCCCAGGCTCCTAGCCCAGGCTGCTGTCTATGGAATACTACCTGAGAAGTTTTCACCTCACATGCCATCTAGTTAATAGAAACCTAAGTCTGGGGTCCAGGCAATCTATTACTAAATCTTTGAGAATTAATAACTTTTATCCCACTCAAGATCTTAAAAAAATAATAGAATTATGGCTATAGAGCTTGAAGGGGCCTCAGAGGCGGAGTGCACCACCCTTCATTTTACATATGGGGAAACTGAGGCACAAGTTAAATAGACCTGCCATGGTATACAGCTAGAAAGTAGTTGTACCTACATTTAAAGTCAGGTCTTCTGAATACAAGTCCTGTGCCTTATTCACTCCGCCATTTGTCACATTCATTCTATTTTTTTTAAAATTAATTTATTAGTTTATTTCAGTTGACAAGATTCAATTCCATAGTTCCTTGATTTTCAAATTTCCTTTACTTCCCTCCCCCCTCCCCTCATGACATCATATAGTACAGTATAGGGTCTGCAAATGCATTCATATTAAACATTATTCCAATTACAAAGGCATATTGTACTAGGTGGGATGAAAGATGGTAAGGAAGAAGTACAACCAAACAATGAGAAGAACAAGATCATTTAGTTTGCTTCCATCAGGATTCAGGCTCAGTTCTTTCTAGTTATATCTCTGGATGGCACATTTCTCACTTTCTTGAGTCATTCGGGATTAACTTATATCACTGCATTGCTGAAAAGAGTCCAGTCTGTCATAGTTGGTCGTCACAGATATGGTATGTCTGTGATTGTATACAAATTTCTTCTGATTCTACTCTTCTCGCTCAGCATCAGTTTGTATAAGTCTCTCCAGGTAATTATGAAATCCGTCACCTCCTCGTTTCTTATAGCACAATAAAATTCCATTACATTCATATACCACAACTTGTTTAGCCATTCCCCAATTGATGGGCACCCCTTTAGTTTCCAATTCTTTGCAACCACAAAAAGGGCTGCTAAAAATATTTTTGTACATATGGTTCTTCCTCCCACTACTATGATCTCTTTGGGATATAACCCTAGGAGTGGTATGGCTGGGTCAAAGGGTATGAAATTATTTATAATCCTTTGGGCATAATTCCAGATTGCTCTCCAGAATGGTTGGATAAGTTCACAACTCCACCAGCAATGTATTAGTGTTCCAATTTGTCCACATCCTCTCCAGCATTTGTCACTTTCTTGTTTTGTCATCTTAGCCAATCTGACTGGAGAGATGTGGTATCTCAGAGTTGTTTTGATTTGCATTTCTCTAATTAATAGTGATTTAGAGCATTTCTTCATATGCTTATAGATATCTTTAATTTCTTTCTCTGAAAACTTCCTATTCATATCCTTTGACCATTTCTCAATTGGGGAATGACTTGTATTCATATAGATTTGGCTCAATTCTCTATAAATCTTAGAAATGAGTCCTTTATCAGAGACACAGGTTGTAAAAATTCTTTCCCAATTTCCCACCTCCCTCTTGATCTTGGTTACATTGGCTTTGTTTGTGCAGAAGCTTTTCAATTTAATGTAATCAAAATTATCCATTTTGCATTTTATAATGCTCTCTAATTCTTGTTTGGTCCTAAAATCTTCCCCTCTCCACAGATCTGTCAGGTAAACTATTCCTTGCTTTCCCAAATTGCTTACAGTATCATCCTTTACACCTAGATCATGCACCCATTTAGACTTGATTTTGGTATATGGTGTTAGATAGTGATCTATGCCCAGTTTCTGCCATACTGTATTCCAGTTTTCCCAGCAGTTTTTGTCAAATAGTGCATTCTTATCCCAAAAACTGGGGTCTTTGGGTTTATCGAACAATAGATTGCTATATTCATTAACTGCTGGGTCTCCTGCACCTAATCTATTCCATTGATCCACTACTCTACACCTCTGCCAGTACCAAGCAGTTTTGATGACTGCTGCTGTATAATACAGATTAAGATCTGGCATAGCTAGTCCACCTTCCCTAGCATTTCTTTACATTAATTCCCTTGATATTATAGACCTTTTGTTTTTCCAAATAAATTTTGTTATTATTTTGTCTAACTCTACAAAGTAGTTTTTTGGTAAATTGATTGGAATGGCACTAAATATATAATTTAGTTTGGGTAAAATTGTCATTTTTATTATATTAGCTCGACCCAGCCACGAGCAATTGATATTTTTCCAACTATTTAGATCTGTTTTTATTTGTGTGAGAAGTGTTTTGTAGTTGTGATCATATAGATTCTGGGTTTGTTTTGGCAAGTAGATTCCCAAATATTTTATAATGTCTACAGTGACTTTAAATGGGATTTCTCTTTCTATCTCTTGCTGTTGAGTTTCATTAGAGATGTACAGGAATGCTGAGGATTTATGTGGGTTTATTTTATATCCTGCAACTTTGCCAAATTTATTTATTGTCTCAAGTAGTTTTTTACTTGATTCTCTAGGATTCTCTAAGTATATCATCATATCATCTGCAAAGAGTGATAGCTTGGTCACTTCTTTGCCTAATTTGATTCCTTTGATTTCTTTTTCTTCTCTAATTGCTACTGCTAACGTTTCAAGTACCAGATTGAATAAGAGGGGTGATAGTGGACACCCTTGTTTCACTCCTGATCTTATTGGAAAGGCTTCTAGTTTATCCCCATTGCATATAATACTTGCTGATGGTTTTAGATAGATGCTAGCAACTATTTTAAGGAAGGCTCCATTTATTCCTATACTTTCTAGTGTTTTTAATAGGAATGGATGTTGTACTTTGTCAAAAGCCTTTTCTGCATCTATTGAGATGATCATGTGGTTTTTGCTAGTTTTGTTGTTGATATGCTCAATTATATTGATGGTTTTCCTAATATTAAACCATCCTTGCATTCCTGGAATGAATCCTACCTGATCAGGGTGTATTATTTTTGTGATAAGTTGTTGGAGTCTTTTGGCTAATATTTTATTTAGAATTTTTGCGTCTAAATTCATGAGGGAGATTGGTCTATAATTTTCTTTCTCTGTTTTATCTCTTCCTGATTTAGGAATCAGTACCATATTTGTGTCATAGAAAGAGTTTGGTAGGACTCCTTCTTCACTAATTTTCCCAAATAGTTTGTAGAGTATTGGAATCAATTGTTCTTTAAATGTTTGATAGAATTCACTAGTGAACCCATCTGGCCCTGGAGATTTTTTCCTAGGGAGTTCATTGATGGCTTGTTTGATTTCTTTTTTCTGAGATGGGGTTATTTAGGTAATTCACTTCCTCTTCAGTTAATCTGGGCAATTTGTGATTTTGTAAATATTCATCCATTTCACTAAGATTGTCATATTTATGTGCATACAATTGGGAAAAATAATTCCTCATTATTTTTTTGATTTTCTCTTCATTGGAGGTAGATTCACCCTTTTTATTTTTGATACTCATAATTTGGTTTTCTTCTTTCTTTTTTTTTATCATATTGACTAAGGGTCTATCAATTTTGTTGATTTTTTCATAAAACCAGCTCTTGGTTTTATTTATTAATTCAACGGTTTTCTTAATTTCAATTTT